>JARPMR010000002.1:21360080-21865080 GCA_029955525.1 Oeneis ivallda | reverse complement strand
CCGAAGGTCTACTTGATGAGTAAAAAAATCGCGGTCCGCTTTAGCGGGCCGCGCACCCACGCGCCCTTCTTGTAGTAATAACACTTCCCGCGAGCTGCTTTAGCAGCTCGCGCACCGAGCGAAATAAATAAAGCCGAACAATCGCGGTCCGCTTTAGCGGGCCGCGCACCTACGCGCCCTACTTGTAGCAATAACACTTCCCGCGAGCTGCTTTAGCAGCTCGCGCACCAAGCGAAATAAATAAAGCCGAACAATCGCGGTCCGCTTTAGCGGGCCGCGCACCCACGCGTCCTACTTGTGGCAATAACACTTCCCGCGAGCTGCTTTAGCAGCTCGCGCACCGAGCGAAATAAAGAAAGCCGAACAATCGCGGTCCGCTTTAGCGGGCCGCGCACCCACGTGCCTTACTTTTAGTAAAACACTTCCCGCGAGCTGCTTTAGCAGCTCGCGCACCGAGCAAATGCTAGTTTATAATATATATAGCTCGATTACCACTGACTCACTCACTCACTCACTGATTGAAACGATTGTTCTCCTAGAAAGAGACAGAAAACGATACAATGATGTAGGGGAGATATGTCCGGGTGGGGGATTCGAGTGGGGAAAAATTATGACATTTCGGAAAAACAAGATGGCGGCCGACGTGATTCTTGCAACTCTTTTGTTTTCCAATCGATTTCTTTGAAATTTTGGATTATTGTAGAAATTAGTAAACGATTAACAGAAAAAGTGAAAAAAATTAAAAAAACAAGATGGCGGCCGAGCTGTGACGTCTCAAATTTCCGACCCTCTCCTGTAAAATTTTGTATGAAAAATTTTTTTTTCACCCATGGTGTCGTATAGAGCTCAAAGAATGTGACTCGGAGAAAGGTGGAGAGAGCTGATGAGTGTGGAGTTCGGAGACGGGCGAGGGGCACGGCCAGGGTATAGAAGATAGGTGGAGGGTGCTCGACCAAATGTCATTCGAAACCTCGAGCAGTTGCCAGTGAGTTGAAAAAAAATTCCAAAATGGCGGAAAAAAAATGGCGGCAAATTTTGTCCGTCTCTCTCTCGGAGACTATAAAAGATGGAGGAGCGGTTTCTCTACAAAAGATGATCACAACCCGGAGGTCTACCTGGTGAGTAGGAAAAAAATTCAAGATGGCGGAACTTTTTTTTCCCATACAAAATGTATGGGGAATATTGAAGGGACTAGAAGTTGGGAACTATGCAAGACATTGATTTTGATAGGTTCATAGGGCTTTTTTTCTTTTTCTTTTTTTTCATTTTACTTTTTTTTTTTCTTTTTTTTCATTTTTTTTCTTTTTTTTTCTTTTTTTTTCTTTTTCTTTTGTGAATGAGGAGCACGGCCAGGTTATTGCAGATAGGTGGGGTGTGCTCGAACAAATTTTTTGCCAAAAGATGACCAGAATCCGAAGGGCTACTTGATGAGTAAAAAAATCGCGCTCCGCTTTAGCGGGCCGCGCACCCACGCGCCCTACTTGTAGTAATAACACTTCCCGCGAGGTGCTTTAGCAGCTCGCGCACCGAGCGAAGTAAATAAAGCCGAACAATCGCGGTCCGCTTTAGCGGGCCGCGCACCCACGCGCCTTACTTTTAGTAATAACACTTCCCGCGAGCTGCTTTAGCAGCTCGCGCACCGAGCGAAATACTAGTTATAATATATATAGCTCGATTACCACTGACTGACACACTCACTCACTCACTCACTCACTCATTGACAGGGTTGTTCTCCTAGAAGGAGACGGAAATCGATATAATGATGTAGGGGAGATATGTCCAGGTGGGGGATTCGAGTTGGGGAAAATTATGACATTTCGGAAAAACAAGATGGCGGCCGACGTGAATCTTGCAACTCTTTTGTTTTCCAACCGATTTCTTTGAAATTTTAATTTATTGTAGAAATTAGTAAACGATTAACAGAAAAAGTGAAAAAAATTAAAAAAACAAGATGGCGGCCGAGCTGTGACGTCTCAAATTTCAGACCCCTCTCCTGTAAAATTTTGTATGAAAAAAATTTTTTTCACCCATGGTGTCGTATAGAGCTCAAAGAATGTGACTCGGGGAAAGGTGGCGAGAGCTGATGAGTGAGGAGTTCGGAGACGGGCGAGGGGCACGGCCAGGGTATAGTAGAGAGGAGGGTGGAGGGTGCTCGACCAAATGTCATTCGAAATCTCGAGCAGTTGCCAGTGAGTTGAAAAAAAATTCCAAAATGGCGGAAAAAAAATGGCGGCAAATTTTGTCCGTCTCTCTCTCGGAGACTATAAAAGATGGAGGAGCGGTTTCTCGACAAAAGATGATCGAAACCCGGAGGTCTACCTGGTGAGTAGGAAAAAAATTCAAGATGGCGGACTTTTTTTTCCATACTAAATGTATGGGGAATATTGAAGGGACTAGAAGTTGGGAACTATGCAAGACATTGGTTTTGATAGGTTCATAGGGCTTTTCTTCTTTTTCTTTTTTTTCATTTTACATTTGTTTTTTTTTTCTTTTTTTTCATTTTTTTTCTTTTTTTTTCTTTTTCTTTTGTGAATGAGGAGCACGGCCAGGTTATTACAGATAGGTGGGGTGTGCTCGAACAAATTTTTTGGCAAAAGATGACCAGAATCCGAAGGGCTACTTGATGAGTAAAAAAATCGCGGTCCGCTTTAGCGGGCCGCGCACCCACGCGCCCTACTTGTAGTAATAACACTTCCCGCGAGCTGCTTTAGCAGCTCGCGCACCGAGCGAAATAAATAAAGCCGAACAATCGCGGTCCGCTTTAGCGGGCCGCGCACCCACGCGCCTTACTTTTAGTAAAACACTTCCCGCGAGCTGCTTTAGCAGCTCGCGCACCGAGCGAAATACTAGTTATAATATATATAGCTCGATTACCACTCACTGATTCACTCACTCACTGATTGACAGGGTTGTTCTCCTAGAAGGAGACGGAAATCGATATAATGATGTTCGGGAGATGTGTTTGGGGGGGGGATTCGAGTTGGGGAAAATTATGACATTTCGGAAAAACAAGATGGCGGCCGACGTGAATCTTGCAACTCTTTTGTTTTCCGACCGATTTCTTTGAAATTTTGGATTATTGTAGAAATTAGTAAACGATTAACAGAAAAAGTGAAAAAAATTAAAAAAACAAGATGGCGGCCGAGCTGTGACGTCTCAAATTTCCGACCCCTCCTGTAAAATTTTGTATGAAAAAATTTTTTTCACCCATGGTGTCGTATAGAGCTCAAAGAATGTGACTCGGAGAAAGGTGGAGAGAGCTGATGAGTGAGGAGTTCGGAGACGGGCGAGGGGCACGGCCAGGGTATAGAAGATAGGTGGAGGGTGCTCGACCAAATGTCATTCGAAACCTCGAGCAGTTGCCAGTGAGTTGAAAAAAAATTCCAAAATGGCGGAAAAAAAATGGCGGCAAATTTTGTCCGTCTCTCTCTCGGAGACTATAAAAGATGGAGGAGCGGTTTCTCGACAAAAGATGATCACAACCCGGAGGTCTACCTGGTGAGTAGGAAAAAAATTCAAGATGGCGGATTTTTTTTTCCCCCCATACAAAATGTATGGGGAATATTGAAGGGACTAGAAGTTGGGAACTATGCAAGACATTGATTTTGATAGGTTCATAGGGCTTTTTTTCTTTTTCTTTTTTTTCATTTTTCATTTTTTTTTTTTTTTCTTTTTTTTCATTTTTTTTCTTTTTCTTTTGTGAATGAGGAGCACGGCCAGGTTATTGCAGATAGGTGGGGTGTGCTCGAACAAATTTTTTGGCAAAAGATGACCAGAATCCGAAGGGCTACTTGATGAGTAAAAAAATCGCGGTCCGCTTTAGCGGGCCGCGCACCCACGCGCCCTACTTGTAGTAATAACACTTCCCGCGAGCTGCTTTAGCAGCTCGCGCACCGAGCGAAATAAATAAAGCCGAACAATCGCGGTCCGCTTTAGCGGGCCGCGCACCCACGCGCCCTACTTGGAGCAATAACACTTCCCGCGAGCTGCTTTAGCAGCTCGCGCACCGAGCAAACGCTAGTTATAATATATATAGCTCGATTACCACTCACTGATTGACATAATTGTTCTCCTAGAAAGAGACAGAAAACGATACAATGATGTAGGGGAGATATGTCCGGGTGGGGGATTCGAGTGGGGAAAAATTATGACATTTCGGAAAAACAAGATGGCGGCCGACGTGTTTCTTGCAACTCTTTTGTTTTCCAACCGATTTCTTTGAAATTTTGGATTATTGTAGAAATTAGTAAACGATTAGCAGAAAAAGTGAAAAAAATTAAAAAAACAAGATGGCGGCCGAGCTGTGACGTCTCAAATTTCCGACCCCTCTCCTGTAAAATTTTGTATGAAAAAAATTTTTTTCACCCATGGTGTCGTATAGAGCTCAAAGAATGTGACTCGGAGAAAGGTGGAGAGAGCTGATGAGTGAGGAGTTCGGAGACGGGCGAGGGGCACGGCCAGGGTATAGAAGATAGGTGGAGGGTGCTCGACCAAATGTCATTCGAAACCTCGAGCAGTTGCCAGTGAGTTGAAAAAAAATTCCAAAATGGCGGAAAAAAAATGGCGGCAAATTTTGTCCGTCTCTCTCTCGGAGACTATAAAAGATGGAGGAGCGGTTTCTCGACAAAAGATGATCAAAACCCGGAAGTCTACCTGGTGAGTAGGAAAAAAATTCAAGATGGCGGATTTTTTTTTCCATACAAAATGTATATGGGGAATATTGAAGGGACTAGAAGTTGGGAACTATGCAAGACATTGATTTTGATAGGTTCATAGGGCTTTTTTTCTTTTTCTTTTTTTTCATTTTACATTTGCTTTTTTTCTTTTTTTTCTTTTTATTTTCTTTTTTTTCTTTTTCTTTTGTGAATGAGGAGCACGGCCAGGTTATTGCAGATAGGTGGGGTGTGCTCGAACAAATTTTTTGGCAAAAGATGACCAGAATCCGAAGGTCTACTTGATGAGTAAAAAAATCGCGGTCCGCTTTAGCGGGCCGCGCACCCACGCGCCCTACTTGTAGTTATAATATATATAGCTCGATTACCACTGACTGACTGACACACTCACTGATTGACATAATTGTTCTCCTAGAAAGAGACAAAAAACGATAGAATGATGTAGGGGAGATATGTCCGGGTGGGGGATTCGAGTGGGGAAAAATTATGACATTTCGGAAAAACAAGATGGCGGCCGACGTGATTCTTGCAACTCTTTTGTTTTCCAACCGATTTCTTTGAAATTTTGGATTATTGTAGAAATTAGTAAAGGATTAACAGAAAAAGTGAAAAAAATTAAAAAAACAAGATGGCGGCCGAGCTGTGACGTCTCAAATTTCCGACCCCTCCCTGTAAAATTTTGTATGAAAAAAGTTTTTTTCACCCATGGTGTCGTATAGAGCTCAAAGAATGTGACTCGGAGAAAGGTGGAGAGAGCTGATGAGTGAGGAGTTCGGAGACGGGCGAGGGGCACGGCCAGGGTATAGAAGATAGGTGGAGGGTGCTCGACCAAATGTCATTCGAAACCTCGAGCAGTTGCCAGTGAGTTGAAAAAAAATTCCAAAATGGCGGAAAAAAAATGGCGGCAAATTTTGTCCGTCTCTCTCTCGGAGACTATAAAAGATGGAGGAGCGGTTTCTCGACAAAAGATGATCACAACCCGGAGGTCTACCTGGTGAGTAGGAAAAAAATTCAAGATGGCGGATTTTTTTTTCCCCCCATACAAAATGTATGGGGAATATTGAAGGGACTAGAAGTTGGGAACTATGCAAGACATTGATTTTGATAGGTTCATAGGGATTTTTTTCTTTTTCTTTTTTTCATTTTACATTTGTTTTTTTTCTTTTTTTTTCATTTTTTTTTCTTTTTTTTCTTTTTCTTTTGTGAATGAGGAGCACGGCCAGGTTATTGCAGATAGGTGGGGTGTGCTCGAACAAATTTTTTGGCAAAAGATGACCAGAATCCGAAGGTCTACTTGATGAGTAAAAAAATCGCGGTCCGCTTTAGCGGGCCGCGCACCCACGCGCCCTACTTGTAGTAATAACACTTCCCGCGAGCTGCTTTAGCAGCTCGCGCACCGAGCGAAATAAATAAAGCCGAACAATCGCGGTCCGCTTTAGCGGGCCGCGCACCCACGCGCCCTACTTTTAGTAAAACACTTCCCGCGAGCTGCTTTAGCAGCTCGCGCACCGAGCGAAATACTAGTTATAATATATATAGCTCGATTACCACTCACTGACTCACTCACTGGTTGACACGATTGTTCTCCTAGAAAGAGACAGAAAACGATACAATGATGTAGGGGAGATATGTCCGGGTGGGGGATTCGAGTAGGGAAAAATTATGACATTTCGGAAAAACAAGATGGCGGCCGACGTGAATCTTGCAACTCTTTTGTTTTCCAACCGATTTCTTTGAAATTTTGGATTATTGTAGAAATTAGTAAACGATTTACAGAAAAATTGAAAAAAATTAAAAAAACAAGATGGCGGCCGAGCTGTGACGACTCAAATTTCCGACCCCTCTCCTGTAAAATTTTGTATGAAAAAAATTTATTTCAACCATGGTGTCGTATAGAGCTCAAAGAATGTGACTCGGAGAAAGGTGGCGAGAGCTGATGAGTGAGGAGTTCGGAGACGGGCGAGGGGCACGGCCAGGGTATAGTAGATAGGTGGAGGGTGCTCGACCAAATGTCATTCGAAACCTCGAGCAGTTGCCAGTGAGTTGAAAAAAAATTCCAAAATGGCGGAAAAAAAATGGCGGCAAATTTTGTCCGTCTCTCTCTCGGAGACTATAAAAGATGGAGGAGCGGTTTCTCGACAAAAGATGATCAAAACCCGGAGGTCTACCTGGTGAGTAGGAAAAAAATTCAAGATGGCGGATTTTTTTTTTCCATACTAAATGTATTGGGAATATTGAAGGGACTAGAAGTTGGGAACTATGCAAGACATTGATTTTGATAGGTTCATAGAGCTTTTTTTCTTTTTCTTTTTTTTCATTTTACATTTGTTTTTTTTTTGTTTTTTTTCATTTTCACGCGCCCTACTTGTAGCAATAACACTTCCCGCGAGCTGCTTTATTTATTACATTATATATTATAATAATATATATAGCTCGATTACCACTCACTGACTCACTCACTGATTGACACGATTGTTCTCCTAGAAAGAGACAGAAAACGATACAATAATGTAGGGGAGATATGTCCGGGTGGGGGATTCGAGTGGGGAAAAATTATGACATTTCGGAAAAAGAAGATGGCGGCCGAAGTGATTCTTGCAACTCTTTTGTTTTCCAACCGATTTCTTTGAAATTTTGGATTATTGTAGAAATTAGTAAACGATTAACAGAAAAAGTGAAAAAAATTAAAAAAACAAGATGGCGGCCGAGCTGTGACGTCTCAAATTTCCGACCCCTCCCTGTAAAATTTTGTATGAAAAAAATTTTTTTCACCCATGGTGTCGTATAGAGCTCAAAGAATGTGACTCGGAGAAAGGTGGAGAGAGCTGATGAGTGAGGAGTTCGGAGACGGGCGAGGGGCACGGCCAGGGTATAGAAGATAGGTGGAGGGTGCTCGACCAAATGTCATTCGAAACCTCGAGCAGTTGCCAGTGAGTTGAAAAAAAATTCCAAAATGGCGGAAAAAAAATGGCGGCAAATTTTGTCCGTCTCTCTCTCGGAGACTATATAAGATGGAGGAGCGGTTTCTCGACAAAAGATGATCAAAACCCGGAGGTCTACCTGGTGAGTAGGAAAAAAATTCAAGATGGCGGATTTTTTTTTTCCCCATACAAAATGTATGGGGAATATTGAAGGGAACACTGGAATTTATCAAAGTTAAAGTGATTTTCGAGATGGCCCTTTTTCAGGGGCGATCATTTCGGCTGGGTGCGAGCGAGATGAAAAATTGAAACGTCATCGGGAGCGATATATTCTGTAGTTGATGTGAAAGTTAAACTATGTGAAATGTTTCCGTAGAACGAGGTGGCGGCCATTTTGTATTTTTCTTTGTGGTTTTGAAAATTTCGATCATGTTTTTGAGGCAGTTGCAAACATTAGAGAAAGTTGACATGTATGGATCGATCGTGTGACTCGACCGGCAGTATCGAGTGATATAAACAGTGTTGCCACATTTGGGGTAGTTTTCGAGATTTTCCCCAAAAATTCCCTCCTAGAAAATTTTGTATGAAAAATTTTTTTTTCACCGATGGTTTCGTATAGAGGATAAAAATTCATTCGGAGGAAATATATGGAGAGAACTGATGATTGAGGATTTCGGAGACGGGTGAGGAGCACGACCAGGATATTGAAGATAGGTTGGGGGTGCTCGAACAAATGTCACTCGAAACCTCATCCAATTGCCAGTTAGTTGAAAAAAAATTCCAAAATGGCGGATTCAAGATGGCGGCCAAACAAACTTCGTCGCTGTCTATCTCAGTGAGTATAAAAGATGGAAGAGAAAATTCTTGGCAACAGATGATCAAGCCCCAAAGGTCTACTTGATGATCAGGAAAAAAAAACAAGATGGCGGAATTTTTTTTTCATACAAAATATATGGCGAATTTTGATTTTTCTTTTTTTTTCTTGTTTTTTTTCTCTTTTTTCCTTTTTTTTTATTCTTTTTCCTTTTTTTTCATTTTCTTGTTTTCTTCTTTTTTTCTTTTCTTTTGTCTTTTTTTTTCTTTTTCTTTTGTGAATGAGGAGCACGGCCAGATTATTGCAGATAGGTGGGGTGTGCTCGAACAAATTTTATGGCAAAAGATGACCAGAATCCGAAGGTCTACTTGATGAGTAAAAAAATCGCGGTCCGCTTTAGCGGGCCGCGCACCGACTCGCCTTACTTTTAGTAATAAAACTTCCCGCGAGCTGCTTTAGTTATTACATTATATATTATTATAATATATATAGCTCGATTACCACTGACTCACTCACTGACTGATTGACACGATTGTTCTCCTAGAAAGAGACGGAAATCGATATAATGATGTTCGGGAGATGTGTTCGGGGGGGGGATTCGAGTTGGGGAAAATTATGACATTTCGGAAAAACAAGATGGCGGCCGACGTGAATCTTGCAACTCTTTTGTTTTCCAACCGATTTCTTTGAAATTTTGGATTATTGTAGAAATTAGTAAACGATTAACAGAAAAAGTGAAAAAAATTAAAAAAACAAGATGGCGGCCGGGCTGTGACGTCTCAAATTTCCGACCCCTCTCCTGTAAAATTTTGTATGAAAAAAATTTTTTTCACCCATGGTGTCGTATAGAACTCAAAGAATGTGACTCGGAGAAAGGTGGAGAGAGCTGATGAGTGAGGAGTTCGGAGACGGGCGAGGGGCACGGCCAGGGTATAGAAGATAGGTGGAGGGTGCTCGACCAAATGTCATTCGAAACCTCGAGCAGTTGCCAGTGAGTTGAAAAAAAATTCCAAAATGGCGTAAAAAAAATGGCGGCAAATTTTGTCCGTCTCTCTCTCGGAGACTATAAAAGATGGAGGAGCGGTTTCTCGACAAAAGATGATCACAACCCGGAGGTCTACCTGGTGAGTAGGAAAAAAATTCAAGATGGCGGATTTTTTTTTTCCCTCATACAAAATGTATGGGGAAAATTGAAGGGACTAGAAGTTGGGAACTATGCAAGACATTGATTTTGATAGGTTCATAGGTGACTTAGATCTCGGGAGAATTAAAAAAGAAAAATATACTGGCCGAATTGAGAACCTCCTCCTTTTTGAAAATGGGTTAAAAAAGGTGAGAGTGGTTTTTTTACCAACTTTCCACGCGACCAACTAGGTGGGGTGTGCTCCAACAAAAATTACTCGAAACCACATACAATTAGCACGGAATTGAAAAAAAAACTCCAAAATGACGGATTCAAGATGGCGGCCATAGAAACTTTCTCTGGTGTCTATCTCGGAGAGTATAAAAGATGGAAGAGTAGTTTCTTGGCAACAGATGATCAAGACTCAAAGGTCTACCTGATGAACAGATAAAAATTCAAGATGGCGGAATTAATTATTTTTTTGAATTTATTTTTTCCCATAAAAAATGTATGGGGAATATTGAAGGAATTAGAAATAGACTTTGATGTCGCCGCCATATTGAAATTTTTTGTTATTGGACCGATTTCGTTCAAAATCGATATTTAGGCTTCCCTGCAGTCAAGAAAGAGGAAATGGATGTCAAAATTTTAAAAAATCGCCACCATATTGAAATTCTTTGTTATTGGACCGATTTCATTGAAAATCGATATTTAGGCTTCCCTGCGGTCAAGAAAGAGGAAATGGATGCCAAAATTGTAAAAAGTCGTCGCCATATTTAAATTCTTTGTTATTAGACCGATTTTGTTCAAAATCGATATTTAGTCTTCTCTGCGGTCAAGAAAGAAGAATTGGATGCCATAATTGTAAAAAGTCACCGCCATATTGAAATTCTTTGTTATTGGACCGATTTCGTTTAAAATCGATATTTAGGCTTCCCTGGGCTCTATAAAGAGGAAATGGATGCCAAAATTGTAAAAAGTCACCGCCATATTGAAATTCTTTGTTATTGAACCGATTTCGTTTGAAATAGATATTTAGGCTTCCCAGGGGCCAAGAAAGAGGAAATGGATGCCAAAATTTTAAAAAGGCACAGATAATAATTGAAAGGACATCACCCAGCCTCCATACATTTTTGGCTCATTTTTGAAAGTGCCAGCCATTTAAAATAAACTTTATATTATAATAAAATTGAGCAAAATAACCACTTTTTATTATGAAACCAAAGCTGTAGCCCAAAATTTATAGTAGCCCAAAATGTATGGAGGCTGGGTGATTAGAGGGTGAATTCATAACTAAATATAATCTGAGAGAATTTACTTAAGACTTTAATTTACTAGGTATAGTAATAAAGTGTTTATTTTGCTCTAAGAGTAGACCAAAATAAACACTTTATAATAGAGAATATAATTATAATGTAATAGAGAATTTTTAATTAATTAGAGAATATATTATAATATAATAGAGATTATGAAATTAAAGTTTATTTTACTTGGCTGGCACTTTCAAAAATAAGCCAAAATTCTATACAAGTTAGGTGAATTCGAAGCTGTTTTCAGTTTGAATTATTATCTCACAGACTTGACTTAGAGATTTGGTCTAATAATAAAAAGTTTTTATTTTGTTATAATTATTCTATTTTTTTTTTAATATAAAGTTTATTTTAGTTGGCCGGCATTTTCAAAATTGGGCCAAAATGGTTGATCTCCTTTCACCATTTTATGTTTTCAGTCTGTTCAGTCACTTGAAAGTTTAATGTAATTATTGCATGTTTTTTTTTGGATAGCTGAAGCTTGATCTTGTAAAAATCAAATCTGCGTCTGACTATTTCACGTTACGTCCGGTCTTAATGATTACCTACTTAGTTAAAGGAAGGAGCAAATGTTGCAAGAAAAATTAATAACCATACCTACCTACACAGATTAGTAGAAGTCTAATAATCTACATCGAATTCAAATAGGTAAGTTACTAACTTAAAGAATGCTAAATACCTAAGCAATGAATTTTTAGTCGTGTATACAGTATAATTATGATCTAAGTACCTACCTACCTAGATAGGTACTAAAAAAAGCCGAGAGGTGTCAAGGGACACCCGGATAAAACGAAGTTCCTATCGATTAATTTGAAATAAAAAAAGCAAAAAAATATTAATTAAATAAAATATAAAATAAAATAAAAAAAAACATTAAAGAAATAAATCCAGACTCGAACCTGAGTTTGATTGGGAAATTCCGGGGCCATACCAATCGAGCCAATGAGAAACAGTAGAAGGTGACGAAATTTACTTTCGTATTGTTAGCAGTCACAAATATAGCAAAAAGTGTCGGTTGAAAAGTGTCGTTACAATTTTTAGTTTTAAATAGGTAATTTATTCCGTCTAGCCCCCTTTCATATCGCGCGATAAGGAATTCCGTTCCAAAAATAATTAAGTAGTTAGAAATATCTCTCTCTCTCTCTAAATATATATCAATAAAATGATAGAAGACCTAGCGATAGAAAGTGAGAGAGTGGGACTCAAACTAAACCCAGAAAAGACTAGAATGATGACAAATGGAGAGAAAACCACCATACAGATAAGGAACACCGAAGTCAACTACACTGATGAGTACATCTATCTGGGACAACTCATAACTCAAAAAGAACCTATGCGCGAAGAAGTGAAGAGAAGAATTACGAATAGCTGGAGAAGATACTGGAGTTTGCGAGAGGCTATGAAAGACAAACATCTTCATATAAACATCAAAAGTAAATTATTTAACACCTGCATACTACCCGTCCTTATATATGGCTGCCAATCATGGACTTTAACTAGAGATATGACAAGCAGACTAGCAACCTGCCAATATGCTATGGAGAGGAGCATGCTGAATATCAAAAGATCAGACAGACTGAAAAATTGTGTCATCAGAAATAAAACAAGAACCATAGATGTAGTACGGAAAATTAAAAGACTCAAATGGAGATGGGCAGGGCACACAATAAGAGGTCATAACAAATGGAGTAAGAAGGTGACAAGGTGGTACCCAAGGGAAGGTAAAAGGAAAAGAGGCAGACCACAGAAAAGGTGGGACGACGATATAAGAGAAGTGGCAGGAGTGATGTGGAACAGAGTGGCTCTAGAAAGATCAGAATGGAAAAGGTTGGAGGAGGCCTTTGCCGATTGGCAAACAGATCTACAAAAGATAAAAAAGCAGCAAATATTAGAATAAGTTTTAAGTTTAAGTTTGCTTTAGAATACTGTTATTAGGTTAAGTTAATCTGAATAAAGGCTATATTATTATTATTATTTTTATCTTTATTTACTTTTACTCATATTATTTACATTTTTAAATATTTCATTATAAAACAAAAATAAAAAAAAAAATATTTAAAAATATAAAAAATAGCGGTCCACCGGTCTCGGGAACAGGGTCCAAGCAACCGGCGGTCAGGGCCCCAGAGAGAGGAACCTCCTGACGATGCGAGCCGTGTCCAGGAGTACAGCCTTCTGGATCTGGCCCTTGACCCAGCTACCCAACGAGAGCCTCGAAAGATGTTGGTCGAGGCTCTTGGCTATAAGACCATTAGCGGTTATCACTATCGGTACAATGATTGCTGAGTCTACATTCCACATGGCGACAACCTCGTGCGCTAAGTCGAGATACTTGGTGAGTTTCTCTTTCTCGGCTTTCACTAGGTTTTCGTCATGCGGGACAGCAACATCAACAATCATTGCACGGCGCTCTGATCGATCTATCACCACTATGTCAGGCTTATTGGCTACAATAGTCCTGTCTGTAATGATAGATCGATCCCAGTACAGTGTGATATGACCATTTTCAAGAACTGGGTCGGGCACATACTTGTAGTACGGTACCTCCGATTCCACAAGATTGTATTTCAAGGCAAGTTGCTGGTGGATAATCCTGGCCACTTGGTTATGTCTGTGTAAGTATTCGCCTTATTATTATTATTATTATTAGTTAGAAATAAGTTATACATTTGTTCATAATAAAGTAAGTAAATACCTACACAGTATAGGTAGGTCTAGGGAAACTAGGTATCTACAGACGTTTGAAACAGCTCAATCACACAAACATATGCATCAACGGGACCCAAAAGCGGTTGTTAGTAGGTACCTACTGAGAGGATCGCGACGCGCGTCCTCTTATGGGTCTCGTCGATGTGCATGTTTGTGAGAGTGAGCCGTTTCGAACGTTTGTAGGTAGTTTCCGTACTGGTCCTACCTATACTGTGGTAAGTAGGTACAGAGGCCCATGTTCAGGTAGGTACCTAAACCCCGCTTTCATCAACGTAATGTGTTTCCATTCTAATCTGTGGTGACGTTTATCCTCGGATCACAGAACACTACCTACTCTTACGAGAGCTTGGATTAAATTGGGCTCTATGAATTGGGCAGTCTGACAGTTTTTACTTTTTGTATTGAAAATACAGTCAAAATCAAGTCAGAAAGCTAAAACGGTGGGTTAAGACTTATTTTACATTTGTGAAATAGGCCCTAAATACCTACCTATATTTTTGAATAATTAATCAATGCGGTTATTAATTTTTTAGGTTCTTCTTCTTCTTCTTTATCAACCTATAGACGTCCACTGCTGGACAAAGGTCTCCTGCATGGACTTCCATAGGCTTCGGTCTTGCGCCGCTTGAATCCAGCGGCTCCCTGCGACTCGTTTGATGTCGTCGGTCCACCTGGTGGGGGGTCTGCCAACACTGCGTTTCCCGGTGCGGAGTTGCCACTCCAACACCTTGGGACCCCAACGATCATCAGTTCTTCGAACTATGTGCCCCGCCCATTTCCACTTCAGTTTCGCGACACGCTGAGCTATGTCGGTAACTTTGGTTCTGCTGCGAATCTCATTTCTAATTTGATATCGCAGAGATATACCGAGCATTGCTCTCTCCATCGCTCGCTGGGTGACCCTGAGCCTTCTTATGAGGCCCATAGTTAGCGACCATGTCTCGGATCCGTAAGTCATCACTGGCAACACGCACTGTTCGAAGACTTGAGTCTTCAGGCACTGAGGGATTTTGGACGAGAAGACATCTCGGAGCTTCCCGAACGCTGCCCAGCCGAGTTGGAATCGGCGGTTAATCTCTTTCTCGAAATTGTACCTACCTAGCTGGACTGTATGTCCCAGGTATATATACTCGTCTACAATTTCGAGTGCAGAGTTCTCAACGATTACTGGGTGGAGCGGAGCATGAGCATTGGACATGATTTTGGTCTTGCTCATGTTCATTTTCAGGCCCACCTGTTGAGAAACCCTGCTGAGATCATTGAGCATTGTATTGAGATCTCTCAGAGTCTCTGCCATGACTACTATGTCATTGGCAAATCGCAGGTGAGTGATGTACTCGCCGTTTATGTTGATGCCAAGTCTGTTCCAATCCAGAAGCTTAAAGACGTCCTCCAACGCAGCGGTAAAAAGCTTCGGGGAGATTACATCTCCCTGTCGCACTCCACGCTGCAAGTGGATTGGTCTCGTAGTCTGATCCTGTATATGTACTGACATAGTGGCGTTTTCGTACTAGCACTTCAACACTTGGATATACCGGTAATCAATCCGGCATCTCTGCAGCGACCTCAATACAGCCCAAGTTTCCCCCGAATCGAAGGCTTTCTCATAGTCAACAAACGCTAAGCAAAGTGGCCGGTTATACTTAGGTTTAGGTTAAGTAGTAAAAAATATATTGCTGATGAAGAGAAAACTAGAAATCTATATAAATGCAAATATTGGTTTCAAGAAAGAGCACTGCGAATAACTGCATCTATAGTTGGAACCATAGTTCATATTATGACTGACAAGAGAAATAAATACAAGTTCTCCATAATCAATCCTAAGTATTTTTAATTTGAACAGACTACTTAGGAGAAAATAAATGAGAATGCTATATCAGCATAAAAAGAAGCTGCCAAAAACATTGTGGTGTGTTATGGACTATTTATCTCATCACACTAATATTATAAAGCCGAAAGTTTGTGTATCTGTCTGTCTGTGTGTATGTTTGTTCCTCTTTCACGCAAAAACATTCATATTTGACCAACTCATCCAATGACTTTGTTCATAGTCTAATAGTTTTAGTAGTGTTTTTACCTACTCAATCAAGAATGAAATTATCAATGTAAATAATTTAATTTAAATTATATAGAAATAAAAATAAAGAACAAGTTTGCTTTAAAATAAAGTTCTAACTAACTACCTACTACCAAGAGCAAACACAAATGTAAGTCCCTGGCCGGCAATTGTGTAACTTTGTTTTGATTTTTTTAACTACCTAATAAAATCTAGAAGTTAAAATAAAAAAACACATCCATTTAATATATATTAAAATAAATTAATCGCCAGTCTCAACCAAGTTTTGCCTACAAGCTTGACGATGTCGTCGGACCAACGCGATGGTTGCCTTCCCACATTTCTCTTGCCGGTACGTGGTCTCCACTCAAGCACCAAACGGATCCATCAGTCATCTGTTGTCCTCGTCACGTACCCCGCCCATCTCCACTAATAAACATACATTATTATTATTATCTATGTACTTATTTTTCTAGCCTTTCCATCATATTAGAATGTAGGTTCACAAGCATGAAACACATATATAAAGGTAATCAAGTTTGAAGTCAATAGTAGGTTGAGTATTCTATAAGTTTTACTAATCCCTATCATATTTTGTTCTACATGCAATTCTGATCTTTACATTTCACATTTTCTTAATTTTAATTAATTAATTTAAATTATAATTAATTATTTTAATATTAAGGTAATTTTGTGAAGGATCTATATTTTTAATTCCTTAAATTGATAATATAAAAAAATGTATTCATGTGATAAGTATAATATGATACTGAAGTCATTGATTTCAAATCTAAAAGCTAATTATTTATTTATCATATTGCTCCTTAAAATGCAATAATACTGAAGAAAAATTCATTTTTGTTTTTAAAAAGTAATCACATGGTTTTTGTGTGGTGAATGGATATTAATTTAGGTTAGGTCTCATTAGAAAAACCGGTGTAGAAGTTCAACTTTCTTTAATTTCTTATATTATAATAAATTTTTTTTTCAAAACACATTGCATATTTTTTATCACTATATAGGTAAGTATGTGGTTTCATTATAGCTGCTTGTTTCACTAATGCTTTCGCATTGAAGTTCAATATCTTTGTTTGACATTCTACAGTAATTTCACTAATTGATATTTCAACAAAAGAAACTGCCCTCCTGTAGGGATATATTTAGTAGCTGTTGCTGCAGATCGTTTTTTGCTCTCGCTGACTTTTGGACTTTTTCTCACAGACTCAGGTTCTCAGTAACTCAGTAGGTTTCGTCCAAAGAAGTTGGCTGGGTATTATACATAATCTATAGGTAAACAATTTACGCTTAGCTGAAAAATAAACTAACCTAAATGAAAGAGTTCCAGGTAAAGATAAAACATCTGTGGATTGAACTTTAAAAAACCAACACAATATTATCTACCTACTTGCGATTTTCACTCACTGAGGGCATAGGTTTAGTATACTCTGATGGTAAAAATTAATGTTTTTTACATACGAAATTAATTTGAATACTATTTATACATTTTAATTACAATCACATGAATTATCCTAGTGTTCGTGGTCTATGACATGAATCACCACCAGTGTTGCCAGCGGCAGATAGTCAAATCCACTCCCAGTATAATTATAATATGTTCCTTGGTCAAATCACAAATGTAACATGTGATAGCTCAAAAAGTAACATTTTCACGAAAAAAGTAACATTGTCTTAATTTATGGAAAACGACGATTCAATAAATATGGCAAAAAGAAAAAAGTGGGCAAAATGTGAAAATGTTACTTGGTCGGATTGTAGCTTCTTAAACTTATTCATTGCTTAATTGCCTAGAAGAAATCTTCTTTCAAACGAAAAAAGAATTTTCGAAATCGGTTCAGGCGTCTTCGAGTAATCAGTGAACATACAAAAAAAACATAAAAAAAAATAATAGGTATTCCACCATGGAACTAGGAATTGCGACTTATTCCTATTTCTATGTATTCCACCGAATTGAGAACCTCCTCCTTTTTTATGTCGGTTAAAAGTAAAGTAAGTTAAAAGTAGCCCACGTACAACTGATGTTGTTTCACTTTAAAAAATCAAGTGCTCAAAAGTACACGTAGGTAGTCGTAATTCTTAGTTCCATGGCTCCAACACGACGAACCATGAAACTAGGAATTACGACTTAATGCGACGAACGAAAACTTGGCTACGTCCCACGATTATTTTTGTTTGCAGGATAAATTTATATACCTTTTGATTCCTCAAAAGTAACGTAAAAGTAACATTTTGAGTCGTGTAACATGGAGGTAACGTGAGAGGTTCAAAAGTAACGTAAAATGTTACAAAAATAACATTCTAGCAACGCGCTGTGAATCACGTCATAAAACGTAGTGGTTTATGGTTACATTCTCTTCTCTTTGATTAAGGCATAGGCCATAGACCACGAACATCATAGTTTTGTGCCTCGTGGTCTATGACGAACCAATCAGTAGACTTGTAGACCACAGACCACGAAAAAAAATTGTAGACTTAGAAAATAGGTACAAAGGAGTGAGTGGCATTTCAATTTAAAATCGATTAATTGAAAAATCGATTATACAGAGTTCATTAATTGATTTTCAGATTCATATTGAACCTTACATCGATTCAATGAATCGATCTATGTATACCTGCTGAATCGGACCGATCAATTCAAAGTATTTAAGATTTTCATTTTTTTTTGTTATAGTCTGACCATTGAGAAGGTAAAAGAGGACATGTCGCGTTTCCCATAGATAAAGCTATACGATGTAGTTTTTGATTAAAAAAGTAAAACTATGTCTCAACCTTTCTTAAGGGGAAGTTAATAACGGGAAAAATGTATTATTTTATGTCGTAATTGTTACATAACGTCATAAAATCTTCCCCTGAATTAGATAGGTTCATTTTTTAAAAGTCACTCGACTTAAAATACTGGGATTTAAATATAATTTCTTGTTAGATTTGTATTCAACTTTAATAAAATTTTATAAACTTCGAAGGAATTTGATTTTTGATTAATTTATAAGATTGACTTACGACTACTTAAGCGAGACTAAAAATTTAAAGTGCTGTAGAACTATTTTGGACTCTTAACCGGGAGTAGAATTTTTCCCTTCGTTCGGGGAACGCGGGCGTCTGTTTGCCGCCATATGTGTCCACAGGATTTTTGGAAAGCGACTGCCCCCTTATCTTTTTGCGGGTTTATTCCTTGGAGACCCGGCGTATCCCATTATACAACGTTGTATCCACTTTAAACAATGGTCGTAAATTAGAAAACGGACAACGCAATGTTTCGTTTTCTATGCAAGCCGTGTTGGACCGTAGTTTTTTGTGATGAGGTGCGCTGCAAATTCAGTGCAAGGCATGCGACTCTCTTTTTTATGACAAGACGCGCTACAGTACCACATTAGTTTAGTGATCGCAAGCACTACTGCTGAGTAAAAGATCCTGGGTTTGATCCCCACCTCTACCTATTCTTTCGAAGGAATAGGCATGATATATTTATTAATTTCTCATTACTTCTATCCAATTACTTGTATTTTTGGTAAATGATCATCTTTGGTAAATGATATATTAAACAATTAGGCAAAAATCTGTATTTTATTGAATTGAATTACTAATAAATTAATAATCATGCAAAAATATTTAAAAAATTAAAATTAATAATAATTATGCAAAAAATAACGGCAATTATCCATTGCTCGGTTCCTGCGTGATTGAAAGTTTAACCAACAAACACATTTTTGCATTTATAATATTAGTATGATTGAGAACAATGCTACTTATCGATAAAATCGATACTGTATCATTAACTAATCGACCGAGCGAAGCGAAGGTCTTTGAGTCTACTTGAGTGAATTTGCACTTGTCCGTCCGTCCGTCCGTCCGTCCGTCTGTCAGAGCCTTATAACTTCTGAATTACTGAACGTAATTACTTCAATTTTAGATATAATATGTAAACCGATGGCCTCCAGCCGAAAATGGCTTAAAAAGTTATAAAAATCATTATTTCAGGGGGGCTCTCATAGAAGCGAATGCGAAGAAAAAAAAAATTTTTGCATTTCATAGGGTTACAGTACCTCATTTTAAAGATAATTTGGAACAGAGTACAAAAGTATTTTTTTTTAAATTTTTTTCCTAAAATTGACGAAATGGGGGGCTTTCAAAGTGGAGATTATATTTGACCTCACAACGTAATAACTATTGAGAGCTGTTCCTTGAAAGTTTTATAATTTTAGCGTAATATCATGTACTTGAACAACAAATACTAAAATTAGATAAATATAATAAGGAAACTAAATTATTTAACTTTTAATGAGCAGCAACAACAGAACTTCACAAAGATGTCAATAGATGGCGCTCTCATCTCATATAGCAAATGCAGCAATATGTAACATATTATTCAATTAAAATTATTATTTAGTCATTTAGCAAACATCAATAAAACTTCACGTTGCAGTTTGTTTTTACACGTTTTCTGATCGTGTCGATAGTTGACGCTGTGTACAAGTAATTTAATTTGAATGTTCCAAAAAACTATACCTAAGTTTGATTGAGGCCTTGAGGATTTTACTATAACAGTTCCCTAACCTTTACGGGCTACCTATGTTAAGTTAGTTGACACTTTCTGTCAACTTTGTTTTTACGAACCTCTACGGGACAACTTAGGTGAAAATGACATTGGGATGTTAGGATTGTATTTAGGGGCTACCTACGTAAAGAGACTTCTACAAAGGGGATGATTTAGGTATGGTTGGTGAAAACGGGCATAAGTCAATTTTGATCGTCATGTATCTATTGAATGAATAAGTAATAATGGGAAACCGTTACCGCGAGGTCTCAGTTCGGGGCGAACCACTAGTAACTAAGGTTTTATTTATTAAACACGTATAAGTTAAAATGGACAATAAACATAAGTACTTAAAATGACAGTTGTTTATAAATAATACATCAAAGAATCAGATCTCTAAAATCGGCGCAAAAATGGATTTTTGAAAAATCGATTGAACACGAAATCGATTTTCGATTAAATCGATCTTTAATCAAAGTCAGAACTCAGACAACACTGTTGGATGGGGCAACACTAGGTGGCGTCTTTTTTCAAAATTCGAATGATAGTCTTTTTTGCAACGCAAAATAAGTGGTGAGTTTATTAATTTTTAATTTATATTTAAATTATTATTTTAATGTCTTTTTCGAGATTAATAATTGAAAAATTGCTCAACAAAATTTTGATAGACGTTTATATTTTTGAGAAATTATGTATTTTTTGATTTTAAACATGTTTTCATAATAAGCATATATGCCTAAACTTTTTTGTTTTCTACTAGGTAATTAGAGAAAATTTCTTGTGTATATAAGGAAATATGCTATTTTGACATCAAATTGTATCATTTTTAGGTTTTCTTGACAAACTTCTGTAATATACGTACATAACCATATCTCACAATCTGTGAAAATGTCTTAAATTAAAATCAATTTGATAACTTTGTGAACATCCTTTAGCACAGAGTTTAGACTTATAATGAAGACCAGATGGCTCGTCTTTTATACGGAAGACCAGCCAATTGTCTTCATACCTAGTGGCTTCTCCACCAACTATGTACCAAGTTTTTTTCACCTTATGTGCTTTCGGTTCCTCTCTTATCAATGCATCGCATTTATTATTTCTGCTGAGGACATGGCTTTACTTAGTACCTATCCAATTTCTGAAGTTTATGCTTAGGTATAAGTAACATAGCTTCACTCCAAAGCAGGGTTCGAGGATATATATCAATGGATATATATCACGATATATATCTGATATATATCCGATATATATCAAACTGGGTTCGATGATATATATCAATGGATTTTTTTTTAATTTGTTTTGTTACATAAGTGTAGGTATGACCATTGACTGATTAGAATTTATAAAAAAAGTTATGTTTTTGATAGACATGTATAACATTTTATGTTTTTAGTTGATTTTGCCTGATCTAAAATAAAATTTTATGTTTTGGTTTCAATTGTCTGATTTTAAGTACCTAAATAAATAAAACATTAAAACATTTTAGTTTTTTTCATAATATTAGTATGTTTATGCACATATGCAAATAGTATTCATAAACAATACAATGCTGCTGTGGATACTGCTTCAGCCCAATATTGCTTTTGTAAATTTGAATTAATTAGCATACAGCAAGCTCTCTCCATTAATGTGCGATTCATACGCTCAGCCAAACCATTCCGTTGTGAAGTGTATGGATTAGAAGTTTGATGTATTATTCCAGCATATTTCAAATAATTTGAGAATTCTTTACTTAAATATTCTTTACCATTATCAGTGTATCATTATATCATACATTAAATTTACAAAAACAAGTTTGCATATAATACATTAATTTAGAACAAAAGTTTGGTATTTTTCTAAATACATAATAATATACTTAATATATTTTATTTATTTTTATAGAACAAAATGCAACGAAAATCTTCAGGCCAAATGTTTCAACCCGTAAGTGCAGCCATTGTTAAAGGTAAATATTTTCCTATTATTTTTTATTAATATTTTATGACACCGTAAAATTGTAAATACCGTTATGTTGTAATCTATCTCGCGCGATTGTGAACTGTCGAGAGATTGTGAACCTCAACATCTCATGCTGCTTACAATTTAACGTATTTTTATTCGGTAGATTGCAATCTATCGAAGTAAAACCATCAAATTGTAAAACGGAACGCACCTCGCGCGCTGATTGGTTGAACGGTATATGCCCCGCACAACCTAACCTTACATAACCTAACCTAACATGATCACGCGTACACATTTTTTGGCAAAATCTAAAGTTAGGTTAGGTTAGGGTTGTACATGAACGCCCAGGTGCCCAGCCGCAGGCCGAGCACTTAAGTCACATTAGGTTGCACCGCAAATAAAATGTTTCTTAAGCTACATTACCTATAAAACAAAGTTTTTGGAACGTAGTTCCTTATAACGTTACGAAAGGGGGCTAGACGGAAAAAATTAAGATCAAAAGTTCTAACGACACTTTTTGCTATAGTTGTAACTGCTAATTATTAGAATACGAAGGTAAATTTCGTCGCCTTCTACTGTGTTTTACTGGCTCAGATAAATAGATTAAAGTATCGGGTGGCCCCAAAATTAGAAGACTCAGGTTCGAGTCCAGATGTCTCCAATCTAGATTTATTTCTTGACTGTTTTTTATTTTATATTTTATAGACAGCTTTTTTATATTTTATAGACGGCTTTTATATTTTATTTTATATTTTTTGCTTTTTTTATTTCAAATTAATCGAAAGGAACTTCATTCCATCCAGGTGTCCCTTGACACCTCTCAAGTTTTTTTATAAGCTTTTATTTATTTTCACTTGTTTAAAATATGTTTGTTTTAAAATCTTGCGAATTAAATTTGATCCACATCCCGGTTACCGATTGAGCTAAAATTTTGTATACATGTGTAAATCGCGTGACAATGTAATATTATGATGACATGGTGCTGGACTGAGAATGGATATGTCATATGATGGTATGGGCGAAACTATGAAATTATGAAACAATCACTCAATAAAGTCAGTAGACAGAAGTAGGAATGATAGTACATTGTCGTACAAGTGTTTTATATTGGTGATTGCCGCTGGGACGCCATTGAGACCCGAGCCATTAGATGAGGATTTTAAGATAGCCGAGGCCGGTAATCATCAATACACATTACACACGTGTATCATACGACGTTTTTCAAAACACTTGTGAAGAAAATAATACTAAAAAATAACCGTAATTTCAACAGTGAAAACAAGGCGGGAAAAATTAGTTAACTTCCTATGCGCACGCATCTTACAATGGTGATCAGCCATAGACTAAAAGAATGAAGATTTTTTTATTGACTTTTCGCGAATAGCGTTTTAGCCACGTACAAAATGGGGAATTTCAAGTTTTCTTTATTACAAAAAAAAAGTTATATTTACGTGAGTTTTATTATACAATTACTATAGTAATTGAAATTATCTATTTAAATACAAAGTTGCATAAAATGAGCAAGCAATAGGTACCTACATTAATTTATTTGAACTATTGAACACAATTTTTTTTGTATAGAAACTTTTTTGAGAACATAGCAACCACAGAACTAGGAATTACGACTACGAAAGCAACTCAACGAATAAAATTAAAAATAAAGTCTATATCTCACTTGTGAATAATAGTAATGAAGAAGTCCCAGTTTGATTATAGGTGTCATTATGTGCCTAATTGCGGTGAACATAGTGCCACTTTATGAGCAAATGTGTTGAAAAAATGTTTTAAACCTAATGCAGTTGTCTTAAGATTGATATTGTCGACATTTTATAGTGGTATGAACTGAAATCGTTTGAATCTTATGTGGTTCACTTAAGGTTGACATTGGAGTGATTGGAGTGACCATGCGAGCAATGTTTGCGCACGATTTAAACCTTAAAGCTTAATGCATTAATACAGCTGGTCGTACAAACCACCTTATATTTATAGGGACTGTCACAAAGTTTCAAGTGATTTGATAAACCTTCATTTAGTTTAGTACATATCTCGTGAAAAACGAAATATTATATAAATCATTTTTTTTTCAATATACAATATAAGTCCTAAGAATTTTTGGTAAATTTTTGATGATCGTATTCATTAATCATCTCACATTTCTGACGGCAAAATTTCAAAACATGTTATTTCTTATCATAAATAGAATAATAAAATTATTATTATCCACACAATACACTTTTATAGTGATTGCATGCATCACAACATTTATTTTTATTTATAGGTTCGATGCATCAGGGACAATTGCGTCTTGATGCATCAACCGGAACAAAGGTAAACGCGCAATGTGTTGCTATCTCAACATACGCGTCCATATATTCATGTCTCAAAAGGAGACTCGATTTTACCCCCCGTGAAATTGATTCAATTTTATCTTGCGGAGATGAGTTGTACGTGCGCATTATAAACAACTTAAAGAATACTAATAAATTTCGGAGTGATTACTTAGATCCTGATTCAGAATTGCCTTCTGACATCCGCGTCGGTAATTTTTTGGCTCAAATATCAAACGACTGGATTACAAATGGTATATTTCCAGAAAATGGCGATAATTTTAATGTGAAAAATTCCATACTTATTTTAAAAAACCTTTTCATTCGTGATATTTTTAATGAACGTCATACAGATGCTACGGATAGCTATTTAATTACAGGTCAACTAAAAACAATGTCGTTTTGGCGTCACAATAACAAATATTACTTGTTCAATAGTCACGGGGTAGACGAAACAAACAAAATAAACAACAACGAAAATTTGAACGTCGCAAGACTGTTTTGTTCGGAAAATTTAGAATCATTAGCTACATTAATAATTACAAGTTATACACATTCTATCGGTGAATATCAAATCAATAAAATCCGCGTGGAAAATCTATCCGCTTTCAATGAAAATTTATCCACAAACTTACAGCTACAGTCGATTCTCACAGATCCAAAATTTAACATTTTAAAACCAGTCGTAATTCTGGAAAGATTAAACACCCGTGTAATTAATGCATCACAAAATTCCGAAATAAGCAGACCTCTAAAACGAAAAATATCAAACGATGAAAAAGTTCCCGCGATTGATAGTGCTGTTTCCAAAAAACAAATCGGTAGACCTAAAAAACAAAAACGGGGACCTAAACCAACGAAACAAAACGCGCATTTAGATGCATCAAAAAAATATAATAAAAGTAACCCAGCAGTGCATAAAGACGCAGTAAAAACTTACACCGAAAAACATCCGGAAATACATCAAAAAGCGGTAAAAACTTACACCGAAAAACATCCGGAAATAAATAAAAAAGCGGTAAAAACTTACACCGAAAAACATCCGGAAATAAATAAAAAAGCGGTAAAAACTTACACCGAAAAACATCCGGAAATACATCAAAAAGCGGTAAAAACTTACACCGAAAAACATCCGGAAATAAATGCAGCTTCCGTTCAACGGTATAATACAAAAAACAGAAATGTCGAGCCTGAATTGCGAGGATCAAATTTAATTGCCCAAAAACGCGACGTAGAACTTAATATAATCAAATTATTTTCATTGAAAAAATCGACACTGTTAGGTCCTGATATACACGTGTGTTCATTCTGTCAAACTCGACTCTTTTTTGAAGAGAAAACTCGCACAAAATGGTGCTGCGGACAAGGCGCCTACAATGTTCAAAATTTAGAACCCCTTACCGAAGAGTTTTATAACCATACGTCGTTTTTAAATAGACCGCGCGCTTACAATAATTTATTCGCTTTCTCTGCGTTAGGCGTTTCTCACGGATACCAGCATCCTAACACTGGAATAACATTTTTAAAAATTCAAGGTCGCATTTATCACAGAGTGTTTGATTTAGGATATTCAGATAGTGCTAATCCTATCGGAATGTACGTGCATGACGACAATGAAACTCGCGAACGACAAGCTCAAAATCTAAATCTTGATATGCAAGTGATTCGTTCAATAACAAATTTTTTGTATAATGTAAATCCATACATTGAATGTTTCAAACGGTTAAATCGCGAAACTTCCGAAAATGCTCACATTATTTTTGAACAAACGTCACGCCGTTCGCATGGAAATATTTTAGGAGACTTACCATTAGGTAGGGAAGTGGCCGCCATTATTAGAACAGAAGTAGAACAATTCACTCCTCATTGTATCGCTATTTGGAAAGAAGGCCACCGTAGCCCCCACACAGTTGATATTTTACATCCGTGTTTTGAAAGTTTTCAATATCCTTTACTGTATCCACATGGTAACCCCGGTTGGTACCCAAATAAATTAGACAACAAAGGCAGTAAACTGACACAATTAAAGTACATTAGGTGCTTACTACTATCAGAATCGCGATTTTCGGAATTTAATCGTCTTTCAGAGGAGTGGATTATAGATATGTTTAATAGAATTTCTGATGAACGGTTACGCTATATTAGCAATATGCAGACTAAAAATTCAGACTCTGCTGTAAGGTCAGCGCCTCTTCATGAAATTGAAGCATTAAATAATGACGAGACTATTCAAGGCGAAGGCGGTATTGTCCCTGGAAAAATATATCTCCCGTATAGTTTTACTGGGAGCCCCAGGTACATGAAATTAAAGTATCTGGATTCTATAGCTTTAGTTTATAGATTAGGGCAACCTTCCTATTTTATTACAGTAACTTGTAACCCAAATTGGATTGAAATTAAACAGTCGGTCCCTTCAGGACAAAAAGCTAATCCACTGATTTGTGCCAGAGTTTTTAATTTAAAATTATCACAACTAATTAAAGATATCCGTTCCGGAAAATGGTTTGGAAACTTTGTTTATCTCATGTATGTTATTGAATTTCAAAAAAGAGGCCTACCTCATGCACATATTTGTTTTCGAGTAGAAGGCGGAGGCCCGGTACATAATACCGATATTGACAAATTTGTTAGGGCCGATATACCTAATCCGTCTGAAGCTCAAGGAAGGTTGCGCAAAGCTGTACTCGATCACATGATACACGGTCCTTGTGGTCTTTCTCATAGAACTGATCTTCCTTGTTGGGATGATGAGAAAAAAAAATGTTTTAAATTTTTTCCAAAACGCGAAACGGACACTACGTTTTGCGATAATAGAGGCTTCGTCAATTTAAAACGTAATAGCCAAAACGAAGCTGAAATAACATATAGAGGTAGAAAAATTAAAATCAATGATCTTTGGGTAGTTCCATACAACGCCGCCTTACTCCTTAAGTACGATTGTCATATTAATGTCGAAGTGTCCACAGCTACTGCCGTTATAAAATATTTATTTAAATATATTACAAAAGGCGCTGATCATTCTCGCGTAGCAATTGTTCTAGACGAAAATCGTAATGACGAAATTGAAAATTACGTGACTAAAAGATATTTAGGATCCTGCGAAGCGACGTGGCGTATCTTAGAATTTGATTTAGTTTGCCGCGAACCTAATGTTAAACAACTCGTTGTTCACCTGGAAGGGCAACAATATGTATATTTTAAACCCGGCACTGAAACGGAAGCTGCAAATCAAACAACGTCAGATTTAATAACTTATTTCAATCGGCCTGCTGGGATAAATTTTGACGAATTAACTTATCAAGATTTTTATGAGAAATATATTGTTCACGCCACACGTCCCCGAATTAAAAACGTAGAAATTTTAAAAACTTCGAATAACCGGTACGTAACCCAGCGACAGCGAGGCGAACTTGTGGCGCGATTATTTTTCGTTGCACCAAACAGAGGTGAACAATTTTATTTGCGTCTTTTATTAGCTTCACATCCTTGTCGTAGTTACAGAGACCTTTTAAATTTGGGTGGTCCAGATTGCATGACATTCCAGGAAGCTGCTAAAACGATCGGGCTCGCGAACGATGAAGCTGAGTACGAAAAAGCTATGACTGAGGCTTGTGGTTTTTTCACTGGACCGCGTCTGCGTAACTTTTTCGTTCTTTTAGCCGTGAACGGTATTCCAGTCGCATCTCTCTGGACAAAATTCCGCGATCAAATCAGTGAAGATTTCATCCATCGTCAACCCGACAATATTGATCGCGCGTATCATTCAAGTCTCGTTATAATCGACCGCCTTTTGAGAAAACACGGTACAAGTTTAATCGAGCAGGGTTTGCCAGACGTCGCCGATGAAACAACCGAGTTAGGGCGTGAACAAACAGAATATAACAGCAATGCTTTAAGAGACTTCGTAAATGATTGGCTACCTAAATTATCACCAGAACAAAATGAAATATTTAAATATATAAACGAACTGCTAACTAATCAAAGTTTCCGGGAAACTCAAAACAGCGCAATTTTCATTGACGGCCCCGGCGGCACCGGTAAAACCTTACTTTTAAACGTTATTACTGCACACGTTAGGGGTAGTTTAAATGGTATCGTTTTATGCACCGCATCGTCAGGTATCGCCGCGCAAAACCATGAAAATGGTACAACCGCACATAGCATGTTCAGGTTTCCACTAGATCTTGTAGACGATCTCGGATATTGGAACATAACAAACGGTTCACAAAGAGCAGAACTAATATATAATGCAAATGTTATAATTTTCGACGAAGCTCCCATGGTTCACAAGTGGCTCATTCACTTATTAGAAAGATCTTTACGCGATTTAATGAAAAACGACAAAATTTTTGGTGGAAAAATTATTATTTTTGCAGGTGATTACCGCCAAATTCCACCAGTAGTAGTTGACGCAAAAAATAATTCAGACATTTTCAATGCTTCCGTTAAATCTTCACCGATTTGGCAAAAATTAGAAACATTCTCTTTGGTAACATCACAAAGATGTAGAGATGATCCCGAATTTTCCGAATTTTTATTAAAATTGGGTTCAAATCAATTACCTTTCATAACTTTGCATACAAGCCATCAAAATTTAATAAATCTCTCAATGATATCATTTGTTTCTGAATTGGATGATTTAATTGATTTTGTTTACCCAAATGTCGTATTAAATGAACCTGATGTTTGCGTTCATAGGGCTATATTATCAACTCACAATGCAAGCGTATACGAAATTAATGCTAAAATACTAGAACTTTTACCTAAGGAACCCTTACATTTTTACTCGATAGATGAAGTTGTGAGTGACATCGCGGACCAGATCTTTCTAGGTGTCGACGCTTTAAACCGAATGCAGCCAAAAGGAATACCAGAACATGATTTAACTTTAAAGGTAGGATGTGTGTGCATGATTATGCGAAATTTAAATTTTTCCGATAAATTAGTAAACGGGACCAAAGTTATTGTCGTAAATACGTCTCCGCGTCTAATAACCGTTCGCAAACCAGGACTATCCGATGTTTATTTAATACCGAGAATAATTTTTAAAGCGCCCGTCGAACCAGGTAGTCCTATAGAAATGTGCCGCCGTCAATTTCCATTACAGGTTTGTTACGCCATGACTATTCACAAATCTCAGGGTCAAACAATATGTCGTGTCGGAGTAGACTTGCGATCCGATGTTTTCAGTCACGGCCAACTTTACGTCGCTCTCAGCCGCGTTCAACATCGACAAAATATCAAAATACTTATAAATAAAGAACGCGTTATAAACGGCAACCCGCTCGTAAATAATGTAGTTTATCCGCCGTTATTGTAAATATACACAGCTTTCTGAAAATTGTTCACCTCGTCAGATGGCAAATCAAAAATCATGATTATATATATTTTTTTAAATTTTAAAATCAAAATCATGTTGAAATAGCAACTATATTATTTTATGTTTTGCTTTTTGCTATGTATTTTGCATAAGTAGTTAGTTTATAGTTAATTGTATGGTTGCGAATGCTGAACGGTAAAAGAAATGAATTATAGAAGAATACATATGTTGAGATGG
Source organism: Oeneis ivallda (assembly GCA_029955525.1). NCBI lineage: Eukaryota > Metazoa > Arthropoda > Insecta > Lepidoptera > Nymphalidae > Oeneis > Oeneis ivallda. The sequence continues at coordinate 21,835,094 of JARPMR010000002.1, read as the reverse complement.
ATGTAGGATGTGACAAGAATGAATCAGATAAGAAATGAATATAAAAGAGGAATTTTGAAAGAAATCCAGTGATAGATAAGATGAGAAATAACAGTCTAACATGGTACGGGCATGTAAGAAAATGATATTACGAGAAGAATGTTAAATATGCATGTGGATGGACAAAAACGATGAAATGGATGAATTGTGTGAAAGAGGATATGACGTGGACAGCGAGTTGACGAGTGATAGAAGAGAATGAAAGAAAATGTTGTATTTACACACATGCACTGTGTTACTATTCACTGAAATGAAATTAAAGATTTGAGATTGAGTCAATTACTGAAGTAAAATACTTTACTTGTGTATCTGTGGTTTGTGTAAATGATGAACATATGGTGAGGACAATGCTGGAATTTGTTGTAGCACATATTGGATATGGAAATAATAATTTTCGTTAATCTGTGTGTAGACCAATATTATTAACATTAGCAATGTAGTTGACTGTGAACTTGTTTGAATCGGAACTGATGAAGATAGGACTGTTGTAAAGACGGCTCTGAGAGGTGATAGAAGGCTGTGTAGACGAATGATTGTCCAGTGAGAATGCGTAGTCAATACTTTGCAGGACGTAACAGACGGGGAAATTTGAGGAAGATGAGTTGAAGTGATGGAGAGCTTACCGTTGTTAAACTCGGGACTCGTAAACGCTAATGTGATTTTGTACCTATCACAAACAACTACTAAAAGATCTGGAGCCGAGAACGTTCTCGCATGTATTATAGGCCCCACGAGGCCAGGGCTTTGAGGACAGATAAACAACATTATTGCCCAATTTCCCTTAGTATAAAATTTAGGAAGACAATTTTCAAACGTGTAAATAATATCCCTGCCCCTGGATCATAGGTCTCACGTTGATTCTAATTTTATGTCATCAAGGAAGTCGTCAAAATTCATGAACTCAACTGAAATAACATAACCTAACGAATAACATGTTGACATGACGTCATTCCGCTACGGTTATAAACTTCATTATAATATAAGCTATAATCTCATAGTTCTAATAGGCATCTAACTGCTATTTCTTGAAATCCCTATCAAGTTGGCTGCTGGCTTTCATACTTATTTGGTGACAGTTTTAGTTAATTCATTTATCACATGTATCACACCCATGGATGTCACTCTTTCAAACTATTATTTTTCTTTTTATGATATAACACACATCATGTAAATAAATGATAACTTAAACTGTAAATTGTAACCTTTTCTACAACATATCTTCTGTTATGTATAAAATGTATTCAAAATGACATTTTTTGCCCTCCGGGCGGAAAGTGGCAACTTTCCTCCCGCTGCACTAAACAAAATTGCCGCTTTCCGCCTTCGTCGAACAAAATAATAGTATACACACCACGGGAAGTAAAAAAGAAAGCCTCACATCACATGTTAGTCAACCTCGGCTTCGCCTCGGTAGACAATTACATGTGATCTGAGACGTTTCTTATTTTCCTTCCCTAAATGTGTAATATACTATTTTATTGTACAGAAATTCACTACGACAAAAATGTTGTACTAGGAGGGATCACAAAGTAGTGAGAACGACATACTCCTTGGTAAAAAAAAATACTGGCAGACATAGCTCAGATACATATTTGTAATATTAATAAAGAAAAAATCTTCGATTTTTTTTGTTTTTTCTGAATATAGTCATTTGTTTGTTTCGTGTCGGAACGTGTTCTCGAAAATGGAGAAAAACGAAGTGCGGGTCGTTATTAAATACATCTGTTTAAAAAAGTTAACGACGCAAGAAATTCATTGCGATTTGAAGACAAGATTAGGAGAGTCTGCTCCGCCGTATTCCACTGGTGATCGCAAGGTGGTCTTCTCAATTTCGAGTAGGAAAAACGAGCACGAAAGACGAACATCATTGCGGTCGTCCATCGACATCAGTTACCCAAGAAAATGTAATATTGTTGAACAAGTTTCAAAAATATTCTGAAAACTTTTTGTCTCGTTTCGTAACAATAGACGAAACATAGATCCATCATTTTGATCCCGAGACAAAACAACAATCTTCGCAATGGAAACTGCCATCACAACCTACCCCGAAGAAGTTTCGTGTCGTGACATCGGCTGGCAAGGTTATGACCTCAATATTTTGGGACTCAAAAGGGATATTGTTGATTGATTACCTGGAGCGTGGAACCACTATTACAAACCAATATTATACAGCTTTGCTTCCCAAATTGAGGAATGCTATCAAAGAGAAAAGGAGAGGGGAACTTCGAAGTGACGTGCTGTTTCATCACGACACGCCCGCGCACAGGTCAGCAGTTGCGATGGTTGTCATTCAGCAAGCTGGCTTCGAATTGGTTGACCACCTCCATTCACCAGATCTGGCTACTAGCGATTTTTATCTGTTCCCCAAATTGAAAAAGTACTTAAGGGGAAACAGGTAGGAAAACGATAATGACGTAATAAATGCCGTGGAGAGTTTTTGCAGGACCAAGACAAAACTTTTTTGTGAAAGTGATTGAAGCCTTGGAAAAGCGCTGGACTCGTTGTGTAGAGACTTTAAAACTATGTAGAAAAATAAATTATTAAGTTATCACTTATCAATAGTCATTATTTTCTATCTCATTCTCGCTACTTTTTCATATTATACTATTACGAAATTATTTTTGAATTTCTTTCTTGGCAAGATGCTATAACTGGGTTATTGGCGTATAAAATATCTTCATATACTAATTAGTAAGTGTCATAACTTTATTTTTAGTGTATATATTTTTTTAAATTATACCAGTAATAGTATCTTACAATATTTTAAGTCTCTTTCTTTAAATAACATTGGACAGTAAGATGTATGCTATTTTCCGCATTGAAGTGAAGTGTCGACACGGGCGCGTATTGTGTATCTAAACCATTGCAAGTTTACATTAAAAAAGACTGTAATTAACTATTATCGTATCAGACTTAAAAAAAAATTACCACAATAATCCCGTAAGCGACTTTTACGGAAAAACGTTCATAAGATATTTCCAGTAATATCTTTTTTCATAAATTTCAGTCTTCTGAAAAAAGATACTTTTATATTGACCCCAAAGACTTGTGTTATAAAAAATTAGCTTTCTTTTGATGTAACATATACGTGAATATGCCAAATGATTTCAAAGTTAGAGGAAGAAAACAGTAAAACATTTCTCCTGTAAAATTTAAATTTTGCAATTACAGTTTTATTGGCCGGGGGGTGTCGAAATGTTGATAATGATACTTGCAATTTATGAAATTCTTGTATTTTAAACATTTATTTATATTAAATGAAAATTTGGCATATGATATTAAATATATAGATTATAAATTCCAAATAAATCTATTTATTTAAAAATAAATTCGATACTTTAAAAAGACATATAATATAATTATTATTCCATTGTATCAATATGATTAATGCCAATTGAGGGTTTCGACATATTGAATTTATTATATATATGATTGAATTATAATATAATCCTATAATCGTGTTACATTAAAGATAAATTTGAAGCAATAGAATAAAATTTTATGTAGGTACTTGCATAAAAAAAATTTAATAAGTAATTTTAAGATATAAATTAAACATATTTTAAAAAACCTATATGTAAAGCAGATAAAAAAAGAAGTCTATATAAAAAAATGAAAAAAAAATAATACAAACAAAAAAAAATCTTTGAAAAAAAAAAGAAAACTAACAAAGAAAAATAATATATTCTTTAAAAAAAAACAAAGAACAAAAAGAAAAGAAAACTAGCAAAGAAAAAAAATATATTCTTTGAAAAAAAAACAATAAAAAAAATAAAAAAATATGAGACATAAAATCTGCTACACAAACAATTTATTATTGTATTTACAAAAAATATTATTGTATTTAAAATGTACTTTTTTTTTATTTGCATTAATGTGTTACAAATAAGATGTTAATTGCTATAAAAAGTTCAACTCATTAACCGTAGCAAGATACAAATATTTTGGAAAGTACATAGATATGCAATTGCATGCAAATTGTTTATAAAACAAAAAATGTAGATGTTACCAGAAATGTGTATAATCCGTAATCATTATATACGATTCCTAGGAAATGTATGTAATTCCTAAAATCGCACGGAAATGTGTGAAATAAATTATATTAAGCACATTTCCTAGGAAATCTATACATTGTCTAAATAGCAATTGGAAATGTGAATATTTGAGCTAACCTAACCTAACCTAACATGTACACACTTTTTGGCAAAATATAAAGTTAGGTTAGGTTAGGGTTGTACATGAACCCAGGTGCCCTCAGGTTATATTAGGTTGATGTGCCCAAGTTGAGTTTCAAAAATACGTGATACGATGGATAGATACGATAATTATGACTGTTACCTGAACGTTGTTATCGCAACGACCATAAAAATTATTATTCTCATTTTAACAACATTTTATTACAGAAAGCATTATTTTTATACCTACATTTCCTAATATGATATTGGAGTTATATACAATTCCTAAAAATTGTACACATTTCCTAGGACATTTATGTATTATTAGTTTTTGAAGCAATATTTTATACATTTCCTAAATAACTTCGGAATTATATAAATTTCCTAGAATTTGTATACAATTCCTAGATTTTCATACATTTCCGATAACATATATACATATAAAATGAAAATGATGCCAAAACCGAATAAGAAAGAAAAGTTAGCTATGAAACAATAAAGTGTTTTTCTTCCATATTTTGAATACTATCTCATGTATCAAAGCAGTTGACTAAAATAGTTTTTTTTTAATTTGAATTTAATAAAACAGGATTATTTTTATTTAATTGGATAAAGATACTTTATGGCTTCTATCTAAATAGTTTACAGATTTTTAAAGACGATATTAGTTATAGACGTTTGCCTGATAAAATACCGGTTAAGAAACAAACACTTAAATAATATCATTTTATCTAGGTATTAGTCAATGTCAGGAGATTCTTGGGAATGTCATTTTTGCTAAGACAACTGACATTTGCATTATGTGTTATAAAAAAAGATATTAATTGCTATAAAAAGTTCAGCACATTAACCGTAGCGGGGCACAAATATTTTGGTAGGTAGGTATGCAATTGCATGCAATTATCTATTATTATGACGTATTTTGAACTTAGACAGAATAAAGGTCTTTTCAATTGGATTCTGACATTAAAGTGAAAGTAACAGGTGCCAATTAATAGATTAAAGATAAAAAGGTTTTAGTATTGCCATCAATTGAAAAATATTTTTTTCATCTCCCTATCTCGGAAAGTATATTTTTGCTCTTCGAAATCTAAATGCAAAAGCCGTTTTTATCCTTTAGAGAATAATGTAGTTATTATGCTCTAGAGGATAACATAAATTGAATTTAGAACATCGTGTGTACGGCAGTAGGTAAATATCATTCGTCTATGCAGTTTGTGAATTGAAAACATCATTAAAACCTATTTACTTCTACCTCTATGGTGCCAAATTGATCATACAACCTTTTTTAATTTGTTAAAACTCAGAATTAAAACCTTCTTGGTGTACTTTTTTTTAAATTTGCTTTACGCGTGCCATTTTCTTTTCACGTATTGTTAAAACAACGTTAAAACCAAGAAACTTGAAAACATGTGATTTGTGATGGAGAGATGAAAAATTACATATTACACTCGAGTGTAAAGATTTTTCACCTCGTGCTCTTTTGATTCCCTCGCTGACGCTCAGGAAACTTTAGGATCCTTCGCTTACTCGATCATCAAAATTGAACACGCAGTTAAAAAACAACTTTACTCTCTTGTATAACAAATAACTATTACAAACGATATTTTTCTTTAGTAATTAAAAACAAATGAAGGTCTCTAAAATTTTTATATGAATGCCAATCTTATATATCAAATTTCAATTGCTTCTTCTTCATACAGTTTTTTAACTTTTATACTACTCCCACAACTTTAAATTAAGCTATACACAGTTAAGTTGTTCAATATCAGTGCTCTAATATTTTCTTCATTGAGACTATGTGTGATGCACCTTTATAGATAAGAACATCCGGACTTAAATAAAGTCTATTACTTCAAAGTGCTTTTCTGTATTTTTCTTCCATATTTATATAAACTATTCTATATATCAGATTTCAGTTGCTTCTTTTTTTACATTTTCTTAAATTTTATATTGCTCCCATAACTTTAAATTAAGCTATGCGAAGGTAAGTCGTTTTATATCAGTGCTCTACTATTTTTTTCAATGATATGTCAGATGTGCCATCTTATTTACCTTTATGAATGTTCTGTGGACGTAAACAAAGCCTGGCAAGAACATTCTTGCTTGACATCAGTGCTCTACTATTTTTAACAGACTTCCAAAAAGGAGGAGGTTCGCAATTCGGCCGGTATTTTTTTTTTCTATGTATGTCCACCGATTTCTCCGAGATTTCTGGACCGATTTGCATGATTTTTTTTTAATGAAATGTTTACCTTCAACTTCTCAAGCCTAATGCTGCAAAGGTATTGCCCACCTAAACTATGGAAATTTAGGAAATGTCGATTACGAATTAATATTGTAGGTAATAAGTATGGACTACATCATGGAACTCCAGGTCCTAACTCCTCAGTCCTGATGCTGCAGGGTACAACTTATCTAAAACTATGGAGATTTAAGAAATGTCGATTACGAATTAATATTGTAGATAACAAGTATGATCTACATCATGGAACTTCAGGTCCTAGCTCCTCAATCTTGATGCTGCAGAGTCCAATCTACTGAATTGATATTGTAGATAACAAGTATAGACTAAATCATGGAGCTTCAGGTCCAGTAGGGCGAGAGGTTAAGGGGGCTGCCCGCCCCGGGCCTCTGATCCAGGAGCCCGCAAATGCTTCCATATTCTCTTGATCAAATCCTAAACAAAGCTTAAATATTTACACTAAAAAGCTTAAAATATTTTTTTTTTTCAAAAAACCGACTTTTAACGCTACTACAAAGTATAAAAATAATTTTAGTTTGTCCACGTTTGTTGAAGTCGGATGGACCTAAACAGAAACTATGAAACCAACTCGCGATGCTTGCTCGAAAACGAGTCTCTCATATTGTGTTATCACAAGGTGAGTATCGCACATTGGTTTCGTAGTTTCTATTAACTACTTCAACTATTCTATATATCAGATTTCAATTGCTTCTTTTCATACATTTTTTAAACTTATATTGCTCCCATGACTAAATTAAGCTATGCGGAGTTAAGTCGTTTCATATCAATGCTGTACTATTTTCTTCAATGAAAATATGTCAGATGTGCCATCCTATTTACCTTTAAGAATGTTCGGGGGGGGGCCTAAACAGAAACTATGAAACCGACTCGCGATGCTTGCTCGAAAACGAGTCTCTCATATTGTGTTATCACAAGGTGAGTATCACGCATTGGTTTCGTAGTTTGTATTAACTACTTAAACTATTCTATATATCAGATTTCAATTGCTTCTTTTGATACATTTTTTAAACTTATATTGCTCCCATGACTAAATTAAGCTATGCGAAGTTAAGTCGTTTCATATCAATGCTGTACTATTTTCTTCAATGAAAATATGTCAGATGTGCCATCCTATTTACCTTTATGGATGTTCGGGGGGGCCTAAACAGAAACTATGAAACCGACTCGCGATGCTTGCTCGAAAACGAGTCTCTCATATTGTGTTATCACAAGGTGAGTATCGCGCATTGGTTTCGTAGTTTGTATTAACTACTTCAACTATTCTATATATCAGATTTCAATTGCTTCTTTTCATACATTTTTTAAACTTTTATATTGCTCCCATGACTAAATTAAGCTATGCGGAGTTAAGTCGTTTTATATCAATGCTGTACTATTTTCTTCAATGAAAATATGTCAGATGTGCCATCCTATTTACCTTTATGGATGTTCGGGCGAGCCTAAACATGAACGAAACCGACTCGCGATACTCGCTCGAAAACGAGTCTCTCATATTATGTTATCACAAGGTGAGTGTCGCGCATTGGTTTCGTTGTTTGTATTTAGGCTTGCCCAACTTCAACAAACGTGGACAAACTAAATTTATTTTTATACTTTGTAGTGGCATTAGAAGTCGGTTTTTTGAAAAGAATTTTTATCTTAATTGAAACTATGTGTGATATGATATACTTTTATGGATAGGAACATCCAGACTTAAATAAAGTCTATTATTTCAAAGTGTTTTTCTATATTTTTCTTCCATATTTATATAAACTATTATATATATCAGATTTTAATTGCTTCTTTTCTTACATTTTTTTAACTTTTATATTGCTCCTATAACTTTAAATTAAGCTATGCGGAGTAAAGCTGTTTTAGATCAGTGCTCTATTTTCTTCATAGAAAATATGTCAGACATGCTATCCTATTTAACTTTTAGGATCTTCTTTTGACGTAAATAAAACTTGGCAAGAAAATTCTTGTTTGACCTCAGTGCTCTAATATTTTCTTAATTGAAACTACGTAAGATTCACGTTTATGGATAGGAACATCCAGACTTAAATAAAGCCATACAAAATGAAAATTGATATGTAAGATTGTCTATATAGTATTTGACATTAATATTGGCATTTGTTATGTAACATTATCGTAATCTGATCGTTAGTATTGTAAAGGGCATGTCTATAGCACCGTTAATCTGGAGCATCGTTAGCTCTGTTATGTAATAAGAAGACTATACCTGAGTAAATTTGTATATAAATATCGTGGTAAGTAAATGCTCATGAATGGGCCTATAATACATGTAATAACCTTCTCCGCTCCAGATCTTTATGTAGTTGTTCGTGAATACAATATCACATTCGCGTTTGCAAGTCCCGAATTTAACAACGGTAAGCTCTTCATCACTTCAAGTCATCTTCCTCAAATTTCCCGGTCTGTTCCGTCCTGCAAAGTATTGACTACGCGTTCTCACTGGACAATCATTCGTCTACATAACCTTTCATCATCTCTCATATCCGTCTTTGCAACAGTCTTTTCCTCATCAGTTCTGATTCAAACAAGTTCACAGTTAATTACATTTCCAATGTTATTAATATTGATTAACGCACAATTGATGACTATTGTTATTAACGTATTCAATAAACGCTATAATAATTTTCAGTAATGCCTTCACTATACCTTCGTCATTTATACCTACTTCATAAACTCAGGTCAAAGTATTTTACCTAGCAATTGATGCATATTCAAATTTTTTCTTTCCTTTCACACAACAATCACTTACACTAGAGGACACGTAGTTGTATTTAAGTAGTTCAATACATAGTAGATATAGACAATTTAACTCACACATCAATCATTTACTGTAGAAAATACGTAATTGTATTTAAGTAGTTCAAAACATAGTAGCTATAGATAATTAGTAGTTATAGATATTTTAACTCAATTCTTTTATCCCTTCCCGCATCAGTCACTTACAGTAGAGGACACGTAGTTGTATTTAAGTAGTTCAATACATAGTAGATATAGACAATTTAACTCACACATCAATCATTTACTGTAGAAAATACGTAATTGTATTTAAGTAGTTCAAAACATAGTAGCTATAGATAATTAGTAGTTATAGATATTTTAACTCAATTCTTTTATCCCTTCACGCATCAGTCACTTACAGTAGAGGACACGTAGTTGTATTTAAGTAGTTCAATACATAGTAGATATAGACAATTTAACTCACACATCAATCATTTACTGTAGAAAATACGTAATTGTATTTAAGTAGTTCAAAACATAGTAGCTATAGATAATTAGTAGTTATAGATATTTTAACTCAATTCTTTTATCCCTTTACGCATCAATCACTTACAGTAGAGGACACGTAGTTGTATTTAAGTAGTTTAAAACATAAAATAGGGTAAAAACAATTTACTTGCATACTTGTAATTAAGTAGATAATAATTAAGTAGATAATATAGACAATTTGACTAACTGACAAATTGACATTTTTTTCTTTTACTATTTCATAAACACTCCACATCCTCGTCATAGGTACACTTTAGTAATATTGACCGTATTTAAGTAATGCTTTTATTTATTTTGGCATTTTGCTTAGTTTAGATGTAGTTAGATGGGGAGTATAAGACGTTCGAATTGGTCAGTATCTACTGCCAATCTATTAGTTGTTGACTACTCCGAACGTCATTTGCCAACCTCACCTGCCCGCGGTGCTCCCTGCTGTTAGGACGTATACATGTACAAAGCTGGCTATCATCGCCAATAACCAGCACTGATCGACACAGGTTGAAACATGTCATTCGTATTCGACGCTTAGAGGAGCATAAGACAGCGATTAGACGGAGTCTCGTTCATCATTTTTGCAAAACATTTTGAGCGAAAATGAACCTAAGCCCCTTTGCCCTAAGAACGAATTTTAACGGATGGCTCACCGATGAACCTTGAAAATCTCAAAAAATTAATCGTAGAAAATTCACCCTAACGGCGAACTAAGACTATGTGTTTGCAAACATTTTCGCAAAAATGTTTGCAAACAAAATCTCGAAAAATGAATCGTCTAATTTGAGGCGCTGCACTGGTTTATCACAAAATACAGAAATTCGCAACTGTCAACTTACACCAATCTGCGCACACCAACGCGAGTGCTGAGTGCTGACTACCAACTTTCTACATGTATACGACCTTACTAACGAGGTACTGGCACCAATATTATCAAAATTTAAATCATATTTATATTTAATCAAATTAATGTCCAATTTATATTAACTAGCTATTCACCCTGAACTAAGACCTCGCAGTAACGGTATCCCAAATTATTCAATCAATCAATACATTACCCAAACTGTTATAATAATGATGTTTAATTTCAACAATCATACCTAAATCATCCCCTAAATAGGAATTTCTTAGGAGGGACTTAGGAGGGGGATCTCTAAGTACAATTCTAAGCCCTAACATCCGTCCCAATTTCCTTAAAGGTGTTCGTTCTAAATAATATTAAAATTTAAATAATAAATAAATTTAATATTTTGACAGTATTTTCAGTACAAAAACTGTCAGAATGCCTAAATTATTCCAAGAATAAACGTCACGCAACGTTGGTGAAATCGGGGCTAAGTCTAAATACTCTCGCGAGCTGCTTTAGCAGCTCGCGCACCGAGCAAACGCTAGTTATAATATATATAGCTCGATTACCACTGACTGACTGACACACTCACTGATTGACATAATTGTTCTCCTAGAAAGAGACAAAAAACGATAGAATGATGTAGGGGAGATATGTCCGGGTGGGGGATTCGAGTGGGGAAAAATTATGACATTTCGGAAAAACAAGATGGCGGCCGACGTGAATCTTGCAACTCTTTTGTTTTCCAACCGATTTCTTTGAAATTTTGGATTATTGTAGAAATTAGTAAACGATTAACAGAAAAAGTGAAAAAAATTAAAAAAACAAGATGGCGGCCGAGCTGTGACGTCTCAAATTTCCACCCCTCTCCTGTAAAATTTTGTATGAAAAAAATTTTTTTCACCCATGGTGTCGTATAGAGCTCAAAGAATGTGACTCGGAGAAAGGTGGAGAGAGCTGATGAGTGAGGAGTTCGGAGACGGGCGAGGGGCACGGCCAGGGTATAGAAGATAGGTGGAGGGTGCTCGACCAAATGTCATTCGAAACCTCGAGCAGTTGCCAGTGAGTTGAAAAAAAATTCCAAAATGGCGGAAAAAAAATGGCGGCAAATTTTGTCCGTCTCTCTCTCGGAGACTATAAAAGATGGAGGAGCGGTTTCTCGACAAAAGATGATCACAACCCGGAGGTCTACCTGGTGAGTAGGAAAAAAATTCAAGATGGCGGATTTTTTTTCCATACAAAATGTATGGGGAATATTGAAGGGACTAGAAGTTGGGAACTATGCAAGACAATGAGTTTGATAGGTTCATAGGGCCTTCTTCTTTTCCTTTTTTTTCATTTTACATTTGCTTTTTTTCTTTTTTTTTCTTTTTCATTTGTGAATGAGGAGCACGGCCAGGTTATTGCAGATAGGTGGGGTGTGCTCGAACAAATTTTTTGGCAAAAGATGACCAGAATCCGAAGGTCTACTTGATGAGTAAAAAATCGCGGTCCGCTTTAGCGGGCCGCGCACCCACGCGCCCTACTTGTAGTAATAACACTTCCCGCGAGCTGCTTTAGCAGCTCGCGCACCGAGCGAAATAAATAAAGCCGAACAATCGCGGTCCGCTTTAGCGGGCCGCGCACCCACGCGCCTTACTTTTAGTAAAACACTTCCCGCGAGCTGCTTTAGAAGCTCGCGCACCGAGCGAAATAAATAAAGCCGAACAATCGCGGTCCGCTTTAGCGGGCCGCGCACCCACGCGCCTTACTTTTAGTAAAACACTTCCCGCGAGCTGCTTTAGCAGCTCGCGCACCGAGCAAACGCTAGTTATAATATATATAGCTCGATTACCACTGACTCACTGACTGATTGACATAATTGTTCTCCTAGAAAGAGACAAAAAACGATAGAATGATGTACTGGAGATATGTTCAGGTGGGGGATTCGAGTGGGGAAAAATTATGACATTTCGGAAAAACAAGATGGCGGCCGACGTGATTCTTGCAACTCTTTTGTTTTCCAACCGATTTCTTTGAAATTTTGGATGTTTGTAGAAATTAGTAAACTATTTACAGAAAAAGTGAAAAAAATTAAAAAAACAAGATGGCGGCTGAGCTGTGACGTCTCAAATTTTCGACCCTCTCCTGTAAAATTTTGTATGAAAAAATTTTTTTTCACCTATGGTGTCGTATAGAGCTCAAAGAATGAGACTCGGAGAAAGGTGGAGAGAGCTGATGAGTGAGGAGTTCGGAGACGGGCGAGGGGCACGGCCAGGGTATACAAGATAGGTGGAGGGTGCTCGACCAAATATCATTCGAAACCTTGAGCAGTTGCCAGTGAGTTGAAAAAAAAAATCCAAAATGGCGGAAAAAAAATGGCGGCAAATTTTGTCCGTCTCTCTCTCGGAGACTATAAAAGATGGAGGAGCGGTTTCACGACAAAAGATGATCAAAACCCGGAGGTCTACCTGGTGAGTAGGAAAAAAATTCAAGATGGCGGATTTTTTTTTCCATACAAAATGTATGGGGAATATTGAAGGGACTAGAAGTTGGGAACTATGCAAGACATTGATTTTGATAGGTTCATAGGTGTCTTAGATCTCGGAGAATTAAAAAAGAAAAATATACTGGCTGAATTGAGAACCTCCTCCTTTTTGGAAATGGGTTAAAAAAGGTGAAAGAGTGGTTTTTTTGCCAACTATCCACGCGACCAACTAGGTGGGGTGTGCTCCAACAAAAATTACTCGAAACCACATCCAATTAGCAGAGAGTTGAAAAAAAAACTCCAAAATGGCGGATTCAAGATGGCTGCCATAGAAACTTTCTCTGGGGTCTATCTCGGAGAGTATAAAAGATGGAAGAGTAGTTTCTTCGCAACAGATGATCAAGACCCAAAGGTCTACTTGATGATCAGGGAAAAAAACAAGACGGCGGATTTTTTTCCATGCGAAATATATGGCGAATATTGATGTTTCTTTTTTTTCTTCTTTTTGTTTCCTTTTTCTTTTTTTTTCTTTTTTTCTTTTTCTTCATTTTTCTTTTTTTTCTCTTTTCTTTTTTTCTTTTTCTTTTGCTTTTACTTTTTTCTTTTCTTTTTCGTTTTTCCTTTATTCTTTTTCTTTTCCTTTTTTTCTTTTTTCCTTTTTCTTTTTTTTCATTTTTCATTTTCTTTTTTTTTCTTTTTTCTTTTTTTCTTTTTTTTTCTTTTTTTTCATTTTTCATTTATTTGCTTTTTTTCTTTTTCTTTTTTCTTTTTTTTCTTTTTTTCTTTCTTATTCCTTTTTTTATATTATTTTTCTTTTTTTTCATTTTTCATTTTCTCTTTTCTTTCTTCTTTTTTTCTTTTTTTTCTGTTTCTTTTGTGAATGAGGAGCACGGCCAGGTTATTGCAGATAGGTGGGGTGTGCTCGAACAAATTTTTTGGCAAAAGATGACCAGAATCCGAAGGTCTACTTGATGAGTAAAAAAATCGCGGTCCGCTTTAGCGGGCCGCGCACCCACGCGCCCTACTTTTAGTACACTTCCCGCGAGCTGCTTTAGCAGCTCGCGCACCGAGCAAACGCTAGTTTTATAATATATATAGCTCGATTACCACTGACTGACACACTCACTCACTCATTGACAGGGTTGTTCTCCTAGAAGGAGACGGAAATCGATATAATGATGTTCGGGAGATGTGTTTGGGGGGGGGATTCGAGTTGGGGAAAATTATGACATTTCGGAAAAACAAGATGGCGGCCGACGTGAATCTTGCAACTCTTTTGTTTTCCAACCGATTTCTTTGAAATTTTGGATTATTGTAGAAATTAGTAAACGATTAACAGAAAAAGTGAAAAAAATTAAAAAAACAAGATGGCGGCCGAGCTGTGACGTCTCAAATTTCCGACCCCTCTCCTGTAAAATTTTGTATGAAAAAAATTTTTTTCACCCATGGTGTCGTATAGAGCTCAAAGAATGTGACTCGGAGAAAGGTGGAGAGAGCTGATGAGTGAGGAGTTCGGAGACGGGCGAGGGGCACGGCCAGGGTATAGAAGATAGGTGGAGGGTGCTCGACCAAATGTCATTCGAAACCTCGAGCAGTTGCCAGTGAGTTAAAAAAAAATTCCAAAATGGCGGAAAAAAAATGGCGGCAAATTTTGTCCGTCTCTCTCTCGGAGACTATAAGAGATGGAGGAGCGGTTTCTCGACAAAAGATGATCAAAACCCGGAGGTCTACCTGGTGAGTAGGAAAAAAATTCAAGATGGCGGATTTTTTTTTTCCATACTAAATGTATGGGGAATATTGAAGGGACTAGAAGTTGGGAACTATGCAAGACATTGATTTTGATAGGTTCATAGGGCTTTTTTTCTTTTTCTTTTTTTCATTTTACATTTGTTTTTTTTTCTTTTTTTTTTCATTTTTTTTTTCTTTTTTTTCTTTTTCTTTTGTGAATGAGGAGCACGGCCAGGTTATTGCAGATAGGTGGGGTGGGCTCGAACAAATTTTTTGGCAAAAGATGACCAGAATCCGAAGGTCTACTTGATGAGTAAAAAAAATCGCGGTCCGCTTTAGCGGGCCGCGCACCCACGCGCCTTACTTGTAGTAATAACCCTTCCCGCGAGCTGCTTTAGCAGCTCGCGCACCGAGCGAATTAAATAAAGCCGAACAATCGCGGTCCGCTTTAGCGGGCCGCGCACCCACGCGCCCTACTTGTAGCAATAACACTTCCCGCGAGCTGCTTTAGCAGCTCGCGCACCGAGCGAAATACATGAAGCCGAACAATCGCGGTCCGCTTTAGCGGGCCGCGCACCCACGCGCCCTACTTGTAGTAATAACACTTCCCGCGAGCTGCTTTAGCAGCTCGCGCACCGAGCGAAATAAATATAGCCGAACAATCGCGGTCCGCTTTAGCGGGCCGCGCACCCACGCGCCCTACTTGTAGTAACAACACTTCCCGCGAGCTGCTTTAGCAGCTCGCGCACCGAGCAAACGCTAGTTAATATATATATAGCTGCTGGGGCTGATTGACTGATTCACTGATTCACTCACTGATTGATCACCTCTCCTGTAAAATTTTGTATGAAAAATTTTTTTTTCACCGATGGTTTCGTATAGAGGACGAAAATTCATTCGGAGGAAAAATATGGAGAGAGCTGATGATTGAGGATTTCGGAGACGGGTGAGGAGCACGGCCAGGGTATCGAAGATAGGTGGGGTGTGCTCGAAGAAATGTCATTCGAAACCTCATCCAATTGGCAGCGAGCTGAAAAAAAATTCAAAATGGCGGAAAAAAGATGGCGGCCATACAAATTTCGTCGGTGTCTTTCACGGAGAGTATAAAAGATGGAAGAGTGGTTTCTTGGCAAAAGATGATCAGAACCCGAAGGTCTATTTGATGAATAGAAAAAAAATCAAGATGGCGGAATTTTTATTTTTTCATACAAAATATATGGCGAATATTGAATAGACTACAAGCTGAGAACTATGCAAGACTTTGATACGGTTCCTTTTCAAAATTTGTTTTTATAAAAGAATTCTCATTCTGACAAATGATGAGATATGATGATCGAGGGTTTGGAAGGTGGGTGAGGAGCACGGGCAGGGTATTGAAGATAGGTGGGAGGTGCTCAAACAAAAAATACTCGAAACCTCATCCAATTGGCAATGAGCTGAAAAAAAATTCAAAATGGCGGATTCAAGATGGCGGCCATACCAATTTCATAGGCATCTATCTCGGAGTGGTTATTTGATAGAAAATGATCAGGACCTGAAAGTCCACTTGACGATAGAAAAACCGCGGTCCGCTTGCGGGCCGCGCACCCACGCGCCCTACTAGTTATAATATATATAGCTCGATTACCACTGACTGATTCACTCACTGACTCACTGATTGACAGGGTTGTTCTCCTAGAAGGAGACGGAAATCGATACAATGATGTTCGGGAGATGTGTTTGGGGGGGGGATTCGAGTTGGGGAAAATTATGACATTTCGGAAAAACAAGATGGCGGCCGACGTGATTCTTGCAACTCTTTTGTTTTCCAACCGATTTCTTTGAAATTTTGGATTATTGTAGAAATTAGTAAACGATTAACAGAAAAAGTGAAAAAAATTAAAAAAACAAGATGGCGGCCGAGCTGTGACGTCTCAAATTTCCGACCCCTCTCCTGTAAAATTTTGTATGAAAAAAATTTTTTTCACCCTTGGTGTCGTATAGAGCTCAAAGAATGTGACTCGGAGAAAGGTGGCGAGAGCTGATGAGTGAGGAGTTCGGAGACGGGCGAGGGGCACGGCCAGGGTATAGAAGATAGGTGGAGGGTGCTCGACCAAATGTCATTCGAAACCTCGAGCAGTTGCCAGTGAGTTGAAAAAAAATTCCAAAATGGCGGAAAAAAAATGGCGGCAAATTTTGTCCGTCTCTCTCTCGGAGACTATAAAAGATGGAGGAGCGGTTTCTCGACAAAAGATGATCAAAACCCGGAGGTCTACCTGGTGAGTAGGAAAAAAATTCAAGATGGCGGATTTTTTTTTTCCATACTAAATGTATGGGGAATATTGAAGGGACTAGAAGTTGGGAACTATGCAAGACATTGATTTTGATAGGTTCATAGGGCTTATTTCTTTTTCTTTTTTTTCATTTTAGATTTGTTTTTTTCTTTTTTTTCATTTTTTTTTCTTTTTTTTTTCTTTTTCTTTTGTGAATGAGGAGCACGGCCAGGTTATTGCAGATAGGTGGGGTGTGCTCGAACAAATTTTTTAGCAAAAGATGACCAGAATCCGAAGGTCTACTTGATGAGTAAAAAAATCGCGGTCCGCTTTAGCGGGCCGCGCACCCACGCGCCCAACTTGTAGTAAAAACACTTCCCGCGAGCTGCTTTAGCAGCTCGCGCACCGAGCGAAATAAATGAAGCCGAACAATCGCGGTCCGCTTTAGCGGGCCGCGCACCCACGCGCCCTACTTGTAGCAGTAATACTTCCCGCGAGCTGCTTTAGCAGCTCGCGCACCGAGCAAACGCTAGTAATATATATAGCTCGATTACCACTCACTGACTGATTCACTCACTGACTCATTGACACGATTGTTCTCCTAGAAGGAGACGGAAATCGATATAATGATGTAGGGGAGATATGTCCAGGTGGGGGATTCGAGTTGGGGAAAATTATGACATTTCGGAAAAACAAGATGGCGGCCGACGTGAATCTTGCAACTCTTTTGTTTTCCAACCGATTTCTTTGAAATTTTGGATTATTGTAGAAATTAGTAAACGATTAACAGAAAAATTGAAAAAAATTAAAAAAACAAGATGGCGGCCGAGCTGTGACGACTCAAATTTCCGACCCCTCTCCTGTAAAATTTTGTATGAAAAAAATTTTTTTCACCCATGGTGTCGTATAGAGCTCAAAGAATGTGACTCGGAGAAAGGTGGCGAGAGCTGATGAGTGAGGAGTTCGGAGACGGGCGAGCGGCACGGCCAGGGTATAGAAGATAGGTGGAGGGTGCTCGACCAAATGTCATTCGAAACCTCGAGCAGTTGCCAGTCAGTTGAAAAAAAATTCCAAAATGGCGGAAAAAAAATGGCGGCAAATTTTGTCCGTCTCTCTCTCGGAGACTATAAAAGATGGAGGAGCGGTTTCTCGACAAAAGATGATCAAAACCCGGAGGTCTACCTGGTGAGTAGGAAAAAAATTCAAGATGGCGGTTTTTTTTTTTCCATACTAAATGTATGGGGAATATTGAAGGGACTAGAAGTTGGGAACTATGCAAGACATTGATTTTCAACCAACAAAAATTACTCGAAACCACATCCAATTAGCAGGGACTTGAAAAAAAAACTCCAAAATGGCGGATTCAAGATGGCGGCCATAGAAACTTTCTCTGGTGTCTATCTCGGAGAGTATAAAAGATGGAAGAGTGGTTTCTTGGCGAAAGATGATAAAGAACCGAAGGTCTACCTGATGAACAGATAAAAATTCAAGATGGCGGATTTTTTTTCCATGCGAAATATATGGCAAATATTGATTTTTCTTTTTTTTTCTTCTTTTTGTTTCTTTTTTCTTTTTTTTCTTTTTTTTCTCTTCTTTTTTTCTTTTTCTTTTGCTTTTACTTTTTTCTTTTCTTTTTCGTTTTTCCTTTTTTCATTTTCTTTTCCTTTTTTTCATTTTTCATTTTCTTTTTTCTTTTTTTTCCATTTTTCATTTATTTGCTTTTTTTCTTTTTCTTTTTTCTTTTTTTTTCTTTTATTTTTTCCTTTTATTTATTTTTATTTTTTTTTCATTTTTCATTTTCTTTTTTTTTTTCTTTTTTTTTTCTTTTATCTTTCTTTTTCATTTTTCATTTATTTGCTTTTTTCTTTTTCTTTTTTTTCTTTCTTTTTCCTTTTTTTTATATTTTTCTTTTTTTCATTTTTTTTCTTTTTCTTTTGTGAATGAGGAGCACGGCCAGGTTATTGCAGATAGGTGGGATGTGCTCGAACAAATTTTTTGTCAAAAGATGTCCAGAATCCGCTTGATGAGTAAAAAAATCGCGGTCCGCTTTAGCGGGCCGCGCACCCACGCGCCTTACTTTTAGTAAAACATTTACCGCGAGCTGCTTTAGCAGCTCGCGCACCGAGCAAACGCTAGTTATAATATATATAGCTCGATTACCACTCACTCACTGATTCACTCACTCACTCATTGACAGGGTTGTTCTCCTAGAAGGAGACGGAAATCGATATAATGATGTTCGGGAGATATGTTGGGGTGGGGGATTCGAGTTGGGGAAAATTATGATATTTCGGAAAAACAAGATGGCGGCCGACGTGAATCTTGCAACTCTTTTGTTTTCCAACCGATTTCTTTGAAATTTTGGATTATTGTAGGAATTAGTAAACGATTAACAGAAAAAGTGAAAAAAATTAAAAAAACAAGATGGCGGCCGAGCTGTGACGTCTCAAATTTCCGACCCCTCTCCTGTAAAATTTTGTATGAAAAAAATTTTTTTCACCCATAGTGTCGTATAGAGCTCAAAGAATGTGACTCGGAGAAAGGTGGAGAGAGCTGATGAGTGAGGAGTTCGGAGACGGGCGAGGGGCACGGCCAGGGTATACAAGATAGGTGGAGGGTGCTCGACCAAATGTCATTCGAAACCTCGAGCAGTTGCCAATGAGTTGAAAAAAAATTCCAAAATGGCGGAAAAAAAATGGCGGCAAATTTTGTCCGTCTCTCTCTCGGAGACTATAAAAGATGGAGGAGCGGTTTCTCGACAAAAGATGATCACAACCCGGAGGTCTACCTGGTGAGTAGGAAAAAAATTCAAGATGGCGGATTTTTTTTTTCCATACTAAATGTATGGGGAATATTGAAGGGACTAGAAGTTGGGAACTATGCAAGACATTGATTTTGATAGGTTCATAGGGCTTTTTTTTTCTTTTTTTTCATTTTACATTTGTTTTTTTTTTGTTTTTTTTCATTTTTTTTTCTTTTTTTTTCTTTTTCTTTTGTGAATGAGGAGCACGGCCAGGTTATTGCAGATAGGTGGGGTGTGCTCGAACAAATTTTTTGGCAAAAGATGACCAGAATCCGAAGGGCTACTTGATGAGTAAAAAAATCGCGGTCCGCTTTAGCGGGCCGCGCACCCACGCGCCCTACTTGTAGTAATAACACTTCCCGCGAGCTGCTTTAGCAGCTCGCGCACCGAGCGAAATAAATATAGCCGAACAATCGCGGTCCGCTTTAGCGGGCCGCGCACCCACGCGCCCTACTTGTAGTAACAACACTTCCCGCGAGCTGCTTTAGCAGCTCGCGCACCGAGCAAACGCTAGTTATTATAATATATATAGCTCGATTACCACTGATTCACTCACTGACTGATTCACTCATTGACAGGGTTGTTCTCCTAGAAGGAGACGGATATCGATATAATGATGTAGGGGAGATATGTCCAGGTGGGGGATTCGAGTGGGGGAAAATTATGACATTTCGGAAAAACAAGATGGCGGTCGACGTGAATCTTGCAACTCTTTTGTTTTCCAACCGATTTCTTTGAAATTTTGGATTATTGTAGAAATTAGTAAACGATTAACAGAAGAAGTGAAAAAAATTAAAAAAACAAGATGGCGGCCGAGCTGTGACGTCTCAAATTTCCGACCCCTCTCCTGTAAAATTTTGTATGAAAAAATTTTTTTTCACCCATGGTGTCGTATAGAGCTCAAAGAATGTGACTCGGAGAAAGGTGGCGAGAGCTGATGAGTGAGGAGTTCGGAGACGGGCGAGGGGCACGGCCAGGGTATAGTAGATAGGTGGAGGGTGCTCGACCAAATGTCATTCGAAACCTCGAGCAGTTGCCAGTGAGTTGAAAAAAAATTCCAAAATGGCGGAAAAAAAATGGCGGCAAATTTTGTCCGTCTCTCTCTCGGAGACTATAAAAGATGGAGGAGCGGTTTCTCGACAAAAGATGATCAAAACCCGGAGGTCTACCTGGTGAGTAGGAAAAAATTCAAGATGGCGGATTTTTTTTTTCCATACAAAATGTATAGGGAATATTGAAGGGACTAGAAGTTGGGAACTATGCAAGACATTGATTTTGATAGGTTCATAGGTGTCTTAGATCTCGGAGAATTAAAAAAGAAAAATATACTGGCCGAATTGAGAACCTCCTCCTTTTTGGAAATGGGTTAAAAAAGGTGAAAGAGTGGTTTTTTTGCCAAGTATCCACGCGACCAACTAGGTGGGGTGTGCCCCAACAAAAATTACTCGAAACCACATCCAATTAGCAGGGATTTGAAAAAAAAACTCCAAAATGGCGGATTCAAGATGGCGGCCATAGAAACTTTCTCTGGTGTCTATCTCGGAGAGTATAAAAGATAGAAGAGTAGTTTCTTGGCAACAGATGATCAAGACCCAAAGGTCAACTTGATGATCAGGAAAAAAAACAAGATGGCGGATTTTTTTTCCATGCGAAATATATGGCGAATATTGATTTTTCTTTTTTTTCTTCTTTTTGTTTCTTTTTTTTCTTTTTCTTCATTTTTCTTTTTTTTTCTTTTTTTTCTCTTTTCTTTTTTTTCTTTTTCTTTTGCTTTTACTTTTTTCTTTTCTTTTTCGTTTTTCCTTTTTTCTTTTTCTTTTCCTTTTTTTTCATTTTCTTTTTTTATTCTTTTTTCTTTTCTTTTTTCCTTTTTTTTATTATTTTTCTTTTTTTTATTATTCATTTTCTTTTTTTCTTTCTTCTTTTTTCTTTTCTTTTTTTTTTCTTTTGTGAATGAGGAGCACGGCCAGGTTATTGCAGATAGGTGGAGTGTGCTCGAACAAATTTTTTGGCAAAAGATGACCAGAATCCGAAGGTCTAATTGATGAGTAAAAAAATCGCGGTCCGCTTTAGCGGGCCGCGCACCCACGCGCCTTACTTTTAGTAATAACACTTCCCGCGAGCTGCTTTAGCAGCTCGCGCACCGAGCAAACGCTAGTAATATATATAGCTCGATTACCACTGACTGATTCACTGACTGATTCACTCATTGACATAATTGTTCTCCTAGAAAGAGACAAAAAACGATATAATGATGTACGGGAGATATGTCCGGGTGGGGGATTCGAGTGGGGAAAAATTATGACATTTCGGAAAAACAAGATGGCGGCCGACGTGATTCTTGCAACTCTTTTGTTTTCCAACCGATTTCTTTGAAATTTTGGATTATTGTAGAAATTAGTAAACGATTAACAGAAAAAGTGAAAAAAATTTAAAAATCAAGATGGCGGCCGAGCTGTGACGTCTCAAATTTCCGACCCTCTCCTGTAAAATTTTGTATGAAAAAATTTTTTTTCACCCATGGTGTCGTATAGAGCTCAAAGAATGTGACTCGGAGAAAGGTGGAGAGAGCTGATGAGTGAGGAGTTCGGAGACGGGCGAGGGGCACGGCCAGGGTATAGAAGATAGGTGGAGGGTGCTCGACCAAATGTCATTCGAAACCTCGAGCAGTTGCCAGTGAGTTGAAAAAAAAATCCAAAATGGCGGAAAAAAAATGGCGGCAAATTTTGTCCGTCTCTCGCTCGGAGACTATAAGAGATGGAGGAGCGGTTTCTCGACAAAAGATGATCAAAACCCAGAGGTCTACCTGGTGAGTAGGAAAAAAATTCAAGATGGCGGATTTTTTTTTTCCATACAAAATGTATATGGGGAATATTGAAGGGACTAGAAGTTGGGAACTATGCAAGACATTGATTTTGATAGGTTCATAGGGCTCTTTTTCTTTTTCTTTTTTTTCATTTTACATTTGTTTTTTTTGTTTTTTTTTCATTTTTTTTTGTTTTTTTTTCTTTTTCTTTTGTGAATGAGGAGCACGGCCAGGTTATTGCAGATAGGTGGGGTGTGCTCGAACAAATTTTTTGGCAAAAGATGACCAGAATCCGAAGGTCTACTTGATGAGTAAAAAAATCGCGGTCCGCTTTAGCGGGCCGCGCACCCACGCGCCCTACTTGTAGTAACAACACTTCCCGCGAGCTGCTTTAGCAGCTCGCGCACCGAGCGAAATAAATACAGCCGAACAATCACGGTCCGCTTTAGCGGGCCGCGCACCCACGCGCCCTACTTGTAGTAACAACACTTCCCGCGAGCTGCTTTAGCAGCTCGCGCACCGAGCAAACGCTAGTTATAATATATATAGCTCGATTACCACTGACTCACTGACTCACTGATTGACATAATTGTTCTCCTAGAAAGAGACAAAAAACGATACAATGATGTAGGGGAGATATGTCCGGGTGGGGGATTCGAGTGGGGAAAAATTATGACATTTCGGAAAAACAAGATGGCGGCCGACGTGTTTCTTGCAACTCTTTTGTTTTCCAACCGATTTCTTTGAAATTTTGGATTATTGTAGAAATTAGTAAACGATTAACAGATAAAGTGAAAAAAATTTAAAAATCAAGATGGCGGCCGAGCTGTGACGTCTCAAATTTCCGACCCTCTCCTGTAAAATTTTGTATGAAAAAATTTTTTTTCACCCATGGTGTCGTATAGAGCTCAAAGAATGTGACTCGGAGAAAGGTGGAGAGAGCTGATGAGTGAGGAGTTCGGAGACGGGCGAGGGGCACGGCCAGGGTATAGAAGATAGGTGGAGGGTGCTCGACCAAATGTCATTCGAAACCTCGAGCAGTAGCTAGTGAGTTGAAAAAAAATTCCAAAATGGCGGAAAAAAAATGGCGGCAAATTTTGTCCGTCTCTCCCTCGGAGACTATAAAAGATGGAGGAGCGGTTTCTCGACAAAAGTTGATCAAAACCCGGAGGTCTACCTGGTGAGTAGGAAAAAAATTCAAGATGGCGGATTTTTTTTTTTTCATACAAAATGTATATGGGGAATATTGAAGGGACTAGAAGTTGGGAACTATGCAAGACATTGATTTTGATAGGTTCATAGGGCTTTTTTTCTTTTTCTTTTTTTTCATTTTACATTTGCTTTTTTTCTTTTTTTTTTCCTTTTTTTTTTTTCTTTTTTTTCTTTTTCATTTGTGAATGAGGAGCACGGCCAGGTTATTGCAGATAGGTGCGGTGTGCTCGAACAATTTTTTTGGCAAAAGATGACCAGAATCCGAAGGTCTACTTGATGAGGAAAAAAAATCGCGGTCCGCTTTAGCGGGCCGCGCACCCACGCGCCCTACTTGTAGTAACAACACTTCCCGCGAGCTGCTTTAGCAGCTCGCGCACCGAGCGAAATAAATAAAGCCGAACAATCGCGGTCCGCTTTAGCGGGCCGCGCACCCACGCGCCCTACTTGTAGCAATAATACTTCCCGCGAGCTGCTTTAGCAGCTCAAAGAATGTGACTCGGAGAAAGGTGGAGAGAGCTGATGAGTGAGGAGTTCGGAGACGGGCGAGGGGCACGGCCAGGGTATACAAGATAGGTGGAGGGTGCTCGACCAAATGTCATTCGAAACCTCGAGCAGTTGCCAGTGAGTTGAAAAATAAATCCAAAATGGCGGAAAAAAAATGGCGGCAAATTTTGTCCGTCTCTCTCTCGGAGACTATAAAAGATGGAGGAGCGGTTTCTCGACAAAAGATGATCAAAACCCGGAGGTCTACCTGGTGAGTAGGAAAAAAATTCAAGATGGCGGATTTTTTTCCATACAAAATGTATGGGGAATATTGAAGGGACTAGAAGTTGGGAACTATGCAAGACATTGATTTTGATAGGTTCATAGGGCTTTTTTTCTTTTTCTTTTTTTTCATTTTACATTTGTTTTTTTTTTGTTTTTTTTTTTTCATTTTTTTTTCTTTTTCTTTTGTGAATGAGGAGCACGACCAGGTTATTGCAGATAGGTGGGGTGTGCTCGAACAAATTTTTTGGCAAAAGATGACCAGAATCCGAAGGTCTACTTGATGAGTAAAAAAATGGCGGTCTGCTTTAGCGGGCCGCGCACCCACGCGCCTTACTTTTAGTAACAACACTTCCCGCGAGCTGCTTTAGCAGCTCGCGCACCGAGCAAACGCTTTTTTATTATAATATATATAGCTCGATTACCACTGACTGACACACTCACTCACTCACTCACTCACTCATTGACAGGGTTGTTCTCCTAGAAGGAGACGGAAATCGATATAATGATGTAGGGGAGATATGTCCAGGTGGGGGATTCGAGTTGGGGAAAATTATGACATTTCGGAAAAACAAGATGGCGGCCGACGTGAATCTTGCAACTCTTTTGTTTTCCAACCGATTTCTTTGAAATTTTGGATTATTGTAGAAATTAGTAAACGATTAACAGAAAAAGTGAAAAAAATTAAAAAAACAAGATGGCGGCCGAGCTGTGACGTCTCAAATTTCAGACCCCTCTCCTGTAAAATTTTGTATGAAAAAAATTTTTTTCACCCATGGTGTCGTATAGAGCTCAAAGAATGTGACTCGGAGAAAGGTGGAGAGAGCTGATGAGTGAGGAGTTCGGAGACGGGCGAGGGGCACGGCCAGGGTATAGAAGATAGGTGGAGGGTGCTCGACCAAATGTCATTCGAAACCTCGAGCAATTGCCAGTGAGTTGAAAAAAAATTCCAAAATGGCGGAAAAAAAATGGCGGCAAATTTTGTCCGTCTCTCTCTCGGAAACTATAAAAGATGGAGGAGCGGTTTCTCGACAAAAGATGATCAAAACCCGGAGGTCTACCTGGTGAGTAGGAAAAAAATTCAAGATGGCGGATTTTTTTTTTCCCATACAAAATGTATGGGGAATATTGAAGGGACTAGAAGTTGGGAACTATGCAAGACATTGATTTTGATAGGTTCATAGGGCTTTTTTTCTTTTTCTTTTTTTTCATTTTACATTTGCTTTTTTTCTTTTTTTTTTCTTTTTTTTTCTTTTTCATTTGTGAATGAGGAGCACGGCCAGGTTATTGCAGATAGGTGGGGTGTGCTCGAACAAATTTTTTGGCAAAAGATGACCAGAATCCGAAGGTCTACTTGATGAGTAAAAAAATCGCGGTCCGCTTTAGCGGGCCGCGCACCCACGCGCCCTACTTGTAGTAATAACACTTCCCGCGAGCTGCTTTAGCAGCTCGCGCACCGAGCTAAATAAATAAAGCCGAACAATCGCGGTCCGCTTTAGCGGGCCGCGCACCCACGCGCCCTACTTGTAGCAATAACACTTCCCGCGAGCTGCTTTAGCAGCTCGCGCACCGAGCAAACGCTAGTTATAATATATATAGCTCGATTACCACTGACTGACACACTCACTCACTCACTCACTCACTCATTGACAGGGTTGTTCTCCTAGAAGGAGATGGAAATCGATATAATGATGTAGGGGAGATATGTCCAGGTGGGGGATTCGAGTTGGGGAAAATTATGACATTTCGGAAAAACAAGATGGCGGCCGACGTGAATCTTGCAACTCTTTTGTTTTCCAACCGATTTCTTTGAAATTTTGGATTATTGTAGAAATTAGTAAACGATAAACAGAAAAAGTGAAAAAAATTAAAAAAACAAGATGGCGGCGAGCTGTGACGTCTCAAATTTCCGACCCCTCTCCTGTAAAATTTTGTATGAAAAAAATTTTTTTCACCCATGGTGTCGTATAGAGCTCAAAGAATGTGACTCGGAGAAAGGTGGCGAGAGCTGATGAGTGAGGAGTTCGGAGACGGGCGAGGGGCACGGCCAGGGTATAGTAGATAGGTGGAGGGTGCTCGACCAAATGTCATTCGAAACCTCGAGCAGTTGCCAGTAAGTTGAAAAAAAATTCCAAAATGGCGGAAAAAAAATGGCGGCAAATTTTGTCCGTCTCTCTCTCGGAGACTATAAAAGATGGAGGAGCGGTTTCTCGACAAAAGGTGATCACAACCCGGAGGTCTACCTGGTGAGTAGGAAAAAAATTCAAGATGGCGTATTTTTTTTTTTAAATACAAAATGTATGGGGAATATTGAAGGGACTAGAAGTTGGGAACTATGCAAGACATTGATTTTGATAGGTTCATAGGGCTTTTTTTCTTTTTCTTTTTTTTCATTTTACATTTTTTTTTTTTTCTTTTTTTTCTTTTTTTTTTCTTTTTCTTTTGTGAACGAGGAGCACGGCCAGGTTATTGCAGATAGGTGGGGTGTGCTCGAACAAATTTTTTGGCAAAAGATGACCAGAATCCGAAGGGCTACTTGATGAGCAAAAAAATCGCGGTCCGCTTTAGCGGGCCGCGCACCCACGCGCCCTACTTGTAGTAATAACACTTCCCGCGAGCTGCTTTAGCAGCTCGCGCACCGAGCGAAATAAATAAAGCCGAACAATCGCGGTCCGCTTTAGCGGGCCGCGCACCCACGCGCCCTACTTGTAGTAATAACACTTCCCGCGAGCTGCTTTAGCAGCTCGCGCACCGAGCGAAATAAATAAAGCCGAACAATCCCGGTCCGCTTTAGCGGGCCGCGCACCCACGCGCCTTACTTTTAGTAAAACACTTCCCGCGAGCTGCTTTAGCAGCTCGCGCACCGAGCGAAATACTAGTTATAATATATATAGCTCGATTACCACTGACTCACTCACTCACTGATTGACATAATTGTTCTCCTAGAAAGAGACAAAAAACGATACAATGATGTAGGGGAGATATGTCCGGGTGGGGGATTCGAGTGGGGAAAAATTATGACATTTCAGAAAAACAAGATGGCGGCCGAAGTGATTCTTGCAACTCTTTTGTTTTCCAACCGATTTCTTTGAAATTTTGGATTATTGTAGAAATTAGTAAACGATTAACAGAAAACGTGAAAAAAATTAAAAAAACAAGATGGCGGCCGAGCTGTGACGTCTCAAATTTCCACCCCTCTCCTGTAAAATTTTGTATGAAAAAAATTTTTTTCACCCATGGTGTCGTATAGAGCTCAAAGAATGTGACTCGGAGAAAGGTGGAGAGAGCTGATGAGTGAGGAGTTCGGAGACGGGCGAGGGGCACGGCCAGGGTATAGAAGATAGGTGGAGGGTGCTCGACCAAATGTCATTCGAAACCTCGAGCAGTTGCCAGTGAGTTGAAAAAAAATTCCAAAATGGCGGAAAAAAAATGGCGGCAAATTTTGTCCGTCTCTCTCTCGGAGACTATAAAGGATGGAGGAGCGGTTTCTCGACAAAAGGTGATCACAACCCGGAGGTCTACCTGGTGAGTAGGAAAAAAATTCAAGATGGCGGATTTTTTTTTTTACATACAAAATGTATGGGGAATATTGAAGGGACTAGAAGTTGGGAACTATGCAAGACATTGATTTTGATAGGTTCATAGGGCTTTTTTTCTTTTTCTTTTTTTTCATTTTTTTTTTTCTGTTTTTTCTTTTTTTTTTCTTTTTCTTTTGTGAATGAGGAGCACGGCCAGGTTATTGCAGATAGGTGGGGTGTGCTCGAACAAATTTTTTGGCAAAAGATGACCAGAATCCGAAGGGCTACTTGATGAGTAAAAAAATCGCGGTCCGCTTTAGCGGGCCGCGCACCCACGCGCCCTACTTGTAGTAATAACACTTCCCGCGAGCTGCTTTAGCAGCTCGCGCACCGAGCGAAATAAATAAATTATAATATATATAGCTCGATTACCACTGACTCACTGACTGATTGACAGGGTTGTTCTCCTAGAAGGAGACGGAAATTGATATAATTATGTTCGGGAGATATGTTGGGGTGGGGGATTCGAGTTGGGGAAAATTATGACATTTCGGAAAAACAAGATGGCGGCCGACGTGAATCTTGCAACTCTTTTGTTTTCCAACCGATTTCTTTGAAATTTTGGATTATTGTAGAAATTAGTAAACGATTAACAGAAAAAGTGAAAAAAATTAAAAAAACAAGATGGCGGCCGAGCTGTGACGTCTCAAATTTCCGACCCCTCTCCTGTAAAATTTTGTATGAAAAAAATTTTTTTCACCCATGGTGTCGTATAGAGCTCAAAGAATGTGACTCGGAGAAAGGTGGAGAGAGCTGATGAGTGAGGAGTTCGGAGACGGGCGAGGGGCACGGCCAGGGTATAGTAGATAGGTGGAGGGTGCTCGACCAAATGTCATTCGAAACCTCGAGCAGTTGCCAGTGAGTTGAAAAAAAATTCCAAAATGGCGGAAAAAAAATGGCGGCAAATTTTGTCCGTCTCTCTCTCGGAGACTATAAAAGATGGAGGAGCGGTTTCTCGACAAAAGATGATCAAAACCCGGAGGTCTACCTGGTGAGTAGGAAAAAAATTCAAGATGGCGGATTTTTTTTTCCATACTAAATGTATGGGGAATATTGAAGGGACTAGAAGTTGGGAACTATGCAAGACAAAGAGTTTGATAGGTTCATAGGGCTTTTTTCTTTTTTTTTTTTTTTTTTTACATTTGCTTTTTTTCTTTTTTTCCTTTTTTTTTTTTTCTTTTTTTTCTTTTTCATTTGTGAATGAGGAGCACGGCCAGGTTATTGCAGATAGGTGGGGTGTGCTCGAACAAATTTTTTGGCAAAAGATGACCAGAATCCGAAGGTCTACTTGATGAGTAAAAAAATCGCGGTCCGCTTTAGCGGGCCGCGCACCCACGCGCCCTACTTGTAGTAATAACACTTCCCGCGAGCTGCTTTAGCAGCTCGCGCACCGAGCGAAATCAATAAAGCCGAACAATCGCGGTCCGCTTTAGCGGGCCGCGCACCCACGCGCCTTACTTGTAGCAATAACACTTCCCGCGAGCTGCTTTAGCAGCTCGCGCACCGAGCAAACGCTAGTATAATATATATAGCTCGATTACCACTGACTGACTCACTGACTGATTGACACGATTGTTCTCCTAGAAGGAGACGGAAATCGATATAATGATGTTCGGGAGATGTGTTTGGGGGGGAGATTCGAGTTGGGGAAAATTATGACATTTCGGAAAAACAAGATGGCGGCCGACGTGAATCTTGCAACTCTTTTGTTTTCCGACCGATTTCTTTGAAATTTTGGATTATTGTAGAAATTAGTAAACGATTAACAGAAAAAGTGAAAAAAATTAAAAAAACAAGATGGCGGCCGAGCTGTGACGTCTCAAATTTCCGACCCCTCTCCTGTAAAATTTTGTATGAAAAAAATTTTTTTTACCCATGGCGTCGTATAGAGCTCAAAGAATGTGACTCGGAGAGAGGTGGAGAGAGCTGATGAGTGAGGAGTTCGGAGACGGGCGAGGGGCACGGCCAGGGTATAGAAGATAGGTGGAGGGTGCTCGACCAAATGTCATTCGAAACCTCGAGCAGTTGCCAGTGAGTTGAAAAAAAATTCCAAAATGGCGGAAAAAAAATGGCGGCAAATTTTGTCCGTCTCTCTCTTGGAGACTATAAAAGATGGAGGAGCGGTTTCTCGACAAAAGGTGATCACAACCCGGAAGTCTACCTGGTGAGTAGGAAAAAAATTCAAGATGGCGGATTTTTTTTTTTTTACATACAAAATGTATGGGGAATATTGAAGGGACTAGAAGTTGGGAACTATGCAAGACATTGATTTTGATAGGTTCATAGGTGTCTTGGATCTCGGAGAATTAAAAAAGAAAAATATACTGGCCGAATTGAGAACCTCCTCCTTTTTGGAAATGGGTTAAAAAAGGTGAAAGAGTGGCTTTTTTGCCAACTATCCACGCGACCAACTAGGTGGGGTGTGCTCCAACAAAAATTACTCGAAACCACATCCAATTAGCAGGGAGTTGAAAAAAAAACTCCAAAATGGCGGATTCAAGATGGCGGCCATAGGAACTTTCTCTGGTGTCTATCTCGGAGAGTATAAAAGATGGAAGAGTGGTTTCTTGGCAACAGATGATCAAGACCCAAAGGTCTACTTGATGATCAGGAAAAAAACAAGATGGCGAATTCAAGATGGCGGCCATGGAAACTTTCTCTGGTGTCTATCTCGGAGAGTATAAAAGATGGAAAAATGGATGGAAAGATGGATGCTTTTTTTTCTTTTTCTTTTTCTTTTCTTTTTTTTCTTTTTCTTTTTTTTTTCTTTTTCTTTTGTGAATAAGGAACACGGCTAGGTTATTGCAGATAGGTGGGGTGTGCTCGAACAAATTTTTTGGCAAAAGATGACCAGAATCCGAAGGTCTACTTGATGAGTAAAAAAATCGCGGTCCGCTTTAGCGGGCCGCGCACCCACGCGCCCTACTTTTAGTACACTTCCCGCGAGCTACAAAAAAAGTACACTTCCCGCGAGCTGCTTTAGCAGCTCGCGCACCGAGCAAACGCTAGTTATAATATATATATAGCTCGATTACCACTGACTCACTGACTGATTGACATAATTGTTCTCCTAGAAAGAGACAAAAAACGATACAATGATGTACGGGAGATATGTTCGGGTGGGGGATTCGAGTGGGGAAAAATTATGACATTTCGGAAAAACAAGATGGCGGCCAACGTGATTCTTGCAACTCTTTTGTTTTCCGACCGATTTCTTTGAAATTTTGGATTATTGTAGAAATTAGTGAACGATTAACAGAAAAAGTGAAAAAAATTAAAAAAACAAGATGGCGGCCGAGCTGTGACGTCTCAAATTTCCGACCCCTCTCCTGTAAAATTTTGTATGAAAAAAATTTTTTTTACCCATGGTGTCGTATAGAGCTCAAAGAATGTGACTCGGAGAAAGGTGGAGAGAGCTGATGAGTGAGGAGTTCGGAGACGGGCGAGGGGCACGGCCAGGGTATAGAAGATAGGTGGAGGTTGCTCGACCAAATGTCATTCGAAACCTCAAGCAGTTGCCAGTGAGTTGAAAAAAAATTCCAAAATGGCGGAAAAAAAATGGCGGCAAATTTTGTCCGTCTCTCTCTCGGAGACTATAAAAGATGGAGGAGCGGTTTCTCGACAAAAGATGATCAAAACCCGGAGGTCTACCTGGTGAATAGGAAAAAAATTCAAGATGGCGGATTTTTTTTTCATACAAAATGTATGAGGAATATTGAAGGGACTAGAAGTTGGGAACTATGCAAGACATTGATTTTGATAGGTTCATAGGTGTCTTAGATCTCGGAGAATTAAAAAAGAAAAATATACTGGCCGAATCGAGAACCTCCTCCATTTTGGAAATGGGTTAAAAAAGGTGAAAGAGTGGTTTTTGCCAACTATCCACGCGACCAACTAGGTGGGGTGTGCTCCAACAAAAATTACTCGAAACCACATCCAATTAGCAGGGAGTTGAAAAAAAAACTCCAAAATGGCGGATTCAAGATGGCGGCCATAGAAACTTTCTCTGGTGTCTATCTCGGCGAGTATAAAAGATGGAAAAATGGATGGAAAGATGGATGCTTTTTTTCTTTTTCTTTTTCCTTTCTTTTTTCTTTTTTTTCTTTTTCTTTCTTTTTCTTTTTCATTTTCTTTTGTGAATGAGGAGCACGGCCAGGTTATTGCAGATAGGTGGGGTGTGCTCGAACAAATTTTTTGGCAAAAGATGACCAGAATCCGAAGGTCTACTTGATGAGTAAAAAAATCGCGGTCCGCTTTAGCGGGCCGCGCACCCACGCGCCCTACTTTTAGTACACTTCACGCGAGCTACAAAAAAAGAGTACACTTCCCGCGAGCTGCTTTAGCAGCTCGCGCACCGAGCAAACGCTAGTTATAATATATATAGCTCGATTACCACTGATTCACTCACTGACTGATTCACTCATTGACAGGGTTGTTCTCCTAGAAGGAGACGGATATCGATATAATGATGTAGGGGAGATATGTCCAGGTGGGGGATTCGAGTTGGGGAAAATTATGACATTTCGGAAAAACAAGATGGCGGCCGACGTGAATCTTGCAACTCTTTTGTTTTCCGACCGATTTCTTTGAAATTTTGGATTATTGTAGAAATTAGTAAACGATTAACAGAAAAAGTGAAAAAAATTAAAAAAACAAGATGGCGGCCGAGCTGTGACGTCTCAAATTTCCGACCCCTCTCCTGTAAAATTTTGTATGAAAAAAATTTTTTTCACCCACGGTGTCGTATAGAGCTCAAAGAATGTGACTCGGAGAAAGGTGGAGAGAGCTGACGAGTGAGGAGTTCGGAGACGGGCGAGGGGCACGGCCAGGGTATAGAAGATAGGTGGAGGGTGCTCGACCAAATGTCATTCGAAACCTCGAGCAGTTGCCAGTGAGTTGAAAAAAAATTCCAAAATGGCGGAAAAAAAATGGCGGCAAATTTTGTCCGTCTCTCTCTCGGAGACTATAAGAGATGGAGGAGCGGTTTCTCGACAAAAGATGATCACAACCCGGAGGTCTACCTGGTGAGTAGGAAAAAAATTCAAGATGGCGGATTTTTTTTTCCCCCCATACAAAATGTATGGGGAATATTGAAGGGACTAGAAGTTGGGAACTATGCAAGACATTGATTTTGATAGGTTCATAGGGATTTTTTTCTTTTTCTTTTTTTCATTTTACATTTGTTTTTTTTCTTTTTTTTCTTTTTTTTTTCTTTTTTTTCTTTTGTGAATGAGGAGCACGGCCAGGTTATTGCAGATAGGTGGGGTGTGCTCGAACAAATTTTTTGGCAAAAGATGACCAGAACCCGAAGGTCTACTTGATGAGTAAAAAAATCGCGGTCCGCTTTAGCGGGCCGCGCACCCACGCGCCCTACTTGTAGTAATAACACTTCCCGCGAGCTGCTTTAGCAGCTCGCGCACCGAGCGAAATAAATAAAGCCAAACAATCGCGGTCCGCTTTAGCGGGCCGCGCACCCACGCGCCCTA
Organism: Oeneis ivallda; assembly: GCA_029955525.1. NCBI lineage: Eukaryota > Metazoa > Arthropoda > Insecta > Lepidoptera > Nymphalidae > Oeneis > Oeneis ivallda. The sequence goes on along the minus strand of JARPMR010000002.1, from coordinate 21,801,400 downwards.
CTTGTAGCAATAACACTTCCCGCGAGCTGCTTTAGCAGCTCGCGCACCGAGCAAACGCTAGTTATAATATATATAGCTCGATTACCACTGACTGACTGACACACTCACTGATTGACATAATTGTTCTCCTAGAAAGAGACAAAAAACGATACAATGATGTAGGGGAGATATGTCCGGGTGGGGGATTCGAGTGGGGAAAAATTATGACATTTCGGAAAAACAAGATGGCGGCCGACGTGATTCTTGCAACTCTTTTGTTTTCCAACCGATTTCTTTGAAATTTTGGATTATTGTAGAAATTAGTAAACGATTAACAGAAAAAGTAAAAAAAAATAAAAAAACAAGATGGCGGCCGAGCTGTGACGTCTCAAATTTCCGACCCCTCTCCTGTAAAATTTTGTATGAAAAAAATTTTTTTCACCCATGGTGTCGTATAGAGCTCAAAGAATGTGACTCGGAGAAAGGTGGAGAGAGCTGATGAGTGAGGAGTTCGGAGACGGGCGAGGGGCACGGCCAGGGTATAGAAGATAGGTGAAGGGTGCTCGACCAAATGTCATTCGAAACCTCGAGCAGTTGCCAGTGAGTTGAAAAAAAATTCCAAAATGGCGGAAAAAAAATGGCGGCAAATTTTGTCCGTCTCTCTCTCGGAGACTATAAAAGATGGAGGAGCGGTTTCTCTACAAAAGATGATCACAACCCGGAGGTCTACCTGGTGAGTAGGAAAAAAATTCAAGATGGCGGAACTTTTTTTTCCCATACAAAATGTATGGGGAATATTGAAGGGACTAGAAGTTGGGAACTATGCAAGACATTGAGGCATGATTTTGATAGGTTCATAGGTGTCTTAGATCTCGGAGAATTAAAAAAGAAAAATATACTGGCCTGGCTATACGGGGTAGGGGTAGCGGTCGGGGTAGGGGTCGGGGTAGGGGTTGGGGTAGGGGTAGGGGTAGGGGTAGGGGAAGGGGTAGGGGTAGCGGTAGGGTTATGGTTAAGGGTCGGAGTAGGGGTAGGGGTAGGGGTAGGAATAGGTGTAGGGGTAGGGGTAGGGGTCGGGGTAGGGGTAGGGGCGGGTACGGGGAAGGGGTAGGGGTAGCGGTAGGGGTAGCTGTAGTGGTAGCGGTAGCGGTAGGGGTGGGGGTAGGGGTAGAGGTAGCGGTAGGGGTAGGGGTAGGGGTAGGGGTAGTATTATTTTATGGTGTATGGTATTATATTATATTGTGTTAAATCGTGTTATACTATATTATATTATGTTATATTTGTAATATAATTTGTATTATATTGTGTTATAGTTAGTTATATTATATTATATTATATTATATTATATTATATTATATTATATTATATTATATTATATTATATTATATTATATTATATTATATTATATTATATTATATTATATTATATTATATTATATTATATTATATTATGTTATACGGTATTATATTGTGTTATATCGTGTTTTATTATAATATATTGTATATTTTATGTTAAATGGTATTATATTATGTTATATCATGTTATATTATGTTGTATTTGTTATATATTGTATAATATTATGTTATATTATGTTGTATCCTATTAATATTATAAATGCGAAAGTTTGTGAGGATGTTTGGATGGATGGATGGATGTTTGTTACTCTTTAACGCGACAACGAATGAACCGATTTTGCTGAAATTTGGCACAGACATAGATTATAGTCTGGAATAGCACATAGGCTACTTTTTATCCCGGAAAAGCAAACAGTTCCTGCGGGATAGCATCGCTATTTTTTACGCATTTGTCCTTCAAAATACGCGCAATGGAGATTTAGATTAACGTGATTTTTTTGCACAGGTAAAGTTAAGAGCCTGAAAAATGACAAAGCTACTTTTTATCTCAGGAAAACAAACGGTTCCTGCGGGATATTAGTATACTACTTTTCACACATTTATCTTTCAATTATGCGCCAACGGAGTTACAGATTGACGTGGTTTTTTGGAGAGGCATAGTTGATGACTTGAAAAGTGACAAAGGCTACTTTTTATCCTGGGAAAGCAAACAGTTCCCGCGGGATATTAGTGTTCTACTTTTCACATATTTATCCTTAAATAAGGCGCCAACGGAGTTACAGATTGACGTGGTTTATTGGATAGGCATAGTTGAGGACTTAAAAAGCCCAGGAAAACAAACAGTTCCCGCGGGATATTCATGTGCTACTTTTCACATATTAATCCTTCAATTATGCGCCAACGAAGTTACAGATTGAAGTGGATTTTTTAATAGGCATAGTTGAGGACCTGAAAAGTGAAAAGGCTACTTTTTATCCCGGGAAAACAAACAGTTCCCGCGGGATATTCGTATGTTACTTTTCACATACTTATCCATCAATTATGCGCCAACGGAGTTTTAGATTGAAGTTTTAGATTATTTTTAGCACAGGTAAAGTTAAGGGCCTGAAGAGTGACAAAGGCTACTTTTTATCCCTGGAAAAAAAACGGTTCCTGCGGGATATTTGTATGCTTCTCTTCACATATTTATCCTTCAATCATGCGCCAATATGCATGCATGTATGTATGTATGTATGTATGTATGTATATATGTATGTATGTAAGTATGCTTGCATGCATGCATGCATGCATGTCTGTATATATATATATATATATATGTATCTCCTCCTACTAACAACAAATACATTAACTATATCCTATCCTACTTATTATTACTCATATTATCCCACTAATATTATTAATGTGAAAGTTTGTGAGGATGGATGTATACGGATGTATGTTTGTATAGATGTCGTATACGGATGGATGGATGTATGTTCTCTGAGATAGGGGTTGAACTATTTTGACTGTTATCTACACTAATATTATAAAGAGGAAAGATTTGTATTTTTGTATGTAACGAATAAACTCAAAAAGTACTGGACCGATTTTAATAATTTTTTTTTCATTAGAAAGCTACATTATCACTGAGTAACATAGGCTATATTTAGTACTAGATTACTATAGAAATTTTTAGAAATTCCTATTAAAACCAACCGAAGGTGTAAAAAAATTAGCCATAAAATGTCTTTCATCGCATACGCTGCGAAGAGTATTAATGAATTTAATGATAGGACAAAAAAATGTTCGACAATATTATAGAATATATCAATATCTACAAAAAACTTCGCGAGACCATGTGTCTAACTATTGTAGTATTGATAGTGACGTAACTACGTCACTATAACTACTTTTTTACATTTAACAAATTGATAGAATTAATGCCGATCAAAATCAGACCGTGTTATCCATACCATTTATAAATTTTTATCCAAATAAATAATTTAATATTCAAGACCGTCTCAATACCTGATGATTACTTTTTGAATTATTGAAATCGGACATTCCATTCAAAAGATATCATGAAATTAAAATAAAAATACATGCCGGCGGCGGCCGCCACGCAGCGCATCGAGTAATAAATTAGGAGACGGAAAATTTACTACTCCAATTGCAAACAGCTCCCAAGTACTGTTGGATATTGAATTGGCTCAAACTGTTCACAGTCTAGAAATCCTTATAGACACAATCTATCCCGACATCAACAATCTTACAGTAAGAAATTTCCATTGGCTCTGTTCGAGAGCGATATTGTCACCCAGAAACGACTCAGTAAATGAGATAAACAAAATTATTATTGAAAAAGTACCAGGTGATTTTAAATGTTACAAATCTGTTGACACCGTGTGCAACATCGAAGATACAGTGCACTACCCACAGGAATTTTTAAATTCCCTCAATCCTGCTGGCTTGCCACCTCATGAACTAAATTTAAAAATAGGTACGCCTGTTATGCTTTATTTATTTAGAAATTTAAGCCCTCCCAATGTGTGTAATGGTACAAGACTATTGATCAAAGAATTAAGAGATAATGTGATTGTAGCAACTATCATTACGGGTCCCGCGGCCGGTCAGCTCGCACATGTTCCGCGGATCCCGATGATACCAACTGATTTGCCTATTTGCATATCTTTTAAAAGGTTACAGTTCCCTTTAAAAATATCCTTTGCCCTAACAATAAATAAACCCCAGGGACAAACTTTTTCCATAGTTGGTATCGACTTAAGGAAAGAGTGCTTTTCCCACGGGCAATTGTATGTGGCACTTTCTCGAGTAGGATCTCCTGAAAATCAATACGTTTTGTTGCCACCTACAAATACCACAGCCAACGTAGTGTACAGGGAGGCTTTAAAATAAGCATACAATTTTTTTCTAATTTAGTGATTCATGGTCGTTTTAATTAGCATGCTTATAACTTAAATATCTGTACCTATTTATGTCTACCCGTGCGAAGCCGGGACGGGCCGCTAGTTTGTAATATATTGTTTCTTATTATATTATATTGTGTTATATTGTAATATATTGCATTATTTTATGTTGTATGGTGCTATATTATGTTATATTCGTAATATACTGTGCTATATTATATTATATTGTGTTATATCGTGTTGTATTATGTTATATTTGTAATATATTGTTTCTTATTATATTATATTGTGTTATATCGTGTTGTATTGCGTTATATTTGCAATATATTGTATTATATTGTGTTATAGCGTGTTATATTATATTATGTTATGTTCATAATATATTGTAGTATATCGTGTTGTATTGTAGTATAATGTATTATTTTATGTTAAATGGTATTATGTTATATTATGTTATATTCGTAATATATTGTATTATATTATGTTATATCATGTTATATTATGTTGTATTTGTTATATATTGTATAATATTATGTTATATTATGTTTTATTTGTAATATATTGATTCTTATTATATTATATTGTGTTATATCGTGTTATATTATGTTATATTGCGTTATATTTGCAATATATTGTATTATATTGTGTTATAGCGTGTTACATTATATTATGTTATGTTCATAATATGTTGTATAATATCGTGTGTTATAATATATTGTATATTTTATGTTAAATGGTATTATATTATGTTATATTATGTTATATTTGTAATATATTGTATTATATTATATTATATTGTGTTATATCGTGTTATACTATATTATATTTTGTTATATTTGTAATATATTGTGTTATATTGTAATATATTGCATTCTTTTATGTGGTATGGTGCTATATTGTAGTATATCGTATTATACTATATTATATTATGTTATATTTGTAATATATTGTGTTATATTGTAATATATTCCATTATTTTATGTTGTATGGTGCTATATTATGTTATATTCGTAATATACTGTGCTATATTATATTATATTGTGTAATATCGTGTTGTATTATGTTATATTATGATATATTTGTAATATATTGTTTCTTATTATATTATATTGTGTTATATCGTGTTGTATTATTATATATTGTATATTTTATGTTAAATGGTATTATATTATGTTATATCATGTTATATTATGTTGTATTTGTAATATATTGTATTATATTATATTATATTGTGTTATATTGTAATATATTGCATTATTTTATGTTGTATGGTGCTATATTGTAGTATATCGTGTTGTATTGTAATATATTGTATTATATTATGTTAAATGGTATTATATTATGTTATATTATGTTATATTGCGTTATATTTGCAATATATTGTGTTATAGCGTGTTATATTATATTATATTATGTTATATCATGTTATATTATGTTGTATTTGTAATATATTGTTTCTTATTATATTATATTGTGTTATATTGTAATATATTGCATTATTTTATGTTGTATGGTGCTATATTATGTTATATTCGTAATATACTGTGCTATATTATATTATATTGTGTTATATCGTGTTGTATTATGTTATATTATGTTATATTTGTAATATGTTGATTCTTATTATATTATATTGTGTCATATCGTGTTATATTATGTTATATTGCGTTATATTTGCAATATATTGTATTATATTGTGTTATAGCGTGTTATATTATATTATATTATGTTATATTTGTAATATATTGTAATATAGTGTGTTATATTGTAGTATATTATGTTCTTTTCTGCATATTACTTTTACAAAATAATGTCGATGTTTCACATCTGCCAGGCGTCCCACTTTGCTTTTACTTTTTTCTTTTCTTTTTCGTTTTTCCTTTTTAGGGTTCCGTACCCAAAGGGTACCAACGGAACCCTATTACTAAGCCTACACTATCCGTCCGTCCGTCCGTCCGTCTGTCAGCGGGCTGTATCTCGTAAATCGTAATAGATAGACAGATGAAATTTTCAAATATTATGTATTTCTATTGCCGCTATAACAACAAATAATAAAAATTAAATTAAATTAAAAAAAATTCAATAAAAATATTTCCATGGGTAAATGAAAATATTTTAACTTTTTTTTTTAACGGAACCCTATAAGAGCGAGGCTCGACTCGCACTTAGCCGATTTTTTCTTTTTCTTTTACTTTTTTTTCATTTTTCATTTTCTTTTTTTTTCTTTTTTCTTTTCTTTTTTCCTTTTTTTTATTTTTTTTTTTCATTTTTCATTTTCTTTTTTTTTTCTTTTTTCTTATTTTCCTTTTTTTTTCTTTTTTTTCATTTTTCATTTATTTGCTTTTTTTTCATTTTTCATTTTCTTTTTTTCTTTTTTTTTTCTTTTTTTTTCTTTTGTGAATGAGGAGCACGGCCAAGTTATTGCAGATAGGTGGGGTGTGCTGAAAAAAATTTTTTGGCAAAAGATGACCAGAATCCGAAAGTCTACTTGATGAATAAAAAAATCGCGGTCCGCTTTAGCGGGCCGCGCACCCACGCGCCTTACTTTTAGTAAAACACTTCCCGCGAGCTGCTTTAGCAGCTCGCGCACCGAGCGAAATAAATAAAGCCGAACAATCGCGGTCCGCTTTAGCGGGCCGCGCACCCACGCGCCTTACTTTTAGTAAAACACTTCCCGCGAGCTGCTTTAGCAGCTCGCGCACCGAGCGAAATAAATAAAGCCGAACAATCGCGGTCCGCTTTAGCGGGCCGCGCACCCACGCGCCCTACTTGTAGCAATAACACTTCCCGCGAGCTGCTTTAGCAGCTCGCGCACCGAGCAAACGCTAGTATATATATATATATAGCTCGATTAACACTGACTGATTCACTCACTCACTGACTGATTGACACGATTGTTCTCCTAGAAAGAGACGGAAAACGATACAATGATGTAGGGGAGATATGTCCGGGTGGGGGATTCGAGTGGGGAAAAATTATGACATTTTGGAAAAACAAGATGGCGGCCGACGTGAATCTTGCAACTCTTTTGTTATCCAACCGATTTCTTTGAAATTTTGGATTATTGTAGAAATTAGTAAACGATTAACAGAAAAAGTGAAAAAAATTAAAAAAACAAGATGGCGGCCGAGCTGTGGCGTCTCAAATTTCCACCCCTCTCCTGTAAAATTTTGTATGAAAAAAATTTTTTTCACCGATGGTGTCGTATAGAGCTCAAAGAATGTGACTCGGAGAAAGGTGGAGAGAGCTGATGAGTGAGGAGTTCGGAGACGGGCGAGGGGCACGGCCAGGGTATAGAAGATAGGTGGAGGGTGCTCGACCAAATGTCATTCGAAACCTCGAGCAGTTGCCAGTGAGTTGAAAAAAAATTCCAAAATGGCGGAAAAAAAATGGCGGCAAATTTTGTCCGTCTCTCTCTCGGAGACTATAAAAGATGGAGGAGCGGTTTCTCGACAAAAGATGATCACAACCCGGAGGTCTACCTGGTGAGTAGGAAAAAAATTCAAGATGGCGGATTTTTTTTTCCCCCCATACAAAATGTATGGGGAATATTGAAGGGACTAGAAGTTGGGAAGAAATCGATATAATGATGTTCGGGAGATGTGTTTGGGGGGGGGGGGGGGGATTCGAGTTGGGGAAAATTATGACATTTCGGAAAAACAAGATGGCGGCCGACGTGAATCTTGCAACTCTTTTGTTTTCCAACCGATTTCTTTGAAATTTTGGATTATTGTAGAAATTAGTAAACGATTAACAGAAAAAGTGAAAAAAATTAAAAAAACAAGATGGCGGCCGAGCTGTGGCGTCCCAAATTTCCGACCCCTCTCCTGTAAAATTTTGTATGAAAAAAATTTTTTTCACCCCTGGTGTCGTATAGAGCTAAAAGAGTGTGACTCGGAGAAAGGTGGAGAGAGCTGATGAGTGAGGAGTTCGGAGACGGGCGAGGGGCACGGCCAGGGTATAGAAGATAGGTGGAGGGTGCTCGACCAAATGTCATTCGAAACCTCGAGCAATTGCCAGTGAGTTGAAAAAAAATTCCAAAATGGCGGAAAAAAATGGCGGCAAATTTTGTCCGTCTCTCTCTCGGAAACTATAAAAGATGGAGGAGCGGTTTCTCGACAAAAGATGATCAAAACCCGGAGGTCTACCTGGTGAGTAGGAAAAAAATTCAAGATGGCGGATTTTTTTTTTCCCATACAAAATGTATGGGGAATATTGAAGGGACTAGAAGTTGGGAACTATGCAAGACATTGATTTTGATAGGTTCATAGGGCTTTTTTTCTTTTTCTTTTTTTTCATTTTACATTTGCTTCTTTTCTTTTTCTTTTTTTCTTCTTTTTCTTTTGTGAATGAGGAGCACGGCCAGGTTATTGCAGATAGGTGGGGTGTGCTCGAACAAATTTTTTGGCAAAAGATGACCAGAATCCGAAGGTCTACTTGATGAGTAAAAAAATCGCGGTCCGCTTTAGCGGGCCGCGCACCCACGCGCCCTACTTGTAGTAACAATACTTCCCGCGAGCTGCTTTAGCAGCTCACGCACCGAGCGAAATAAATAAAGCCGAACAATCGCGGTCCGCTTTAGCGGGCCGCGCACCCACGCGACCTACTTGTAGCAATAATACTTCCCGCGAGCTGCTTTAGCAGCTCGCGCACCGAGCGAAATAAATAAAGCCGAACAATCGCGGTCCGCTTTAGCGGGCCGCGCACCCACGCGCCCTACTTGTAGCAATAACACTTCCCGCGAGCTGCTTTAGCAGCAGCAGGAGCGGTTTCTCGACAAAAGATGATCAAAACCCGGAGGTCTACCTGGTGAGTAGGAAAAAAATTCAAGATGGCGGTTTTTTTTTTCCATACTAAATGTATGGGGAATATTGAAGGGACTAGAAGTTGGGAACTATGCAAGACATTGATTTTGATAGGTTCATAGGGCTTTTCGCACACCCACGCGCCCTACTTGTAGTAATAACACATCCCGCGAGCTGCTTTAGCAGCTCGCGCACCAAGCGAAATAAATAAAGCCGAACAATCGCGGTCCGCTTTAGCGGGCCGCGCACCCACGCGCCTTACTTTTAGTAAAACACTTCCCGCGAGCTGCTTTAGCAGCTCGCGCACCGAGCAAATGCTAGTTATAATATATATAGCTCGATTACCACTCACTGACTCACTGATTGACATAATTGTTCTCCTAGAAAGAGACAAAAAACGATACAATGATGTATGGGAGATATGTTCGGGTGGGGGATTCGAGTGGGGAAAAATTATGACATTTCGGAAAAACAAGATGGCGGCCGATGTGATTCTTGCAACTCTTTTGTTTTCCAACCGATTTCTTTGAAATTTTGGATTATTGTAGAAATTAGTAAACGATTAGCAGAAAAAGTGAAAAAAATTAAAAAAACAAGATGGCGGCCGAGCTGTGACGTCTCAAATTTCCGACCCCTCTCCTGTAAAATTTTGTATGAAAAAAATTTTTTTCACCCATGGTGTCGTATAGAGCTCAAAGAATGTGACTCGGAGAAAGATGGAGAGAGCTGATGAGTGAGGAGTTCGGAGACGGGCGTGGGGCACGGCCAGGGTATAGAAGATAGGTGGAGGGCGCTCGACCAAATGTCATTCGAAACCTTGAGCAGTTGCCAGTGAGTTGAAAATAAATTCCAAAATGGCGGAAAAAAAATGGCGGCAAATTTTGTCCGTCTCTCTCTCGGAGACTATAAAAGATGGAGGAGCGGTTTCTCGACAAAAGATGATCAAAACCCGGAGGTCTACCTGGTGAGTAGGAAAAAAATTCAAGATGGCGGATTTTTTTTTTCCATACTAAATGTATGGGGAATATTGAAGGGACTAGAAGTTGGGAACTATGCAAGACATTGATTTTGATAGGTTCATAGGTGTCTTAGATCTCGGAGAATTAAAAAAGAAAAATATACTGGCCGAATTGAGAACCTCCTCCTTTTTGGAAATGGGTTAAAAAAGGTGAAAGAATGGTTTTTTTGCCAACTATCCACGCGACCAACTAGGTGGGGTGTGCTCCAACAAAAATTACTCGAAACCACATCCAATTAGCAGGGAGTTGAAATAAAAACTCCAAAATGGCGGATTCAAGATGGCGGCCATAGAAACTTTCTCTGGTGTCTATCTCGTAGAGTATAAAAGATGGAAGAGTAGTTTCTTGGCAACAGATGATCAAGACCCAAAGGTCTACTTGATGATCAGGAAATAAAACAAGATGGCGGATTTTTTTTCCATGCGAAATATATGAAATACATATTATATATAAATGCGAAATACATATTTTTTTTTTCTTATTTTTAATTCTTTTTTCTTTTTTTCTTTTTTCATTTTTCTTTTTTTTTCTTTTTTTTCACTTTTCTTTTTTTCTTTTTCTTTTGCTTTTACTTTTTTCTTTTCGTTTTTCCTTTTTTTATTTTTTTTTTTCATTTTTCATTTTCTTTTTTTTTCTTTTTATTTCTTTTTTCTTTTTTTCTTTTTTTTTTTTTTTCATTTTTTATTTATTTGCTTATTATCTTTTTCTTTTTTTTCTTTTTTCTTTCTTTTTTCCTTTTTTTTATTATTTTTCTTTTTTTTCATTTTTCATTTTCTTTCTTTCTTTCTTCTTTTTTTCATTTCTTTATTTCTTTTTTTTTCTTTTTCTTTTGTGAATGAGGAGCACGGCCAGCTATTGCAGATAGATGGGGTGTGCTCGAACAAATTTATTGGCAAAAGATGACCAGAATCCGAAGGTCTACTTGATGAGTAAAAAAATCGCGGTCCGCTTTAGCGGGCCGCGCACCCACGCGCCTTACTTTTAGTATTAACACTTCCCGCGAGCTGCTTTAGCAGCTCGCGCACCGAGCAAACGCTAGTTATAATATATATAGCTCGATTACCACTCACTGACTCACTGATTGACATAATTGTTCTCCTAGAAGGAGACGGAAATCGATATAATGATGTTCGGGAGATATGTTCGGGTCGGGGATTCGAGTGGGGAAAAATTATGACATTTCGGAAAAACAAGATGGCGGCCTACGTGAATCTTGCAACTCTTTTGTTTTCCAACCGATTTCTTTGAAATTTTGGATTATTGTAGAAATTAGTAAACGATTAACAGAAAAAGTGAAAAAAATTAAAAAAAACAAGATGGCGGCCGAGCTGTGACGTCTCAAATTTCCACCCCTCTCCTGTAAAATTTTGTATGAAAAAAATTTTTTTCACCCATGGTGTCGTATAGAACTCAAAGAATGTGACTCGGAGAAAGGTGGAGAGAGCTGATGAGTGAGGAGTTCGGAGACGGGCGAGGGGCACGGCCAGGGTATAGAAGATAGGTGGAGGGTGCTCGACCAAATGTCATTCGAAACCTCGAGCAGTTGCCAGTGAGTTGAAAAAAAATTCCAAAATGGCGGAAAAAAAATGGCGGCAAATTTTGTCCATCTCTCTCTCGGAGACTATAAAAGATGGAGGAGCGGTTTCTCGACAAAAGATGATCACAACCCGGAGGTCTACCTGGTGAGTAGGAAAAAAATTCAAGATGGCGGATTTTTTTTTTCCATACTAAATGTATGGGGAATATTGAAGGGACTAGAAGTTGGGAACAATGCAAGACATTGATTTTGATAGGTTCATAGGTGTCTTAGATCTCGGAGAATTAAAAAAGAAAAATATACTGGCCGAATTGAGAACCTCCTCCTTTTTGGAAATGGGTTGAAAAAGGTGAAAGAGTGGTTTCTTTGCCAACTATCCACGCGACCAACTAGGTGGGGTGTGCTCCAACAAAAATTACTCGAAACCACAGCCAATTAGCAGGGAGTTGAAAAAAAAACTCCAAAATGGCGGATTCAAGATGGCGGCCATAGAAACTTTCTCTGGTGTCTATCTGGGAGAGTATAAAAGATGGAAGAGTAGTTTCTTGGCAACAGATGGTCAAGACCCAAAGGTCTACTTGATGATCAGGAAAAAAAACAAGACGGCGGATTTTTTTTCCATGCGAAATATATGGCGAATATTGATTTTTCTTTTTTTTTCTTCTTTTTGTTTCTTTTTTTCTTTTTCTTTTTCTTTTGCTTTTACTTTTTTCTTTTCTTTTTCGTTTTTCGTTTTTTTTTTGTCTTTTCTTTTTTCCTTTTTTTTTATTTTTTTTTTCATTTTTCATTTTTATTTTTTCTTTTTTTTCATTTTTTTTTCTTTTTCTTTTGTGAATGAGGAGCACGGCCAGGTTATTGCAGATAGGTGGGGTGTGCTCGAACAAATTTTTTGGCAAAAGATGACCAGAATCCGAAGGGCAACGTGATGAGTAAAAAAATCGCGGTCCGCTTTAGCGGGCCGCGCACCCACGCGCCCTACTTGTAGTAATAACACTTCCCGCGAGCTGCTTTAGCAGCTCGCGCACCGAGCGAAATAAATAAAGCCGAACAATCGCGGTCCGCTTTAGCGGGCCGCGCACCCACGCGCCCTACTTGTAGCAATAACACTTCCCGCGAGCTGCTTTAGCAGCTCGCGCACCGAGCGAAATAAATAAAGCCGAACAACCGCGGTCCGCTTTAGCGGGCCGCGCACCCACGCGCCTTACTTTTAGTAAAACACTTCCCGCGAGCTGCTTTAGCAGCTCGCGCACCGAGCGAAATACTAGTTATAATATATATAGCTCGATTACCACTGACTGACTGACTCACTGATTGACACGATTGTTCTCCTAGAAGGAGACGGAAATCGATATAATGATGTAGGGGAGATATGTCCAGGTGGGGGATTCGAGTTGGGGAAAATTATGACATTTCGGAAAAACAAGATGGCGGCCGACGTGAATCTTGCAACTCTTTTGTTTTCCAACCGATTTCTTTGAAATTTTGGATTATTGTAGAAATTAGTAAACGATTAACAGAAAAAGTGAAAAAAAATAAAAAAACAAGATGGCGGCCGAGCTGTGACGTCTCAAATTTCCGACCCCTCTCCTGTAAAATTTTGTATGAAAAAAATTTTTTTCACCCATGGTGTCGTATAGAGCTCAAAGAATGTGACTCGGAGAAAGGTGGCGAGAGCTGATGAGTGAGGAGTTCGGAGACGGGCGAGGGGCGCGGCCAGGGTATAGAAGATAGGTGGAGGGTGCTCGACCAAATGTCATTCGAAACCTCGAGCAGTTGCCAGTGCGTTGAAAAAAAATTCCAAAATGGCGGAAAAAAAATGGCGGCAAATTTTGTCCGTCTCCCTCTCGGAGACTATAAGAGATGGAGGAGCGGTTTCTCGACAAAAGATGATCAAAACCCGGAGGTCTACCTGGTGAGTAGGAAAAAAATTCAAGATGGCGGATTTTTTTTTTTCCATACTAAATGTATGGGGAATATTGAAGGGACTAGAAGTTGGGAGCTATGCAAGACATTGGTTTTGATAGGTTCATAGGGCTTTTTTCTTTTTCTTTTTTTTCATTTTACATTTGCTTTTTTTCTTTTTTTTTTCTTTTTCATTTGTGAATGAGGAGCACGGCCAGGTTATTGCAGATAGGTGGGGTGTGCTCGAACAAATTTTTTGGCAAAAGATGACCAGAATCCGAAGGTCTACTTGATGAGTAAAAAAATCGCGGTCCGCTTTAGCGGGCCGCGCACCCACGCGCCCTACTTGTAGTAATAACACTTCCCGCAAGCTGCTTTAGCAGCTCGCGCACCGAGCGAAATAAATAAAGCCGAACAATCGCGGTCCGCTTTAGCGGGCCGCGCACCCACGCGCCCTACTTGTAGCAATAACACTTCCCGCGAGCTGCTTTAGCAGCTCGCGCACCGAGCAAACGCTAGTTATAATATATATAGCTCGATTACCACTCACTGACTGATTCACTGACTCATTGACATAATTGTTCTCCTAGAAAGAGACAAAAAACGATAAAATGATGTACGGGAGATATGTTCGGGTGGGGGATTCGAGTGGGGAAAAATTATGACATTTCGGAAAAACAAGATGGCGGCCGACGTGAATCTTGCAACTCTTTTGTTTTCCAACCGATTTCTTTGAAATTTTGGATTATTGTAGAAATTTGTAAACGATTAACAGAAAAAGTGAAAAAAATTAAAAAAACAAGATGGCGGCCGAGCTGTGACGTCTCAAATTTCCGACCCTCTCCTGTAAAATTTTGTATGAAAAAAATTTTTTTCACCCATGGTGTCGTATAGAGCTCAAAGAATGTGACTCGGAGAAAGGTGGAGAGAGCTGATGAGTGAGGAGTTCGGAGACGGGCGAGGGGCACGGCCAGGGTATAGAAGATAGGTGGAGGGTGCTCGACCAAATGTCATTCAAAACCTCGAGCAGTTGCCAGTGAGTTGAAAAAAAATTCCAAAATGGCGGAAAAAAAATGGCGGCAAATTTTGTCCGTCTCTCTCTCGGAGACTATAAAAGATGGAGGAGCGGTTTCTCGACAAAAGATGATCACAACCCGGAGGTCTACCTGGTGAGTAGGAAAAAAATTCAAGATGGCGGATTTTTTTTTCCCCCATACAAAATGTATGGGGAATATTGAAGGGACTAGAAGTTTGGAACTAAGCAAGACATTGATTTTGATAGGTTCATAGGGCTTTTTTTCTTTTTCTTTTTTTTCATTTTACATTTGCTTTTTTTCATTTTTTTTTCTTTTTTCCTTTTTTTTATTCTTTTTCTTTTCTTTCATTTTTCATTTTCTTTTATTCTTTCTTCGTTTTTTCTTTTCTTTTTTCTCTTTTTCTTTTTTTTCTTTTTCTTTTGTGAATGAGGAGCACGGCCAGGTTATTGCAGATAGGTGGGGTGTGCTCGAACAAATTTTTTGGCAAAAGATGACCAGAATCCGAAGGTCTACTTGATGAGTAAAAAAATCGCGGTCCGCTTTAGCGGGCCGCGCACCCACGCGCCCTACTTGTAGTAATAACACTTCCCGCGAGCTGCTTTAGCAGCTCGCGCACCGAGCAAACGCTAGTTATAATATATATAGCTCGATTACCACTCACTCACTGATTCACTGACTCATTGACATAATTGTTCTCCTAGAAAGAGACGGAAAACGATACAATGATGTACGGGAGATATGTTGGGGTGGGGGATTCGAGTGGGGAAAAATTATGACATTTCGGAAAAACAAGATGGCGGCCGACGTGATTCTTGCAACTCTTTTGTTTTCCGACCGATTTCTTTGAAATTTTGGATTATTGAAGAAATTAGTAAACGATTAACAGAAAAAGTGAAAAAAATTAAAAAAACAAGATGGCGGCCGAGCTGTGACGTCTCAAATTTCCGACCCCTCTCCTGTAAAATTTTGTATGAAAAAAATTTTTTTCACCCATGGTGTCGTATAGAGCTCAAAGAATGTGACTCGGAGAAAGGTGGAGAGAGCTGATGAGTGAGGAGTTCGGAGACGGGCGAGGGGCACGGCCAGGGTATAGAAGAAAGGTGGAGGGTGCTCGACCAAATGTCATTCGAAACCTCGAGCAGTTGCCAGTGAGCTGAAAAAAAATTCCAAAATGGCGGAAAAAAAATGGCGGCAAATTTTGTCCGTCTCTCTCTCGGAGACTATAAAAGATGGAGGAGCGGTTTCTCGACAAAAGGTGATCACAATCCGGAGGTCTACCTGGTGAGTAGGAAAAAAATTCAAGATGGCGGATTTTTTTTTTACATACAAAATGTATGGGGAATATTGAAGGGACTAGAAGTTGGGAACTATGCAAGACATTGATTTTGATAGGTTCATAGGGCTTTTTTTCTTTTTCTTTTTTTTCATTTTTCATTTTTCTTTTTTTTTCTCTTTTCTTTTTTCTTTTTCTTTTGCTTTTACTTTTTTCTTTTCTTTTTCGTTTTTCCTTTTTACTTTTTCTTTTCCTTTTTTTTCTTTTTCTTTTCTTTTTCCTTTTTTTTATTTCTTTTTATTTTTTTCATTTTTCATTTTCTTTTTTTTTTTTTTTTCTTTTTTTTCATTTTTCATTTATTTGCTTTTTCTCTTTTTCTTTTTTCTTTTTTTTCTTTTTTTTCTTTTTTTCTTTCTTTTTTTCTTTCTTTTTTCCTTTTTTTTTATTTTTATTTTTTTTCATTTTTCATTTTCTTTTTTCTTTCTTCTTTTTTTCTTTTCTTTTTTCTTTTTTTTTCTTTTTCTTTTGTGAATGAGGAGCACGGCCAGGTTATTGCAGATAGGTGGGGTGTGCTCGAACAAATTTTTTGGCAAAAGATGACCAGAATCCAAAGGTCTACTTGATGAGTAAAAAAAATCGCGGTCCGCTTTAGCGGGCCGCGCACCCACGCGCCCTACTTGTAGTAACAACACTTCCCGCGAGCTGCTTTAGCAGCTCGCGCACCGAGCAAACGCTAGTTATAATATATATAGCTCGATTACCACTCACTGATTCACTCACTCACTTATTGACACGATTGTTCTCCTAGAAGGAGACGGAAATCGATACAATGATGTAGGGGAGATATGTCCGGGTGGGGGATTCGAGTGGGGAAAAATTATGACATTTCGGAAAAACAAGATGGCGGCCGACGTGAATCTTGCAACTCTTTTGTTTTCCAACCGATTTCTTTGAAATTTTGGATTATTGTAGAAATTAGTAAACGATTAACAGAAAAAGTGAAAAAAATTAAAAAAACAAGATGGCGGCCGAGCTGTGACGTCTCAAATTTCCGACCCCTCCCTGTAAAATTTTGTATGAAAAAAATTTTTTTCACCCATGGTGTCGTATAGAGCTCAAAGAATGTGACTCGGAGAAAGGTGGAGAGAGCTGATGAGTGAGGAGTTCGGAGACGGGCGAGGGGCACGGCCAGGGTATACAAGATAGGTGGAGGGTGCTCGACCAAATGTCATTCGAAACCTCGAGCAGTTGCCAGTGAGTTGAAAAAAAATTCCAAAATGGCGGAAAAAAAATGGCGGCAAATTTTGTCCGTCTCTCTCTCGGAGACTATATAAGATGGAGGAGCGGTTTCTCGACAAAAGATGATCAAAACCCGGAGGTCTACCTGGTGAGTAGGAAAAAAATTCAAGATGGCGGATTTTTTTTTTCCCCATACAAAATGTATGGGGAATATTGAAGGGAACACTGGAATTTATCAAAGTTAAAGTGATTTTCGAGATGGCCCTTTTTCAGGGGCGATCATTTCGGCTGGGTGCGAGCGAGATGAAAAATTGAAACGTCATCGGGAGCGATATATTCTGTAGTTGATGTGAAAGTTAAACTATGTGAAATGTTTCCGTAGAACGAGGTGGCGGCCATTTTGTATTTTTCTTTGTGGTTTTGAAAATTTCGATCATGTTTTTGAGGCAGTTGCCAACATTAGAGAAAGTTGACATGTATGGATCGATCGTGTGACTCGACCGGCAGTATCGAGTGATATAAACAGTGTTGCCACATTTGGGGTAGTTTTCGAGATTTTCCCCAAAAATTCCCTCCTAGAAAATTTTGTATGAAAAATTTTTTTTTCACCGATGGTTTCGTATAGAGGATAAAAATTCATTCGGAGGAAATATATGGAGAGAGCTGATGATTGAGGATTTCGGAGACGGGTGAGGAGCACGACCAGGATATTGAAGATAGATTGGGGGTGCTCGAACAAATGTCACTCGAAACCTCATCCAATTGCCAGTTAGTTGAAAAAAAATTCCAAAATGGCGGATTCAAGATGGCGGCCAAACAAACTTCGTCGCTGTCTATCTCAGTGAGTATAAAAGATGGAAGAGAAAATTCTTGGCAACAGATGATCAAGCCCCAAAGGTCTACTTGATGATCAGGAAAAAAAAACAAGATGGCGGAATTGTTTTTTCATACAAAATATATGGCGAATTTTGATTTTTCTTTTTTTTTCTTGTTTTTTTTCTCTTTTTTCCTTTTTTTTATTCTTTTTCTTTTTTTTCATTTTCTTGTTTTCTTCTTTTTTTCTTTTCTTTTGTCTTTTTTTTTCTTTTTCTTTTGTGAATGAGGAGCACGGCCAGATTATTGCAGATAGGTGGGGTGTGCTCGAACAAATTTTATGGCAAAAGATGACCAGAATCCGAAGGTCTACTTGATGAGTAAAAAAATCGCGGTCCGCTTTAGCGGGCCGCGCACCGACTCGCCTTACTTTTAGTAATAAAACTTCCCGCGAGCTGCTTTAGTTATTACATTATATATTATTATAATATATATAGCTCGATTACCACTGACTGACACACTCACTCACTCACTCACTCACTCATTGACAGGGTTGTTCTCCTAGAAGGAGACGGAAATCGATATAATGATGTAGGGGAGATATGTCCAGGTGGGGGATTCGAGTTGGGGAAAATTATGACATTTCGGAAAAACAAGATGGCGGCCGACGTGAATCTTGCAACTCTTTTGTTTTCCAACCGATTTCTTTGAAATTTTGGATTATTGTAGAAATTAGTAAACGATTAACAGAAAAAGTGAAAAAAATTAAAAAAACAAGATGGCGGCCGAGCTGTGACGTCTCAAATTTCAGACCCCTCTCCTGTAAAATTTTGTATGAAAAAAATTTTTTTCACCCATGGTGTCGTATAGAGCTCAAAGAATGTGACTCGGAGAAAGGTGGGGAGAGCTGATGAGTGAGGAGTTCGGAGACGGGCGAGGGGCACGGCCAGGGTATAGTAGATAGGTGGAGGGTGCTCGACCAAATGTCATTCGAAATCTCGAGCAGTTGCCAGTGAGTTGAAAAAAAATTCCAAAATGGCGGAAAAAAAATGGCGGCAAATTTTGTCCGTCTCTCTCTCGGAGACTATAAAAGATGGAGGAGCGGTTTCTCGACAAAAGATGATCGAAACCCGGAGGTCTACCTGGTGAGTAGGAAAAAAATTCAAGATGGCGGACTTTTTTTTTCCATACTAAATGTATGGGGAATATTGAAGGGACTAGAAGTTGGGAACTATGCAAGACATTGGTTTTGATAGGTTCATAGGGCTTTTTTTCTTTTTCTTTTTTTTCATTTTACATTTGTTTTTTTTTTTCTTTTTTTTCTTTTTTTTCTTTTTTTTTCTTTTTTTTTCTTTTTCTTTTGTGAATGAGGAGCACGGCCAGGTTATTACAGATAGGTGGGGTGTGCTCGAACAAATTTTTTGGCAAAAGATGACCAGAATCCGAAGGGCTACTTGATGAGTAAAAAAATCGCGGTCCGCTTTAGCGGGCCGCGCACCCACGCGCCCTACTTGTAGTAATAACACTTCCCGCGAGCTGCTTTAGCAGCTCGCGCACCGAGCGAAATAAATAAAGCCGAACAATCGCGGTCCGCTTTAGCGGGCCGCGCACCCACGCGCCTTACTTTTAGTAAAAAACTTCCCGCGAGCTGCTTTAGCAGCTCGCGCACCGAGCGAAATACTAGTTATAATATATATAGCTCGATTACCACTCACTCACTGATTCACTCACTGACTGATTGACACGATTGTTCTCCTAGAAAGAGACAGAAATCGATACAATGATGTAGGGGAGATATGTCCGGGTGGGGGATTCGAGTGGGGAAAAATTATGACATTTCGGAAAAACAAGATGGCGGCCGACGTGATTCTTGCAACTCTTTTGTTTTCCAACCGATTTCTTTGAAATTTTGGATTATTGTAGAAATTAGTAAACGATTAACAGAAAAAGTGAAAAAAATTAAAAAAACATGATGGCGGCCGAGCTGTGACGTCTCAAATTTCCGACCCCTCTCCTGTAAAATTTTGTATGAAAAAAAATTTTTTCACCCATGGTGTCGTATAGAGCTCAAAGAATGTGACTCGGAGAAAGGTGGAGAGAGCTGATGAGTGAGGAGTTTGGAGACGGGCGAGGGGCACGGCCAGGATATAGAAGATAGGTGGAGGGTGCTCGACCAAATGTTATTCGAAACCTCGAGCAGTTGCCAGTGAGTTGAAAAAAAATTCCAAAATGGCGGAAAAAAAATGGCGGCAAATTTTGTCCGTCTCTCTCTCGGAGACTATAAAAGATGGAGGAGCGGTTTCTCGACAAAAGATGATCAAAACCCGGAGGTCTACCTGGTGAGTAGGAAAAAAATTCAAGATGGCGGATTTTTTTTTTTCATACAAAATGTATGGGGAATATTGAAGGGACTAGAAGTTGGGAACTATGCAAGACATTGATTTTTATAGGTTCATAGGGCTTTTTTTCTTTTTCTTTTTTTCATTTTACATTTGTTTTTTTTTTTCTTTTTTTTCTTTTTTTTTTTTGTTTTTTTTTCTTTTTCTTTTGTGAATGAGGAGCACGGCCAGGTTATTGCAGATAGGTGGGGTGTGCTCGAACAAATTTTTTGGCAAAAGATGACCAGAATCCGAATGTCTACTTGATGAGTAAAAAAATCGCGGTCCGCTTTAGCGGGCCGCGCACCCACGCGCCCTACTTGTAGTAATAACACTTCCCGCGAGCTGCTTTAGCAGCTCGCGCACCGAGCGAAATAAATAAAGCCGAACAATCGCGGTCCGCTTTAGGCCACGTTTTCGCATAGGCGTGGCGTTGCGCGTCGCGCGGCGCGTCGCTCGCTCGCTCTCGCTCGCCCTCATACCTTGGCCATATCGCGCGACCGCTCACGCGACTCGACGCGCCGCGAGAAGCGCAACGCCACGCCTATGCGAAAACGAGGCCTTAGCGGGCCGCGCACCCACGCGCCCTACTTGGAGCAATAACACTTCCCGCGAGCTGCTTTAGCAGCTCGCGCACCGAGCAAACGCTAGTTAATATATATATATAGCTGCTGGGGCTGATTGACTGATTCACTGACTCACTCATTGATCACCTCTCCTGTAAAATTTTGTATGAAAAAAATTTTTTTCACTGATGGTTTCGTATAGAGGAAAAAAATTCATTCATTATTCAAAATATGGAGAGAGCTGATGATTGAGGATTTCGGAGACGGGTGAAGAGCACGGCCAGGGTATCGAAGATAGGTGGGGAGTGCTCGAACAAATGTCACTCGAAACCTCATCCAATTCGCAGTGAGCTGAAAAAAAATTCAAAATGGCGGAAAAAAGATGGCCGCCATACACTTCGGTGTCTATCTCGGGGAGTATAAAAGATGGAAGAGTGGTTTCTTGGCAAAAGATGATCAGGACACCACGGTCTACTTGATGAATAGAAAAAAATTCAAGATGGCGGATTTTTTTCCCCCATACAAAATATATGACGAATATTGAAGAGACTATAGAACTTGAGAACTATGCAAGACTTTGATACGGTTCCTTTTGAAAATTTGTTTTCATAAAAGAATAATTCTCATTCTGACAAATGATGAGATATGATGATCGAGGGTTTGGAAGGTGGGTGAGGAGCACGGGCAGGGTATTGAAGATAGGTGGGAGGTGCTCAAACAAAAAATACTCGAAACCTCATCCAATTGGCAATGAGCTGAAAAAAAATCAAAATGGCGGATTCAAGATGGCGCTGGCGGCCATACCAATTTCATAGGCATCTATCTCGGAGAGTATAAAAGATGGAAGAGTGGTTATTTGATAGAAAATGATCAGGACCTGAAAGTCCACTTGACGATAGAAAAACCGCGGTCCGCTTGCGTGCCGCGCACCCACGCGCCCTACTAGTTCTATTATATTCCCAGTGCAAAGTTTGTAGCGGTATGTCCACGGTAGAGAAAAATGTTTGCTTGGCGGAAAGTTGAGCAGATGACAGGTTACATCTGTAGTGACTATATTCGTCAGAAGTGTCAGAGGGACGATTCATCCATAAAAGTGAACTCAAATGATGAGAGACTGTAGCCTACTCAAAAACTTACACTTGCTCGAATGCCCCTTACCATTGAGTCTTCATCTCCTCTCGCCGGAGAGAACTGTGGATGCATGAGAGATGCCAGCGAGGAGGATCTCACGGATATCCCGGTGCTCACTTGCTTCTCGGGTGAACGTAGTTTCCGTTTAAAGTTCTAAATCAAACAAAATTTATTAGATAACTAGCGACCCTTCTTCCATGTTATATCTTGAATAGCATATTGAACAGGACGTAGGTATAAAAGAAGTATTAAAGCAACAGCGCGGGCGGCGCGTCCGAGTATGGTTAAAACCCGCGTATATATTTTGGCGCGCGTTCGTTTTTATTTTGCGATAACTCCTAAGATATTCATTTGAATTATATGGTGTAAAGGATTATCATAATGTGCATGAAATGCTTTAAATAGTAACTAACTTATTTAAGTTGATAAGGATTAATACTGTATCTGTCTAAATGTATTTCCAATAATTACAACATGGTACGTGACCATTTTTTTAGAAGTTAAATGGGTATAGTAAGCTATCCTTAAAGATAGATATATGCAATCGCGGACTTTTCTGTAAAGACTTATCCCACCATACCAGCACCATACCTACATTGTTTTGTTATATATCTCAAAGGGATTAGGCAGCGTTTTCGATGAAAGCTCCCAGGCGGCTTGAATTTTTCCGACATCGTCAACAATCGTCATATTTCAACCAATTCACACAAAATCTTAACAAATTAGGTATACACTAAAACCTTCCTCGTGAATCACCATATCTATTAGTGGAAGCCGCATGAAAATCCGTTCGGTACTTTTTGAGTTTATCGCGAACAGACAGACAGACATACAGACAAACGCGGCGGGGGACTTTATTTTGTAATAATATGTACTATGTAGTGATGCTGCTTTTATTAGAAATATGCTCAAAAATACGCGTAAATATTTACCGATTCATCCTCTTGATTGGAAAGACCTAAAAGCTTGGAAAATAAAAGAGTTTATCAGTTCGAAAATTGATGCACACTTATTTGATTATACTAGCTTTTGCCCACGACTTTCGTTGTCATGGAGATATCTAAGTTTTAAAAATTCCGTGGGAGTCTTCAGTTTTACTGGGGTAAAAGGAAGCTTAGGTCACTCCAAGACCTCAACTAAGTATACCCATGCAAAAAATCACGTTAATCCATTGCTCCGTGATTGAAGGACAAACCAACAAACAAACACTTTCGCATTTGTAATAAGTGTGTGTATTTGTAAGATTTTTAGAGGCCTTTAACTTAAGAGTAATAATATTATGTAGGTACATCTAGGTAATAAGTAATAATAATATGTTTTCTCTCTATCTAAATCAAGTCTTCTCGGATATTGATCCTAATATTATATATAATGTATGTATGTATTGTATTTGGAGGGGATTATTGGGTTATTAGTCAACTTCAACTTGACTGATATTCTTTAAAAAAATGTAATAATAAGTAGGTAGGTACCTATTTACCTAGGTACTTTATTTTAATGGAGTAGGCAATGATTTACGGGTCTGGCGGCAGTACCTACGTACTAAGGTACCTACTTAATTTTAAATAACTCCGCTCTCTGCAAAAGATGAAGATATTAAAACTTTATTTCCCACTAGCTGATGCCTGCGACTAATTCCGCGTGGATTTATTTTTTAAAATCCCTCGGGAAATCCTTGATTTTCCGGGATAAAAAGTAGCCTATATCACTCTCCAGGTTCTCAACTATACCCATGCAAAAAATCACGTCGATCCGTAGCTCTGTTGCGGCGTGATTGAAGGACAAACCAACAAACAAACACACTTTCGTATTTATAATATCAGTAAGGATTCGGTACGATAATAATTATAAGCCAATGATATTGGAAGGTTGTTATAAGCTATAACGTTACTCACCTCTAAATCCGCCCTATCGTTGATATCAGCAATCTGATGGAACGCAACGCTGAGCAGTTCGAGCGCCTTGGCGTGGAACGTCATTTCGATGCTCACGAAGTCCGCAAGAAGCGTCTTCAATTGAATCAGTTTACGCTTTTCGAAAAACTCAGTCTGCTCGCTCAAACCTTTCGCAGTACGAGTCATTTCCGCTGATGCTTTCAGCATCTCCGATTCAGCATAAGTCTGTATTAAAATAAGTACTCAGTGCCCTTCTTTACCAACCGATAGACGGCCACTTCTGAACAAAGTTTTATTGCATGGACTTCTACAGGTCTTGGTGTTGTGCCGCCTGTAGCCACGGCTCCCTGCGAGTCGTTGATGTCGGTCTACTATAGTGGGGGGTCTGCCAGTGCCAACACTGTGCTAGCCGGTGCGGCATATTGAGATTTGGGACCCAAATGTGCATCAGTTTTTTGAACTATGTACCCGGCCCATTGCACTTCTGCTCCGCGACTCGCTGAGTTATGTCGGGAACTGGTTCTCCTACTGTACTGTACCTAATAGATATCCGGACGTAAATATCGCACGAGTAAATATTCCGAACCGAAAAAAATATTTACCTTACTCGTGTGGTAAATATTACACATCGAACTCCAGAAAGAGGATCAGCGCTCAGAGTAAATATTAATATTTACTCTGAGGATCAGCGACTCACTGCTTCGTAGAGCGTCGTCTCGTTTGTCTCGGATAACTGGTTAGGTAAGTAAGTAGATTACTATTTCTTTAACAACTTTTTACGTATTCAGGTTTTCGATGCCTGAGAATAGGTAGGTAATTCTTTCTTCAGGTGTTTCGTCGTACCTAATCCATCTAGCATCGATCGAAGATAATAATTCAATCCTCAGTTAGACATTTTTGTTTTAGATGAGGGATTCCCAAACTATTTTGGGCAAGTGACCCCTTTTCCAAAATGAACAGATACCTCAGAGCCCCATAGCCAAATACCTAACTTTAAAAATCCGATCTCGTTTTTGCCATTGATACAAAATACCAATTTAAAAACATCGCGGTTGGTTAGGTGAGTAAACTTCACATCATTTTCTCGTCAAAATGTTACAAAATAGACCTAATTCCTACCAAAATATTAATTCTTGTATAACAAGTTGGTACACGTAACACAACTTATACAGTAGGTATCTTGAAATTTTCAAAATTAAGAACTGGTGTTAATTAATAGGGGTCGATTTTTAGCTTCGTCGACCCGCAAAATCAATTTTTGTTTATGTCGACCTCTTTGGGACTCCCTGTTCTAGATGAATCACCTATATCTAGTGATATAGGTAAATTATCTTTCTGTCTTCAAATTAGAATATTATTAGGTACCTAGTAAAATAGTAGTTGTCTCGGAGTAAAATTAATTCAACAAAATAACAACGGAAGTAAACATACAACTTGTTGTCTGTTAAATGGTTGCCTTTCTCTGGCCTTGTCCAGAACCTTTTTCCTCGCCATTTCCTTTTCCCTCACATTCATCGTATGCTTCACCTCCTCCCTCGCGTGTTTACAGATACTTTCATATTGACAGAGCTCCCCAATCACCTGCGGAAAGGAAACTGATATCCAGATTGTGTCACCCGGTACTGGGCACCGAGTTGTTATTTACGCAAATGAGGGTACACACCAATAAATAAGTAATAGCTCGCGGTATTGAAGAATTACAATAATTTAATCAAAAAAAAAATATTTTTAAAAAACCGACTTCAAACACCCGTGCACTACAAACTATATAAGTTATTGTTAATTTATTAAAAATCGCTCGACCGATTTCGATAAAATTTGAATGGGACCACCTGGGAAGTATACCCTTTCAAACATAAAAAGAATTTTCCAAATAGGTTCAGGCGTCTTTGAGTAATCTGTGAACATACATAAAAAAAAAGATTTCCACGAATTGACAACCTCCTCCTTTTTTGAAGTCGGTTAAAAATAGGCACTTTTCACACTTTTAGCTTATTTATAAGAATTTGCTTTTTATTTTTAGTAAGTACTACAGTCTACACGTTCAATTCAATTTGGCCCCTACCTCCCTCGCGCTGCCCCGCACCGTACCGCAAGTCAGACCCACTTACGTACAGATAACAACGTAGGTAGTACCACTCGCGATTGTCAGTACCGTATTTTTTCAAACTTTTGTTATTGTTACGTTTTAAATTTATTGTTGAGTTTTAATTGGTTATTTATTGTTGCCATTGTTCGCGTATAGCTTTCTACGATGAGTAAAGAAAGAAAAGCTTTGCGTAGCGCAGACTATTAATTATTATTAATGCTTTTCTTAGAAGAGGAGAAAAATAAGAATTTTACGTCGAAGACGTCATTGCCATGAAAAGCATTGCCAGAAAAGAAAACTTCTGTCACAACGTGGTAACAGTAAAAAATATAATAAGTATGTAATTTATTTATTTTTATCAACGCTACAGTATGACGTCATTTTGTAACGGTCATCGAGGGCCAACTTGAATATTGTAGTATTTCAGTTTACACTAGCGGCACGCTATGATGGCCGGTTTGACGTTTGTCCGCTCATGAAGTTCCGTATTAATTGATAACGACTTTGAAGGAAATAATTGTATTACTTTATTGACGATAGTGATGTGCAGAGATTCATAAATTTTATCGAATGTAGTTTTAGGTTTAGGACTCAAAATTTATTTATTAAATTGATTTCTAAAATGTATACAAGTGTAGAAAAATCAGTTTGCACCATTTAAGGGGTGAATGTACTTGTGAATATGAACAATTTTCACTATGTGGACAAACCTCTGAAATCGCAAAAAAATATCAGCTGTTTCATACAAAAGGTAAAATTTTTATTTTTATATGATATATACCACAACTCGGCATTTGGTTTTCTAAATTGAAAATTTTTAAAAATGGAATCTAATACGATCGTCACATAGGATCGCTGGCTAGCACAACTACTACCTCCGGCAAACTCGCGTCAATGCTCAATGCAAAACAAAGCAGTTTCGAATTGACGTTGCTTCGAAAAGTATAAACTGTCAGTGCAATGCGATTGTGATA
This sequence comes from Oeneis ivallda, assembly GCA_029955525.1. Taxonomy (NCBI): domain Eukaryota; kingdom Metazoa; phylum Arthropoda; class Insecta; order Lepidoptera; family Nymphalidae; genus Oeneis; species Oeneis ivallda. The sequence goes on along the minus strand of JARPMR010000002.1, from coordinate 21,774,502 downwards.
TAGTTTTGACCTGGCTTTGGATTTCAAATATTGATACTGCATTACTGTTGACCCTTGCTCGTTAATTTGGACTCTGTTCAAGCCCTTTGTTGTGGATTTCGTCGATATGACCGAACGTACGCAGAGAACTGTTCTAAATAGTCAGACACGTGAGTTCGTAATACGCCTTCGTAACTATTTCGATCGTGAAGCTCAAAATGGAGGGCCAATTTTACCTATAACGTCAGTGGTTGAACGCGTAGCTGATGCGCTTAATATTGGACAACGAACTGTTAGACGGATAACTAAAAAAAAATATGGCGAGACTGGCACAGAAGAAAATAAACTTCACACACCAAAAAAGAGAAAACGAGCAAAACCAGTCGTAGGCATCGATAGCTTTGATGCCGATGCTATCCGAAGACATGTTTACGGCTACTATTTACAGAAGGAGTATCCAACAAGAAAAAAGTTGGTGCATTCACTGAAGGAAGCTGGATTATTCTTCGGTGGGGAAAGTTCTTTAACGAAGATTTTGAAGACCATTGGATTTCGATACAAAAAATGTAACAAACGCAAAATATTGATGGAAAGATTTGATATAGCGATGGCAAGGTATACTTTTTTACGGCAAGTGAAAGAAATCAAAAATTGGCAAAATGTTGTGTTCTTGGATGAAACATGGCTTAATGCTAACCATACTGTAGGCCGTTCTTGGAACGATGACACAGCAGCATCTACTTCCAAAGTTCCTGTAGGAAAAGGATCGCGACTTATAATTTGTCACGCCGGAACCATCAACGGGTTTGTCGAAGGTTCTCTCATGGCTTTTGCGTCAAAAACCACTGGAGACTATCATGAAGACATGAATGGAGAAAAGTTTACTGAATGGTTTACCTCAATGTTGTGTAGCCTCCCTGAACCATCTATTATAATTATGGACAACGCCCCATACCACTCGATGCAAATTGACAAGCCACCTGCCCAATCCCAAAAGAAAGCTGATATCGTCGCATGGCTTCGTAAAAATGGCGTAGATGCAAACATGAATATGTTAAAAGCGGAATTAGTACGTCTTTTAAAAGAAAACAAACCAACCAAGATCCGATACGTCATTGACGAAATAGCATTAGAACATGGGCACAGAGTTATACGGTTACCGCCTTACCATTGTGAGTATAATGCGATTGAGTTGGTGTGGGCTCAAATTAAGGGATATGCTGCAAGACACAATACAGAACCCCCATTTACCACAAAAAAAATGCTAAAATTATTAGAAGAAGCTTGTGAACATGTGACTAAAGGAGACTGGGAAAAGGTTGTGAATAGAACTGTTAAATTAATAAGGGAAGATTATGAAAGAGATGTGAAAATAGATAATATTATAGAAAACGAACATATAATTATTAATGTAGGTGATGATAGCAGTGACGACAGTGAAAATAGTAGTATGGACGAATCTGATTAATTATGGCCTTTTGTGGCACCTTTTTTGGTATCTTTTGTATTCATATGTTTCTTGTGTGCATATAAAGTATGTATATTCATTTTCATTCAAATATTCAGTTCGTTCAAATAAATTAAATAAACATATACATTTTTGTTTTATTAAACCTATTTAATCAGGTACAAAAACAAAACTTAATTGTTTTTTGTTCGAGAATAAATTGACATTCCACATCACTATTGTAATGTGTCAAACCGGCCATCATAGCGTGCCGCTAGTGTAATATTTTTGTTCAAATCATGGTACAGGCAGAGTATTGAATTTTACACCTACGTTATTGCGGCGATAAGTGTAGGTATATCACTGAAAAGTAAATATTCTTTTTATTTTAAATTAATTAAGTCTAACAACAAAACAGTTTGATAAAATATAATTGATATTAAAACCTTCGCTTCTAAACGCTGAACTTCACAGTTTCTATATTCTTCTATTGCTGTAAGTGTTATCGACAAGTTATCAAGCCCAGTACTTAGCGACTTGTTCACTATCTCGTTGTTGGCATACTCTTTTAAAATTTTTGCAAGTTCGTCACCCATATCACGTAACCTTTAATAAAACATACTGAAATAACTAATTGTATCATTGATTTAAATAGTGGGTCTTTCAGTAGTAAGACTAGATATAATTTTATTACATAATAGGGTATTTGACTACTTTTAGAAAATTATCTTAAATTGTTAATAATGCTATGCTGAAGCTTACAAAACGTATATTTCGCCATAATTTTCAGTATTTTTCATAAAAATCGAAAAATAAATTCAAAAAAATAAATTGGCGCCGAAACGTTCCATTTGCTCTCATGACGTCACAGTTCACATTTGAAACAATGAAAATTCCACATCCCATATGTGGTGTGGACTGTGACGTCATTCGAGATCACGGAACGTTTTCGATCACGTGACCATGGCCGGAATTATAGCAATTTTATTTAATGTTTTCTAATTAAATAGAACTTTATTTTTTAGTTTTGTCGTATGGAATAATGTTTTTAGATAATAATCTTTTAGGATGACACCAAATGAAACGATATTTTTAATATAGTCAAATACCCTATTATGTAGTCATTGCTTTTCTATGTTCATATTTATGTGAAAATGCACCAACCTAGCGGTTTTCCTAGTGTAGTCACCGAATCCAACACATAGTTCGCCGAAATTCTTTTCAACATTTGAGATACGATCTTGAATAAATTTCGCTTGTTGCTCGTAACTTAAAGAATGGGCGTTATCTCCTCTAAACATTTTTATTTTATAAAATTTTCTGTTTTGGGGGTTAAGTTATGGCGGTTATATTTTGTTTTGTGATTTCCGTTTCCTTGGTTACGCTTGACTATATGCACAAATAATCATGCTTGATGGAATATTGTTTATGGCATTCAGACGTTTTAGGCTGGAACCACATCTGTGCGCATCGAAATTCGTGCGCACGAAAAGCCGAATAGATGCGTACACGACTATGAAAAATGACAGTTTTGTATGGACACAATGCGAATCGATGCGCATAGGTGTGGTTCCAGCCTAAGTCGTAATTCCTAGTTCCATGCGTCGAATACATGCATGGAACTACGAATTACGACGAGCTTTCATGAAGACATGTTACAGAAGAAATGTCGGAATCAAATAGTCGTAATTCCTAGTTCCATGGTACAGTTGTAAGGTTGTAGGCTTGTTGTTCCTGGTCTGTGGTTGTAGGCATGTTGTACAATAGGCTTACGACATCAATTCAAACTCGGACGAAGAATCAAAGATTCAAATCTTGTTGTTGCTGGTCTGTGGTCATGACAACGATGTCATCGGCAAAGACCTTACACTTTTATAACTAGATTGTGCACTATGGCGAAAAAACCGGTCCGCGTGAGAGGGCTCCCGTTGGTAGTGTGTCCCTTTCTAATTAGGAAACCATGATAAAACAGAACACAGGACAATTTGCTTGTATACTCTGACATTTAATTAGATTCCATAAAATGACATTTCGTATTTTACTAAACTCCAATAAATCTCCTAATTTTCACCTTAATAACTTAAATTATTATAACTTGAGAGAAGCGACTTTCTAAGTAAAACAATATTTATGTGATTTACTTTGATTAAATATTTTTTTTAGTTTATTTAATTTACTATACGTTACGTATCTACATAACTAGGTACTTCTACGAAAAGACTAGAAAAATCTTTGATCCACATAATTCATGGTTACCCTAAAGGATAAAATGTAATGTGCATTTAGTATTACCAGTGCCAAACATTTAAGTACTACTTTTACTCAGTATTCATGAATTATTTTTTAAATACAACGCAATAATAATTATTTATATAAACTGTAGAACTATTAAAATAAGTTTCAAAGTTTATGGATTGATCGTTTTCGTAAATCATAAAAGAGCAAAATATAAAATTTTCTACCATTTCTACCAAACCCAATAATTATATGAGCTGGCAAGACGTCAGACAAGGACACACTACCACCGGAGGCCCTCTCGCCAGGACCGCTTTTGGCTAGCTACCGCTCACAAGGTACTAGCTACCCTAGAAAAACATCATAGATCTCATTTTAGCTTAACAAAAATGTTTGGTACACAGTCTAGTTAGAAGTGTAAGGTCTTTGGTCATCGGTCAGTTGTCACAAACAGCTGATTTTTCAACTAGCTCCTAGTCTGTGCTCTTTAAATAGTCAAGTGTCAACAATACACTACAATATAATATTTTATTTGTATTTTAAATTTACTATTTAGCAAAAACTAAAAATGAATGAGGAAATAGATGAATATGATATCTACCATCAAGATTTTACTACTGCTTCAGAATGGGAAGTACTAATAGCACGATTAGAAGAGATAATGGTTGAATGGAAATTATCTAAATCCAAATTGTCTAAAACATGTCAAGAATACACAAAGAAATGGATTGCGAAAAGTGAAGATATTAAGTTTCGTGGCTCGAGTTTTACACTTACTTATAACGCGTTAGAAACTCTTAAAAGTCAAGACAGTGACAGAGACCCTGAGGAGCAATCTTTCTTGACTGAAATTCAGCAATGTCTCTGGGATTCTACGACAAACTTCATGGACAATGTTGACGGAAGCCCGTTTCCAGTATCAAATTGGTTTGGCCTTAAAAGATACTTAATGCTGTATCCTAAAGCTCCACTCACTGATGGGAGCTTAATTAAACTCATCATGAGTTCTGTTAATATTGCATTTTCAATTATAGATTGTGGCATTCCATTTTTCGTTAAAATTAGGGAACATTGGCAACATACTTACTTAGGGATTTTTGAAGACAATGATTATAAAATGAGCTTGGATGTTATACACTTGAAGCGGGTATCAAACCAGTGTTCACATCTCAGTGGTCTAGTGAGCTTGTTTAAGTCTAAGATTTCATCGCCTGTGCCTCTTGATGCTGTTGTTATATCCACAAAATTTTCTTATGAGCTCAAAGATTCAGATTCCTTCACTTGGAGAAGGAGGACTCATTCAAATGAGTTCCTATCAATAGACGGGTTTGATGTTAAAAAGTTAATAGAGCTACCTTTTGGGTCTGAGAACAATCCTCTGCACAGTGCTTTACTGAACACAATCTGGCCACATTTCCGTGAAAGTGCAATAGTTGACTCATCTACATTCTCTGACATTGACCCCATCATGGCACCGACATGGACAATTACGCTCAAGTTAAAAAACAATATTAACTGTATGCTGTCAGAAGTTATAAGAAAGGTGATGAATTTATTGGACAATGATAGCTTGCTAATGGATGTTCTAGGACTAAGTAGAAGCCTGGGTTTAGTCAACCCATTGAATAAGATCACAGAAGCGCCTATAACAATTTCGAAACTGGTCAAAGCTGCAGTGGGAAGGAACACCCACCATACAGAGTTCAAGGGGCCAATATCTGATGACTTGCTGATGCCACTTCTGTACTATGTGTTCCCTGATGCTGTTGAAGACAATACTTTTTCATATCCTGAAACATTAGAAGTTGAAAGTAAAAAGGTATCTTATATTGTGTTGTTGGTTTTGAATATTTTTAACATTGTCCTGTAGTTTAGAAAAAGTTAGAGTTAATTGGATGTTGGTTTTGGTTAAATGCATAAGGTAGACAGGCTAGTATCGCAAGATAGTGATACTAGTGTTTGTCTGTGCAGGAGTTCTTTACAAGAAACATAGGCATAGTAAAGAACTCCATTACCTGTTTACCCGTGGATATCTTTTGAAACAATGTTGATGTTTATTTTAATTAATACAACTTTTTTCAGATTTCCAATACAAAACTGAAGCATCATAGTTAGCAACTTAGCATTAGTTAAACTTTGTTACCTACACGTGAAGTACTTACTTTGCTGAGCTTCAAAAAGATTTATGAAAAATTATAGTATGTCATTGTGTTTGAAACACCCTGTATGATTCAATGACGATATAAGGTCATCCGATGAAGCTCAATGTGTGTTTCATCCAATCAAGATCAAACTTTGCACAGAGTTTGTTTGCATCCTGACCACAATGGTTTATTGATACTTTTCATCCTAGCAAAGAGCGGGCATCATATCTTTACGTCCTTACTAATATTATAAATGCGAAAGTGTGTTTGTTTGTTGTTTTGTTGGTTTGTCCTTAAATCACGTCACAGCAGAGCAACGGATTGACTTGATTTTTGCATGGGCATAGTTGAGGACCTGGAGAGTAACATAGGCTACTTTTTGTCCCGGAAAATTAAGGAGTTCCCGCGGGATTTTTAAAAGCTAAATCCACGCGGACGAAGCGCGGGCATCAGCTAGTCAATATTATAAATGTGAAAGTGTGTTTGTTTTTGTTCTGTTGGTTTGTCCTTTAATCACGCCGCAACAGAGCTACGGATCGACGTGATTTTTTGCATGGGTATAGTTGAGGACATGGAGTGTGACATAGGCTACTGTTTAGCCCGGAAAATCAAAGCGTTCCCCAGGGATTTCAAATACTAAATCAGCTAGTAGTAAAATAAAAAATGTCTGAATTTTTAGGAAGGCACTGAGTCAAAGTTATGCAGCTATGTGAAGACGAGTCCCGAGGACGGGCTTGTGTGGCGACTATCGGTGACGGCGGCGCGGCTAATGGATGCTGGGGGGCTGCCGTACCTGGCACACTTCTGGTATGAGTTCACGCAAGAGCTGCAGTATCGGTGGGAGCACGGGATACTTGTTCCTGGGTAAGTCATGACTCTAATTTTTCTTTATCAACTGATAGACGCCCACTGCTGAATAAAGGTCTCTTGCATGGACTTGCACAGGCTTCGGTCTTGCGCCGCCTGCATCCAGCGGCTCCCTGCGGCTTATTTGATGACGTCAGTTCTACGTAGACTACGACTAGGTAGGTATGAGTATGTAGGGGCAGGGGAGCCACCCAGGGGGTCTGCCAACATTCTGCTTCCCTGTGTAGGGTAAGGTTGCCACTTCAGAACCTTGGGACCCGACGATCATCAACTCATCGCACTATGACGCTTATTTTTATTTTATTTTTTATTAATGACAGTATAGCCATTGACTGAGATATTACCTGATGGAATGTGGCGATGCATACTTAACATTTCAAACAAAAATATTTTATGAAAATAATAGAGGAAATAAACATTTAAAATAATAATTTTTATTGCTATAATTATGTATATTTTATATTCTATATTAATTTATTTATTTACAATTCATATAAGTAAGTATTTTACTTAATTATAGCACCATTCGGATTGAGCTTCAATTGTTTAAGATGTAACATATCTATAATTATATATGTACAATAAAAATAAAGCACTTTAATTGACATGGTAATGATAAAAAAATTCATTACCTACCATGATAATGAATGTCACACTGCACATGACATTTTACAAAGCATTTCAAGAAGAAAGAGTTTTTAACAGGCTTTATTTTCCAACCAAGTGTAGAAATAGTAGTTACTACTGTATTATGAGTTGAGTTAGTTGCAAAATTGAGTTTTTCTATTTCATTAACTAAATTATTATTGGTAATTACCTATTATTTAAATGCTAGTAGTATTATATTTGTAAATCTTGCTTGAGCTCGTTCTGAAGCTATTCTGTTAAATGGCAAAGTTACGATTTATTTCCTTTTATGAACTTCCTGATGTTCCGGTACATAATTCATTAATATATCGATCTATCAGGAATATACATATTATAATAGATTACGATTTACGTTTGTTGATTACTTACTGATTATAATTGTATAACAGCTTTCCACATATTTTATAAATTATAATTACTTTATTCTATACAAAAACTTAAGTTCTCATATTATAAACTACATATTACGTAGGTACATGGTCCATGTAACATGGGTTACATGTCATGTAGTTAAAACATATTGCACACTGAAGCGTTCCATTCATAAATGGTCCACTATGAACGTTAGTTATTTAGACGATGTGCGTTTTTACACTGAAATCGTTCCCAAGTGATGTCGCCACTTCTCTGGACTCTGCCGCAGTGTCGACGGGTGTGCCGGTGGGGGCAGTGATAGGCTTTATGCGAGCTCCATGCAGCCGGGGCCTCGGCCACTCTCCGGTGCGGTGAGCTGTGCTTTTGCCACTTCATGTCTCCTCTCACCGCAACTTCCGCGCGCTATAATGGCACAAGACCACCTCTCGTAGTCGCATTACGCGCCATGTAAATATCCATATCGTGGTCTGTCCAGTTATCGGAGGTGTCGTAACCTAATCCTAGTGAGCCCACGCTGTATCTACTGGCTGGCCGCGACCTCGATCTCGGCCTCCGCCGTGATCCTGCCGTGCCACTCGTTGCACCTCCTGCGACTCCGCTTAAGGATAAGCGGGATGCTCGCTCTGAAGCTGCTCCCAAGGACTGTCGGGACTGTCGGAGATCTAGAAGGAAAACATACATTAATTAAACGTCGTCGACTTCCCAACGTCGTATGTAACTGTCGTCCAGCGGCTGCTAGCAACTCGTTTAAGAAAGTCCGTATGTCGTCATTCGAGCAGCTTGGGATCACAACGTCTATCAACTCTTCGAACTATGTGCCCCGGCAATGGCCACCTCAGAAACAGCGACTAAGTTTCGTAATCAAACGTAAAATAAGATTACATATTATGAAAAGCTTTTGAGTATCATCAAATAACTGCCTGGCACGGAAACATATAAGATTTGGAATGGTCGTCCGGCTTCTCTTTTTCCAATTAACTATGAAATGGCTACATTTAAATCAAGAGTGAATAAGGCATCTTCTAAGCAAGAAGCATTTTAGGCTCTGAAGCAGTCATCAGACGTTGTAGTCTAAATTTAAATATAAAATTTTACCGGTTCTAGATCCTAGCAAACTTCCTGGGTACCCAGGGGCTCCGTGTCGACCTGAATAACTGTGTTGTGAAGACTGTCCGTCGGCTAGTGACCGCGCTCGCCCCGGTCGTCCGGGTAAAGGTTCTGGAGCTGCCGGTTCAGTATAAGATCGTGCCCTTGGTATAGAACGTGCACTGTACGCTGAAACTTGGTCCCATTCGCGTTGTTTTCCAAATGCTCCAAGTGTAGCCAGCGAAGACAGAGGTCCACTAGGGCTTGGTGTTCCATTATGGCCTCCACAACATGGACTCGAAATTTTATCCGGTAACTGAGTGTGCAATCTGTGAACAGTTCGTGAGCGACGACGGGAGGCAGCCGCGAACACGAGCACAGCAACTACAATAGTGCCGCAGATGGCCGCGCTCGCCGCAATTGTTATTTTATCCATATTCGTAGCGGCAGCGGACACAGTTCTAACTTCACGGCATTGTGAATACGGTACCGTTTCTGGACTCACGTGCACTTCCTCTAATGAAATCACGCAAACAACAATGCATTCCTGAAAATGATAAATAACATTCTATTAATATTTATACTTTATTATATAAATAAATGTATTAAAACTCATTTGCAAGATATATAGGTAATGATACCCACCTGAGATGGAACGTTTTTGATTTTAAATTCTCTTTCGCTGGCTTCAAGCGGAGGCCCCTGTTTAAAACTTTTGTCTCCAAAAAGTCGATATACGACGCGGAAGCCTAGGATATTAGCCACATCGGAATCCCATTGGATTATTACTGAATTGTCCTGTCTGTAAGCGTTTTTTACGATCACTTCATTAGAATCGTCTATATTTGGTTTTTGGTGAGGGAAGTTCATCACTAGGGGGGGTCTTTGATGAGATGCATGACGCCAAGTAGGTGCAGCTGGCCGTAGAGATGGGATGCGACTTGTTTTACTGGAAATAGTAGTTGTTGAAGGTATTGCGGTAGTTGTTGTTTCGCTAGTGTTAGTCACTCCTGAGGTAGTCGGTGAAGTTGTGCTACTGGTTGATGTTGCCTCTGTTGTAGCAGTAGAAGGTGTGGTAAGTGGTTGTGGACTTGAACTGTAGTCGTTAGCTATAGTCGCTGGAGATGCCGTCATCACATTTGATTCCGAATCACAGACAAGTTCATTGGGTTCAAAACTATAAAATCCACGTTCACGAAAATGTGGTGGATTACCGCAGAATTGAGGGTTTCTCTCGCGAGATGTAACTTGCAATTCACCGTTACGAATCCACTCAATGATCCACCGCAGGCGACAATCACAGTTTAAGAATCTTCCGCCAAGACTCAGCCCTCTGAGAGTGTGATTGAGGTGAGCCAATGCTTTTTCCGGGACTGTGGGCAATGGATTTCCGTCCAATGCCAGTAAAGTTATAGATGGATTGTTAAAAAAAGCATCATTTGGCAATTTGTTCAGCAGATTGAATCCTATATCCAACACTCTCAGGTCTGATAATGTCGCTATTGCTTCAGTTGGAAATTCGGGCAATAAATTATTCAGCAAACTTAATGAGCTCAATGTATTTTTTATGCCAGTAAATGCGTCTCGTTTTAAATTGACTAGTAGATTTCTTTCTAAATTAAGCGCAGTAAGTGAATCTAATCCCTCGAAAGTAAGACTGCCGTCGGGCCCTGGGAGCTCCCGAATGCTGTTTTGTGACAGATCAAGAAATGCAAGACTGCGGAGCCCTCTTATGCACGCAGGTACTGTTTTCTGTTTAGTTCCTTTTAGGTTAAGATTTTTAAGAGAATTTTCCAACCCTGCAAGTGCCTGAGGCTCCAAAGTTATGTTGTTGTCTGATAATTTTAGAGTTGTTAAACCTTGGAGAGTCGAGAAGGAATAGTTTTCGATGTATGTAATTTTATTTTTCGATATATCCAAGAGAGATAAACTAGTTAAAACTCTCAATGCTTTTACTGGCACCTCGGTTAATTCATTATCCTGCAAGTTCAAATTCTTTAAATACTGGCCTTGACTTTTAAAGGCATTATTTTCTATCCTTTTTACTTTACAGCCGGATATCTGCAAGTTGTGTATGGCCAAATTTTCGAACATCTCATTTGTGAGCGTAGAAATTGTTGAATTGTTTATATATAAAAGATCTATTGAGATTTTCCGTGCACTTGAATTCAGAGCAGACAATAAAACGGGAAAATCAACCTGAAAAAAAAATGCTAATATTAGTTTTTAAATGTCGTGTGTATATAAAATGTACGTAATTATTAAAAAAAAATGGATTGCTTATTTATACCTGATCGCATTGTACGGATAGTTGTCTGACTAAATTAAAAGCGCAGATGCAGGTGGCTTGCAGGGCTGGGGAGTCCGTCCAAGGACACTGCCCTGTCGCGCAGTGAACAGTAATGACTGTAAGGATGGTCGGCAGCCACAGTTGAAGACGAACGCGTCTTCTTATTATCTGGAAGTTTTAAACGAAATAGATTGTAGTGCCAACAGAATTTCAAAATGATTCATAGTAAAAGTCGCGGTACCGACAACTTTTTAGTATAAAAGCTAGCCCTCAGCCGCATACCTATGATTCCTTGTTTACCCGCCGAACGAAAAGATTATTGGCGGTACAGGCACAGTTCGATTGTCGTGTGAAGTCGATTTGTAAGTAAATTTGTTGTCATCCTGTGTTTTTTCATTATTTCCCGCCTCTGATTTCCAACCGTAAGGACCTAGGTTATTTCAACTAATATACTTAAAGCAATATTACATAATCTTTATCTATACAAATAGATGTCTGTGTGCGATTTCAAAATAACTTAAACTTATTGATTTTTGAACGATGGATAATCCATAATGTTAACGCTAATCTTACCTAAATGAGATTACTTTTTATCCTGTTTATATTGAGCTTCCATGCGTAAAACATACTTTTGATATTAGGCTAACCGTTGAACTTAACTTGAGGAAAATTTTAGACTGGGATAGCTTGCAGTCATGATGCATTCATGAGACAGACATATCCTGCGAAATCTAAGAGCTCCCACGGGATTTCAAAAAAACTGTAATCCACGTAGGTTATGGTGCAGCATCATCCGACTGAAGTCTAGTGGGTTTGAACATGGCAGCTAAAGATATTATTTCTGTATGTAAATGTACGAATGCTAACCGTAATAGAATAAGTATGTTTTTGACTACAATTTCTTAAGAGTAACTTAAAATTTTCAATAAGCATAGAATTTTTGTAGTATATTGGTTTTATATTGATAGTTATTCGTAGGTCGGAATGAAATGAAACTGTCTATTTAGTAGGCCTAATCTCACTGCCAAGTGACGACTGACGAACCGCAATCATGCAGTGCACGGACCGTTGAAGAGAGAAGTGCATAGCACTCGCTTCGAGCTACTAGCCCGGAAAACTGGCTTTCCCTCCAAGAGTAGTGCTTAGTACGTGACTATTGTGTAGCAGACCATGCCAACGACTGATTGATGTCTTTGATATATATCTACGAGTATAACTAAGACATTAAATATTAAATAATCTAGCCTAACCTAGAGTAGGTACAGATTTACTTATGTAAAATGTACTTGAATCAATCGATAATTACTTGAATCTTTGCGATCGAAACATTACGCGAAACAAATGAATGCGATAGAATTTCCAATAATTCCTCACTTCCCTATCGTGAAATATTATAGCGGTGTATGTAGTTATAAATAAATGCTAGAATTAGATTACTAGATACTAAGTGCCGATTTTACCAACTACGAGTTACGTTTTATCGACGAATAAACTGGGCGTTCTGAAAGATTTTGCATTGAAGATACTGTCAAAATTTCAAAATGCTCGGATAAGACTTATTTTACGTTTACGTTGGTGAAATCGACCCTTATTGAAATAATAAGTAATAAATTAACTGACCGACAGAAAGATCGACGCGATACTATCAAAATCATGGAACTAAGGAGGAGAACATGGAGTTAAGACTATCGTAATTCCTAGTTTCATGATCTCAATACAATATTAGTGTATTTACTGAAAGCGTCAAGAAAAAACTGGTTTGGTATTTCTGTATTACTTGCCCTCAAATCTCTCTTTAAACTGAATTAACATTTTTTTTTAAATGATAGTGCCAAAATTGCCATATTTCATATTTATTATTATTTATTACTGAGCGCAGGTCTCCTCTCAGAGAAGGGTAAGAGGTTATAGGCCATAGTCATTAGTCCACCACGCTGCACTGGCAGGCTTCACACACCTTTCAAAACATTATGGAGAACTCTAAGCTGTGCGGGTTTCCTCACGAATCACATTGATTCGCTTCGCCGTTGAAGCATGTGCTATTTAATTGTTTAACTGCATATAACTCCGAAAAGTCAAAGGTGCCCGGGTTCCAACCTGCAACTCCCAGAATAGGAGACCACAGTCCTAACCACTAGGTTATCACTGCTCACTCTAGGCTGCACATCTCTGAGAATATCTGCGCTCAGTAGTAAGCCGTTGATGGGTTGCTGATGAAGATAATGTTAATTATTTATTTATTAAACTAGCTGATGCCCGCGACGTCGTCTGCGTAGATTTAGTTTTTAAAATCCCTCGGGAACTCATTGATTTTCCGGAATAAAAAGTAGCCTATGTCACTCTCCAGGTCCTCAACTATACCCATGCAAAAAATCATGTCGATCCGTAGCCCTGTTGCGGCGTGATTGAAGGACAAACCAACAAACAAACACACTTTCGCATTTATAATATTAGTAAGGATTAACATTGTAATCGTTCGAGTGGAATATAACTTCGCTTACTTTTACTACGTGCGACGAGGCAAAGTTTGTACCACTAGCCTATTTAGATGAGTCAACAGACGACCGCCATCCGATTTCGCCGATAACGGTACTCTCTTCGGAGGCGGTGAAGTGATGTGAGAGTCAAAATGTTGTCGATTCACTTTCGTGTAATCTTTAGGTGTTTTGTATTTAAGACATTTTGTTTTCATGTCAAAGTATGCCTTTCACTTTTGATGTACAAGCATAAGGATAAAAGTTATTGACTTAAAAGTCGTAAGTAGTAAGTAGTGTAAACAGTGTAATCTGCATTTTTAAATGTAACCAAAAATATAGCACCACCACAGTATGACGTCGTTGAATGTCTTGATTAATCCTACTAATATTATGAACTAGCTGATGCCCGCGACTTTGTCCGCGTGGATTTAGTTTTTAAAGTCCCTCGGGAACTCCTTGATTTTCCGGGATAAAAAGTAGCCTAGATGTTGACCCGAGTAATAAGCTACCACGGTATAAAATTTTGTAGAAATCTGTGCGGTAGTTTTTACGTGAAAGAAGGACAAACAAACAGACAAAAAAAAATTTAGCTTCTGTTTTGATATCTGTATCTTGAACACAATTAGAAGCAAAACCCTTTTTTTAATCTATTTCATGTACAGAATTGGTTTCGTTTCTGTTTTATTATATGTATAGATATGAAAGTTTGTGAGGATGGATGTATGGATGGATGGATGTTTGTTACTCTTTCACGCCACAACGAATGAAATGATTTGGCTGAAATTTGGAATGGAGATAGCTCAAACGCGGGATTAACATATAGGCTATATTTTATCCCGGAAAATTGACGAGTTCCCGCGGGAATCAAAAACTCTTAATCCACGCGGACAAAGTTGCGGGTATCATCTAGTCAAAAATAAAGACGTAGGTACGTTTTGAGGGACCTAACGATTTTACTTTAAGCTGTAGGTACTTTCTTGCTAAGTATACAAGAATTGCACGTTTACATTGTGACTGAAAATGATTTCCTATTGTTAACGACGCAACTGCGTGATTTCATAAACGATTATGACCCGACTCTAACTAACAGTTTATAAATGTCGGTATAAGATGCGATAAGTGCAGTTCAAAAGTAGTTAGTATTATGGCTGGGCGAAACATCCGAAATTAGATTCGGAATTCAGAACCGACAAGGTTAAACTCCTCACAAAAATACTAGGCGTATTTTTATGTGTGATATCTCAAAGGTATATCTTCTACTTTAAGGGCCGATTTCACCAACGAGATCCGAGAGTAAATTTTGTATTTTGACAGTATTTTCAATACAAGAACTGTCAGAACGTCCAATTAATTCCTCGGTAAAACGTCACTCGACGTTGGTGAAATCGGGGCTTAGAGCCCTAAATCCAACAACTTATTAATTCCTTTTGTTTTATAATTTCAGCAAATGAGAGTTTGAATGAATTTATTTCTTGACTCGTAAAATCCATAATTAGATATTAGTTATTCTTGGGCTCGGTCGGTACAGGCAGCTAGGTACAGAATTAGAATAATGTGAGAAAGTGATAAATCTGGAGAGCCGTATAAACTCGAAAATAACCCTAATAAATGTATTAGATAATAACAATGTTGGTAACATCATCTCAGCAAAAGTAAAGCTTGATAGAACAATTGCGTGACATTAATTCTATACTGATACAGTTATCGTACGTATGTAATATTATGTATGGCAGTGAAGCATGTCTGGCCTTGATACGTGTGAGCTTGAACTTCGAATCACGGAGATAAAAACGCAACATTGGAGTACGGGTAACGTGGCGCGATGTGACCGTTTTTGCGTATTTTCCACATCCGCAATAGGCGCAGTGTCATTGGAAATAATCTGTCTGGAAATCTGTTTCAGGTCAAGAAACCATTAGAGCTACCTGTGTATACTGTATTTCTTGATAGAATTCTAACATGATGGAGATTAGATACCTACCGGAGAAGTTCAGTAAATTTTCGTGGATATAAATTGCAATGACCCTTTGTTTTTTCCGGAACAAAAAGTAGCCTGTTGTTGAATTGTTGAATGTTGTTGTGAATGTTACTCTTAAAGTCAAATATACCCTTGCAAAGAAGCTGCTCTGTTACTGCATGATTAAAGTATAAACATAAAAGCAATGCATTGTCTGTGGAGAGGGCACTTCACCCGCGATAGCTGAGCTGCGCAGATAACAACAAGGAGGGTGACAGTTACTAGTTCTAAGTCTGCACTTGTTGCAGCAAGTGCGGACATAACTGTCGCTCACGGTTCGGTCTCCACAGTGACCGGAGAAAATGCCTCCGAGACAATGTTTAAATCGTCTAGAACAGACGTAAAGGCCTGAATGATGAAAGTATAAACCGACAAACGAACACACTTTCTCATTTAATCATCATTTTCACATCATTTCATCATCATCATCAGGAGATGGTCCGGTGTCGGAGCGAAATGTACGTCGAGTGTTAAGAGATTTATTCTGTTTAGCGGACTATAGCAAATTATTTTTTCTTTAAATATCATGGAATTCCGCAAAGTAACGTCTGATTCTATTCAACACTTTCGCAATTAAAATATTAGTAGGGAATAGGGATTGCTTTATTCTGTTCCCGAAAATTAGTTCCGCCGCCGTAGTCTTAAGAAACTGACAAAAGAGGAAGTTATTGTTAGATAGCAATCTGCCTCTGATGTAAAGAATCAATCAGAAAAGTGCAAAACTACATTGGCGCAATAATCTATGTTCAAAACTATGAATAAACATTTCACAATTTCAATTACCAATTCAGTAAGCATTAAGCAAATACTTCAAGTTTCCCTAACTTGCTTGCTTCGAGTACAGAGTACCCACAACAAATACGAGTAGGTACCTAGATTATTATTAGCTAGCGACGACGCTGTGGCCCTTTTAGTCACTGGGAATTTGTTAGCTTTCACTCGCTTTCTTAGGTCATGCTCATATCTAGTTGTGAGAACTATTTGAATTGGTGGCTATGTGGAAAGGTATCCGCTATCACATATTCTTATAATTTTGTTATGCTATTTACGGTGCGAATTGTTCGACAATATTAAAAAATACCTACCCGTCATCAGTAATTATTCTTCTTCTTCCCTTTATTTTTTGGCTTTTTTTAGTGCCAGTAATTAATACTTAGATTAGAGCCGATTTCATCCGAGCGTTTTGGTATTTTGACAGTATTTTCAATACAATAACTGTCAGAACGCCCAATAATTTATTCTTCGATAAAAGGTCACTCGACGTTGGTGAAATCGGGGCTTAATCTGTGTTATCGATTGTTGCTTTACTTTACGTGATGGAGAAGCTTCTTATTAAGAAGCTTCAACAATTCATTTTTATTTTTCCTTCAATCAATCCCTCCCATTTCCGTCATGAGAATGAGACGAATGATGAGAAATAGATTATCAAAATCAGCGTATCTTAGCTCAGAATCTATAACTACACTCAACTTGCGTAGAGGTATGCACCATGAAAGGTAACGATATTTTTTTTCGACATGTTGAACGATTATTCAAAAACTATTACGTATAAAAATAAATAAAAACTGTTTTAGAATATACAAGTAAAGCCCTTTCATTTGATACCCCACCAAGTATAGTTATCTTAATTTGAAATTTCAAACCCTTGACTTTCCCCCTTTTTTAATTAAACTAAAAGTAATTAGAGCGTTGGTTTTATTTTTCCTGTAAAAAATACATAAACCTCTATTGACCATAATTATTTCTGACATAAAAATCTGTTTTAGAATGTCCAGGTATATTCCTTTCATATGATACCCTAGTCGGTATAGTTATCTTACTTTGAAATTTCAAACCCTTGACTTTCCCCCTTTTTTAATTAAACTAAAAGTAATTAGAGCGTTGGTTTTATTTTTCCTGTACAATATATATAAACCTCTATTGACCATAATTATTTCTGATATAAAAATCTGTTTTAGAATGTCCAGGTAAATTCCTTTCATATGATACCCCACTCGGTATAGTTATCTTACTTTGAAATTTCAAACCACCGTTTTTCCCCCTTTGTTAATAAAAGTAAAAATAGTTTTTTTTTATTCCAATGATGTTGGGCCACTATTATACACAACTATTTTAAATTTCATGTCGATAGCTTTAATCGACCGAGCGAAGCGAAGGTCTTTGAGTTAACTAGAGCGATTTGCACTTGTCCGTCCGTCCGTCCGTCCGTCTGTCAGAGCCTTATAACTTTTGAATTACTGAACGTAATTACTTCAAATTTAGATATAATATGTAAACCGATGGCCTCCAGCCGAAAATGGCTTAAAAAGTTATAAAAATCTTTATTTCAGGGGGGCTCTCATAGAAGCGAATGCGAAGTAAAAAAAAAAATATCGCGTTACATAATATTGTTACGTATCATTTTAAAGATAATTTTGAACTGAGTACAAAAATATTTTTTTTTTAATTTTTCCCTTAAAATTGACGAAATGGGGGGATTTCAAAGTGGCGATTTTATACGCTCGCTTGAAGACGCTCTCTAGGAAAATCCGCTATGGATTTTCAAACTGATTTTATGTTTTTAGGTCACTTATATCCTGTACTTGAACAACAAATACTAAAATTATATGAATATTATAAAGAAACGAGATTATTTAATTTTTAATGGGCATCAGTAATTCATATAGCATCAACATAGCTTCACAATAATGCTAATAGATGGCGCAGTCAGTAACTATTCCCATGGAACTACGAGTTACGACTACGACCTATCCCAAAAACAGTTTTGCGTCGACCATTATTATTTAGTTACTTATTATAATACAATAATTGTATTGTAATTTTTTTGTACCATATTATTCAATTAAAATTATTTTTTAGTTAAATTTTAGTTAAATATTGTATATTTTCTATTCGCGTCGATAGATGACGATTTGTACAGATGCCCGTAACCCGGTTTCACTCGTTAGTACCTACATAATAAATAAATAATTCAATGTTTGATAAATAATTCAATGTTTTCACTAACGTTCCCTAACCTTTACGGGCTACCTATAAGTTAGGTGATTGATGTTTTCTGTCAACTTATTTATCACGATCCTGTACGGGACACCTAAAAGGATATTGGGACGGATGTTAGGACTTAGGATTGTATTTAGGAGCTACCTACGTTAAGAGACTCCTACTTAGGGGATGATTTAGGTATGTTTGGTGAAAACGGGCATAATAATAATGTCAGTTTTGGTTATCATGTATCGATTGAATGAATAATCATGGGATACCGTTACCGCGAGGTCTCAGTTCGGGGCGAACCACTAGTAATTACTAAAATAATCGACTGTGACAGACGGACGGACGGACGGAGAAAGTCTCACCATAAGGGTTCCATTTTTACCATTTTGCTACGGAACCTTAAAAATAATATTGACGTCCGATAAATTAGGTCTCGTAATTTCATCAATATATTATTTTGCATCTATTTTTAAATCTTTACCTAGTACGTAGGGATCATTGAATTATTATGTACTAAAGCACGTAGGGATCTGAAAATTAATAATGGTTGTAACCATCGATGTTGTAACGAGATGGGTCAATCTAGGAACAATGAATTCTATGATACATTTTTTGATAAATGTTCTGTCATTATAATATTATGCAGTATTGCTAAGAATATTTAGAAAGCATGATGTCATTAATTAGTGGTCGCATTTTTGCTCTCTACATTCTACCTACTTTTGCTTTTTCTTTGTTCAAATAGATATAAATAACCTGCGTGATACGCATAGATACCTAACGTATGAAGGTATGGTTATTGACACACTTTTTGTACCTACTAAGCGCCTTTTGCGCCTTTAAGGGCTAATAACACAGCTAATAATAAGGCGGCCTACTGTTAACAATTTGCAGCGGCCTACAAAAAAGCTGAGTAATTTTCTTCTGTTACAGTACCTACCTGCTTAGTAGTACTTTTGTTTGTACTTACCTATATTGGTTTATTTGTCTCAAAGTACAGAAATTCTTTCTAGGGGAGTTTCTAGAGTTCTTTTAGTCACAAATTGGCCTATATTATGTAATTACCTATACTCTTGAATTTTGGACGATGGTATTCCTAATTAGCTGTTAACAAGAACCAGTTATTTAGAGGTAGAGACTAGAGAGCTCGTTAATTTAATAGTGCAATCCCTTCCGATGGTTTTGACGGGAAGTTTTCCGGATTTCATATGTTGCGCCACACTGCAGTTTAAGCAATATCCTTTAGCAACGATTCTCTCAAGGCAAGTTTGATTTTAAAAGGTTGTGGCATTTTCTCATACAAATGTACCTTATTAATATGCATCATAATCCATGGTTTTATATAAGAACCCTGATACTAATTATATGTATAGTATGTTTATGAACCCTATACTATATTTGTTTTTCACTATACTATATTAACTATATTATATTTCTAGTGTTTGGGATTATAGTGCCTACTCGATCAGAGAATATTTTAAATCTAAGTAAATACCTACACATTTTTTAAATAATATTTTATGCATTAAGCATTTAAATGCTACATAATATACAACATACATAACGACATAATATATCAACCTCTATTTGCAAGACTTGGAATTATGTATTGATTTTTGTTACATTTAATTGATCGTATACTTAAGTATATGTAAGATCGTATAAGGTTCCGCTGCTTCCGCTAATTATGTAGGTATTTATACGGTAGAGCTAATGCTAAATAATAAATTGATTATTATTTATTATCCATATTATGTAATCGTTATGTTATACGTTGCTTGTTAGTTTTCTGATATTTCGCTCAAGATAGCTTGCGAACAGAACAACACGGTTTATTCTTTTTAATTTTATCTTAGTTTCCAGTGATTTACACGGAATTCTAAGATATGACCGAACCCTATGTACGAGGACTCTTTAGCTAGTTACCTACTCTTAGGTGCCTAACATACCTATACTATAACAAATTACTTAAGGTATACGAAACACTAGTTATGTAATTTAGGTACCTACGGTAAAATCTTACTAAACATGATAGAGAGAAACTACAAAATCATGAAAAAAATTGCATTTTGCTTTCCCTTATTATTTTGCTGTCGCACAGGCCGAGCGAATGCTCGCTATGCAATGTACACATTCATATTGTAGGTAGGTAGGTACATTAAAAAAATCTTGCAATAAAGTCCACAACGAAACGCTGGAAATGTGAGAGGCTAAACAGTAGCTAAACATAGATTACACAGGAATGAAATGTAGTGAGCACATTAGTTAGTAGAGAGAATGTGGGCAAAAAGTACGGCAAGCGTTGATGCGTTGATGATGAGTGGGAAGCTGGCATAGCAGCATGGCCGCGATACTGAGCCACGCGCGACGATCTTGACTTGCCTTTTGTTTAGGCAGAGAGTTCACGAGGAAAATCGACAGTAGAAGAACATCTAATTGAAAACGTGTCTGCTAAAAATAAGTAATACCTAATTCTCACAGACGAGAAATATGCAAATACATAATATGTTTTAAAATTCTTTAAACCCTAAAGTACACTTCTCTAAATATTTTTACAACTTTTAAAACGCAAGCGGAAAGTGAGACGTGTACACATAATATTTAGCTTTCTCACTGAAAAACGGGTTCGCAATCGTGGTTGTGTTGGTCGAAATTATTTTTCACGGATAAAATATCCGTGAAAAATAATTTAAAAATAAAAAAATAATTTAAAAATAATTTAAAAATAAAATAATTTATAAATTATATATAAAAAAAAATATAATATAAAATAAAAATATAAATAAAATTATATTTAAAATTAAATAAATAAAGTTAAAAATTAACGATCCACAACTAAAGGATTGACCCTTTAGTTGTGGATCGTTAAAAATGTCCGTGAAAAATAATTTCGAATAATAAAATTACCTTGATTTTGGCTAGAGGACCTACAAAGCTTGTATATTATTGATTTTTGTCCGGAAGAATATATATATTATTTTAACAGAACAGTAAAATTATTATTTGCGTCATAATATTTTGAATTAGTTAAAAACTCAAAATAGGTATCCGTTTCGTCAGTTGTCAAGCTGCTTAATATTATTTGATGTAAGATCTTAGAGTATGAACACGTTAAAGTTATCATTATTTTATTGCCTGATGCGCCAGTGAATCGTCTTAATAATATCTTGTTAACGTAGAAAACCTGTCGAAACCGTGTTTGTATGCCAGTCAATTTACGGCCTATATAAAACGAGTATTAGGTAGTAAGAGTGACAGTATATAAAGTAGAATATTAAAATACTATTCATTGTTTTCTTCTAGTGCTCAAAAAGGGGGTTAGCTGGAAAGTTTTCCGGGAGTTTTGAACGTTGGTAATTTTATAGATTTCGACGTGCTCTTTCCGAATTTTCATTTTGCCACCTCGTATCTTTGCCGCTCGCGCCGTCATATTGGAAGAATCGCGCCCAAAAACAGTTTTTGACATTAAGCTCTAGCAAATTCTATTAATATTTATCAAATAAAGATGTATCCTGGTTTGCGGCTCTCGTACGCTAAAACTATTGATTCTACAAAACAGGCCACAACATAAATGATAGGAAATTTTCTGTAGTTTAATTTAGTACTTAATTATTTTCATTGTAAAATGAGTCGGAAAGAAGTTATCGTCAAAAAACTGTTTTTAATCGTCATTTTTCCAATATGGCGACGCGAGCGGCAAAGATACGAGGTGGCAAAGTGAAAATTCGAAAAAACACGTCGAAATCTATAAAATTACAAATTTTCAAAACTCCCGGAAAACTTTCAAGGTAAAACTACCAAATGATTGAAATTATCTTTGTGTTAACGCAATTCTGACACTGTTCGGGTATATCTAGTCCACTTTAAATAGTCTCTGGACAAAGTTCCCAAATAGGTACCTACTTACTACTATAATAATCGAAGGACGCCCCAAAATTCTTGCTAGCTCTAATATCTAACTTCGACTAATACAAAATAAATGATCCGTCAATCTAGAAAGGCACGTGTGACGAGGATAAACGATCTCCGCACTGCGCTTCGCATCTGCCAAGCCAAGGTCAATACACTGAAAGAAATTTCTTCACCTGTCATGGTTGATGGTAAACGATAATTCGATACTTAAATTCTTTCATTTTCTTAGTACTTGGTCAGTGCATAAGTTATGCATAAAATGTAAACTTTGGTAACTTTACATTTTTGGTTGGTTAACTGTAACAAGTGTAAATTAAAAATTTTATTTTTAAATGCAAGCTTTTAGTATTAGCTCAATCATTAGACTCTGGATATCATCTAGGATCAGAGTACTTGTTATGACGAATCAAACGAGCCCAAACTCGATGGGGTTACGTCGTTTTATTACAGAGTTCCGATAGCCATCTTCCGTCTCCATCATCAGATCAGCTCCATGTCACAATAATATTGCATTGTCGTCCGATTTACACATAAATGCAAAATTTCAGCTCGATCAGAAACCGGGAGTGGGTCTAATTCATCTTGCAAGATTTGACCCAAGCAAACAAACTGGTCAAGCTAAATAAAAGCTTGTAAAAAGGAACTCTGATTTCCATCCAAATAAAATTATGTTCTTCAAAAATTTATTGAAAAGAAACTTTATCCACCAATGCATTATAATAATGTCTGTGATAATAATATATTGGTGGTTGCTGTTTGGTAATCTCGTAATGACTTTTTTTAACTCTTTATTGCACAAAAATAGTACAACGGGCGGGCCCAATGTTAAAGCATTTTCTACCAGTCTACCTTAAGAAGTGCGACAACACGTCTAGGTGTGCAAAAGAGAAGAGTGTAAGAAGATAATATTAAATAAATATACTAAATAAGACTATTATTAAATAAAAATACTAAATATGATTAGACATTTCAATAAATATTGCCATCAACATGAAATTAATGTAAACAATATATTATAATCCAACTAAATACCAATTATGCATGATAAACCGTTATTTTGCAGAAGTCGGATACCTACAATAATTTTTCATAATCGACAGTTAATAAATCACCACAGTTTAGGTGGGCAGTACCCCTGCAACATCAGGATTGAAAAAGTTAGAAACCGAAGTTTATATGGAATCATCTCGCAAAGTTTCTTAAATGTATTAAAAAAAGATTCACGCAAATCGCTTTAGAAATCACGGAGTTATCGATATACATAGGTAGAAAAACACAACTCCTTTTTTGAAAGTCGGGTAAAAAGTAGCTGTTGTTCTAAAAAGTAGATGTTACTCCTTATAACATCAGCAATATGTCAGTGAGTCCCGTCAAAATCGCTCCTGCCGTTCCCGAGATTAGCCTAAACAAACAGACAGACAAAAAAAATCGGCCAAGTGCGAGTCGGGCCTCGCTCTTTTAGGGTTCCGTTAAAAAAAATTAAATTAAAAAATTTCCACCTACCCACCTACCCATTTTAATTTAATTTTTTTAATTTAATTTAATTTTTATTATTTGTTGTTATAGCGGCAATAGAAATACATAATATGTGAAAATTTCATCTGTCTATCTATTACGGTTTACGAGATACAGCCCGCTGACAGACGGACGGACGGACGGACAGCGTAGGCTTAGTAATAGGGTCCCGTTGGTACCCTTTGGGTACGGAACCCTAAAAATTGATCTTTCGTATGCATTTAGTAAGAAGTTGTTATTTTGATATTACAGACACTTCAATTTTATTTATTTGTATAGAATTTGTATAGAAGATAATAATCAATTAGTGTTACAGGTAAATTCAGGGTCTTTTCGTCTCTGTTGTGTTCTTATCTTATGTTTCTTTTCTGTATCTTATGTTTCGAAGAGTAGCATCTCGTACTAAAAGAAAATTATTAAGTTCTGAACACGTCAAGTAATTAGAGTTTAAAAAGTTGATCCAACGAGTTAAATTTTATTCGTTTTCTATTTTAAGTATTAGTTAATTGAATATCGTTAAAAATATATGCATTTTGGAAATGCGATTAAACAAGTTTTAGACTTACTTTCGATTTTGAAATAACGTGTTGTATAATATATTTTTCTCCAAAATTTTAGTTTCATTAACTCATAAAGAAAGTATTTGGATATAAGGTTACTTTCGAAGTACTCGTAGGTTTCTCACTCATTCATCATCATCATCAGCAACCCATCAACGGCTCACTACTGAGCGCAGGTCTCCTCTCAGAGAAGGGTTATAGGCCATAGTCCACCTCGCTGGCCCAATGCGAATTGGCGGATTTCACACACCTTCGAGAACATTATGAAGAACTCTCAGATGTGCAGGTTTCCTCACGATGTTTTCCTTCACCGTTGAAGCAAGTGATATTTAATTGCTTAAACGCACTTTACTTCGAAAAGTAAGAGGTGCGTACCCGGGATCGAACCTGCGACCTCCCGAATAGGAGACCACAGTCCAAACCACTATGCTATCACTGCTTCTAACACTATCTCATACTATCTAATCTAATTAATTTTCCTTTAATGAAGATTGTAGCTATGCCATTATTTCATGAGCTGAAAGTGCAGAAGGCAACGTTAAAGATTGATGAGAATACTGTCTCGAGTCTCGACGCTTGGCTCAGTTTCTTAAAAGTTGACTTGTTACGCCTACTATTATTAAGAAAAAACCGGCTAAGTGCGAGTCGGACTCGCGCACCGAGGCTTCCGTACTCCAGAAGTAAAATTAAAACTTTATTTTATTACTATAACTATATTTATTAATTATATTTGGTTGCAACCTGTTTTGTGTACCTTTTCAATAAATAAATAAATTAAAGAACCTTATAGAAGAATATAAATGATTTATCTCGTATACAGTTCTCGCAATCCACTTGAATCACAATAGCTGTCTCACGGCGGCGTAGACACCGTCTCTGCCGCGCCTGTTGTCGACACAGTTACTCTGCCCATTGTCTTAGGTTCGATGCCATATTATGAGTTTTTGTCCGTTTGCTGATCGTCAGTGAAAGGAGACGTCCAAAATTGTATTGAGTCTGGGTCTAGTCTTGTACCAGTGATAAAATAAAAGAAAATAGAATATGAACCCATTTTTGATTAATCAAATCCACGAACTCATCTAAATTATGGAGCAAAAAATTATTTATTATCTCCACGTGACGTAACTTAACTAGCTAGGTATAATCTGGATAATGGCGGGCGGATTCATGTTTTTTGACGTAATGAGGTTAACTGTCAAAATAGATGCGCGTCTACATGATACCTATCTTCTCTATAGCTTAAACTCGGATTGAAGGACGCCATCTTGTAAGTGTTGCAAGTAGTACCGAAAAACTTGAAATTATTTTTAATTTAGCAAGTTATTTATTGCGATGTTCTAATTTATTTTATTTTTAATGAACTTTCTGTATTTTTCTGCTTTTCATGGTATAGTGTACAAGAGTACACCCAAAGTGGACCATCTCCTTTGCGGAAACGACGGCATAGATACATGAATGAAATCAATTGTAGATTGCAACTTTATACGGGTAAAACTATAGATAGGTAATACATTAAAATTAAGTCCTCGTTCAGAGATATTTAGCTTAGCGCTCACTACTTCACTATAATTTGTTATTTTAAAAATCAAATTAACAGAATCGCCTATTAGTGTACCTACCGGAGGTTTCTCGTCTATTTCAACTGTTAATTATTATTATACTTACATGTTTTTCTCCTCGATACATGTAGGCAGTACATTATCTGCCATCGGCTCATCCAACCATAATCGATAATGTTATGAAAGTTCATATCTATTAGTCAAAGCTTTAAGCTACATTAACTCTCATATCCTTATCCACTTAATCGTATGTCAACCGTGTTATCATTGGCAGGTTTCGATAATTTTTAATTAGATGGCTGATAAAATAAAGTGCTCCAGACATAAGTAATTTTTTTTCAGATAACCTTGTCGAGGTTTTCTAGACATATTATCTTCGAATTTATCGTAAAAATAGGTAAATGTCAATATTAGTAACTATTTCGGTATAATATAATAATATCATCTTAATATATATAAATTACGTGTCACGTTGTTTGTCCGCGATGGACTCCTAAACTACTGAACCAATTTTGATCAAACTTCGTAACTATCTGTAATTTGGTCCAACTTGAAAGATAGGATAGTTCTTTTTTTTTAAGATAATTTATTCGTTTTATTTATATAGTCAGCTAGTAATATAATATGTAAAAACTGACCATTTTGCGGAAATCCTTTTCACTTTCCAGAATATCCTTTGAAACTGACCACTTTGTACAATCACTGTCACGTTAAATTTTCCTCTATACACAGGTCTATCATATTTGAAAAAGAACAGTGGAAAAGAGGTCACTTTCCAGTTGCTCGTTGAAGTATGCGTGAAGTCAGGGGTTCGGTCGGCTCAGAGCCATGACGTTGCGTGGCTGCGCGCGCGACTTTAGACAGTGGACTGCCGCAGCACGGCCTGCCACCACCACCACCACCAGCCGCAGGCCGCAGCCACTGACCTACACACGCCGCGACGCACCGGCTGCGGTAAACAAACGGTGCACCGACCGATTAGGCGTGAACATCTTGAAAAAGTCGCTTCAACGAAGCCGGCCCCGGCTCTCTGGTCTCGCTTCATATTTGTAATTCAATGCGATAACGGTTCTTAGAGCGCTCACGCGTAAGTTTCAATTCTGGGTCGTGGCCCACAAGCTGAGAAAAATTCTCAGCGAAATTAAAAATAACAATAATGTTCTCATGACCGAATTTCAGACACGGCGGCCAGTCTCAACGGTCATTAACCAACTAGGCAGCGATACACCTTCGTAGTGTATAGTACTCTCTCTGTACAAATACTCTGTATTCCCTCGCTCTTATAGTCTCTGGACTGGAGAGAGAGAAATCAGACGCAGGACCGACGGCTTCACATGCTCTTCGAAGCATGACCACCGGGCTTCGAAGAGCATGTGAAGCATGTGAATGCACCAGTATTAGGTACGGTCAAATTCTGAACTCCAGTCTGTTTCTGAGAATATTTTGACAGACAAAGCCAATATTTGTTCACGCCATGCTCCGCAATCGAATAAGCTAACCACTACATCCATGACTAAAAAACCTTTTATTAAACATAAACTGATATAGGTTTTCTACCTTATAACTGTATTCGTTATTTTTCATAAACACAAATTTGCATACACGGAAGAGAAAATTTTTCCAGCATATTGCGCTAGTCGACGCGCATTCTTTTGATTTATTCACTTTCTTTTCGGGGTCAGTATTTTATTTTAAAAAACTTTTAAGTGAAAGTTAGAATGAAATTCTCTTGTACGTGACAGCGGCTATTTCATGAATGGATACAAGTACATTTTTTTATCTTAATCATTGTGTTGGATTTCGCCTATAAAATTACATTTTGCCTTGTCCTCTACTCCTAAGGCAGGTTCTCATTGATGCAATGACTGTTGACAGCGTCGCTGGAATGGAAACACTTTGTCCTACCTGTCCGGCACTGTCTGCCAGCACTGGATCGTACGCCTAGCCTGTCGAATGACATCCAAAGACGGCGTTCGCTGGCGACTGTCGCCGTTGACATTCACTGGATCAGTAAAAACCTTTATTTAAAGCTCGACTGTTCATATTTTAATAGAGATCGTTTTTAATCAGAGTGGTGGATGGCGTCCCGAACGCTCGCTCGTGTCTGCTGCATCAGAAGCTGCAACTTCTAAACTGCTGCATCAAACGAGCTCAAGAAGGATCTAGCGCAGCAGGGTACTCTTCGGAGGAAGAGTTCTATGATTGTTCAGAAGAGGATGGCCCGGAGGACCAGTTGCCTTGGGACCGGCCTGTGGGGCGTCTGCATCGTCTAGACAACATTACAATGAAAAATGGAGCACCTCTCTACGTTCCCCGTACACAGGTAATACTTTAACGTTCTTACCACAAATATAAAAACAAGTTAAGCAAATGTACAATTTGGTATTTATACAGATTTTGTATTGAAAATCTGTCAAGTTTAAAATTAACACGCTTTTACCATTTGCTTAAATTTTTTGCGTTAAATGCCGTACGACGTCAAGACGTCACAAATCAACAGTATTCGCTTTTGAGCGTTGAATCTCGTGCGACTGACGAGATTAGCTGCTCATTTTTAGGTATCAACTAAGACATACATTTGCATAGATAAAAGCCTTTATTATTTCATTACAGGACCCAGCGCCAAAAACAGAAGACCAATTGGAAGAAGACGCCGAACTTATGGTGCGCCTCGGCGATGACGCCAAAGCATCTGAACTTCGCGCCAGAATGATGAGCGCGTCCCTTCTTTCGGATATGGAAGCGTTCAAGGCCGCTAATCCGGGTGCGGAACTGTGCGATTTCGTGCATTGGTACTCTCCGCGCGACTGGAAGCCGGACGGCGGCGGCGCGCTGGGAGAGCGCATGCTGCTGCCGGGCAACCCTTGGGCGGAAGCGTGGAGCGTGGCGCGGCCCGTGCCCGCCGCGCGCCAGCGGCGGCTCTTCGACGAGACGCGCGAGGCTGAGCAGCTCTTACACTTCCTGCGAGCGCGCACGGTAGGAGGCGTGGCCGAACTTTTGTTACCGGCTGTATTAAGAGCAGGTGCGATAAAGGCTATTGCGGAAGGTGCTCCGACGACGAGCTCGACTATTGGCGGTGTGGATAAAAGGCGAACTTTTGAGATAGCAGCGAGAGAATTATTAGAAGCCGAAAGAGAAGCTGTTCGCTCGATTTGTGTTCGAAAAGTGTTAGGCGACAGTGCTGAAGGGCAGCCTTTGGATGTAGCCGGCAGATCTCGGGTTTTGAACGCAATCGGGGGTACTCTGTCAACGCCAGCTTCACGGGAATTCACTCTGAGGGTGAAAGACGAAGTCGGTCCGCAAGTGATGCGAGCCACTCTCTCTAATGAAATGACTATCATTGGAGCGTTCACTGAGCGCATTGTATGTCTGTAGTTACAATCATTGAGCAGGATACTTCACGACCACCTAGTAATTAAGAATGTCAATTTTCAAAACTTATGACTAATATAAAGTAAAGACAGTACAGTGATAACCTCGTTGAATTGCTAGACTAAATCCAATTTCACCATAGCCGAGTAATGTTTAATTTTTGGCAGATTTCAATACATAAACTGTCACAACGTTTTTCCTCGGATAACTTTACTTGGAGGAAATGGCACTTACTGCCGCACT
This sequence comes from Oeneis ivallda, assembly GCA_029955525.1. Classification (NCBI taxonomy): domain Eukaryota; kingdom Metazoa; phylum Arthropoda; class Insecta; order Lepidoptera; family Nymphalidae; genus Oeneis; species Oeneis ivallda. The sequence continues at coordinate 21,744,785 of JARPMR010000002.1, read as the reverse complement.
CAGTCATTCATTAAATTATGATTAATTAATCATTGACTTGTGATTAACTGCCGCACTCAGCCGCATGTATTAAATTATTTTATTTAATGATTAATTAATTAATTATCATTTACTGCCGCACTCAGGCTAATCGTTTACTTAACGACTTAATCTTGGATTTTAAAAAGTTTCATTCTCAGAAGTTAACTCTTCGTTTGTACATTAATGACAATTCAGTAATAGATTTAATGATAATTAATCATTAAATAATATAATTTAATACATGCGGCTGAGTGCGGCAGTTAAGCACAAGTCAATGATTAATTAATCTTAATTTAATGAATGACTCTGAGTGCGGCAGTAAATCTATTACTGAATTGTCATTAATGTACAAACGGAGCGTTAACTTCTGAGAATGAAGTTTTTTAAAATCCAAAATTTAGTCGTTAAGTAACGATTAGCGACTCTAAGTGCGGCAGTAAGTAATTCATTCAAATTTTTTTATTCCTGGAGCTCTCAGAATGAAAATACCGGTATCCAAAAATTACCTTTTAATAGAAGTTGAACACAAAGCTTAATTTATGTATCAGCTTTTAAACTTTTCATTATTTAGTTAATAGGTACAATGTGAATTCAATTTTAAGAAACAAGACATTTGTATTTATTAGTAAGTAATTGGTTAATTGTAATAAGTATGAAGATAGTTTTGTGATCGCTTAGGCCTAATAAAGTTGTTGACTGAGTTACAATATTTCGTAAATAATAATAATTAGATAGATTTCAATTTCTCATTTATAATAGAAATGCTAGATAAAATTTTTCATTAATGATTGTTGTATTGATTTTATTATTAAGTATATGTTTGTAAAATAGGTTGTCTCGTTGATCGTTAATATTATTCGTAAGAAATAAATTTTATAGCGACAAGTTTCGTATGTGTGCAATTATACTTTTATTTTTATCTTTATCTGATAAATTATTTACAATTATTAATATATAGGTACCTATTTCCTCATACGTAAAACCGAGTTTCCTATAAGCAAAGCGAATAAAAGAGATTTGAATGTGCACAAATAAACGCATTGAAGATCAGCGCTGTTATTGTTAATATGTACATTTTATACAGAGCTAACATGAATATACATACAAATATTACAAGCATGCCGTTTCATTGCTGCGCCCTTGAGTTGCCCTCCACAGAGTTTTCCAGAGATCCAAACAAACCAATTAACTGTGTGAATTATTTCACAAAGCGGCGTCAATACTGTTTTCATGATAGTTTGTCTATAATACCCATTATGTTCTATGAAAATATGAAGGTAAACTCGAAGAAATAACGTTAGAAAAAAAAATCCCAACCCCCTACAACCTAGTAAGAACATCCATCCAGTTGTATTAGGGTTTCGTAGCTATAGGATCACCCGTAATGAGTAGCTAATTACAGAATAGATACGTGGCACTATTCTAGTTATAAAAATTAAAACGTGAAGGTTACTAGATTTATTTCACTTATAATACATACAAGTTTGAGTTGTGGTCTTATAACGGCGGGGTCGATTTGGGAATTTATAATTTCCGAAATGTGAAGTATAAGTAGAAGTAGTAAGTAGTTCATATGCTCAGAAATCAAAATTTAGATAGTATTTCGTACACGGAGCATGCCAATTAATTGTTGGTCAGCACTACCTTTGGAGACTTAATGTTACTTTGGCATAATAATTGTCTTAGAATTTATACGTAACGTAAGTTGGTACGGAATGTATGGAACCCCTTGTGCGAGACTTGCACTTGGCTGGTTTTTAGGGTTCCGTAGTACCTATAAACAAGGAACCCTTATAGTTTCGCCATGTCCGTCCGTCCGCGGTTTAGCTCAGAGACTATAATTGGTACTAGAAATCTGTAATTTGACAAGGGTATAAATATTAATCACGCCAGCAAAGTGATGAAATAAAATTGTGAAAAATAATTTTTTTTAGGGTACATGTAAAGTGGGGATGAATTTTTTTTTCTCGTCTATCCCATAGTGTGGGGTGTCGTTGAATAGGTCTTTCAAAAATATTGTGGGTGTGGGAACACCATTTTTCGATTCAGGGATCCGTTTGTGAAATATGATATTTTAACGTGCTAATTTTTATTAGAGTCAAATGTCCCCCCTCTGCCAGCTAAATGGTTGTTTATAATATAAGTGAAAAAATTTACAGCAGTAGTAAATAAAAATAATTTTATAGGAAAACTATCACGGCTAAGGAGGGTTCACAAGTTATGGAGTTATATCTGTTTTATAGAAGTGAACCGCGAAAAACCATGGAGCTCAAAATATATTCAATATTCATAAATAAAATAAAAGCACTATCCTAGGTCAGCAATAATAATTGTGACTTGCAACTACGGAACCCTACACTGCGCGTGGCCCGATACGCACTTGGCCGCTTTTTATTTTAAAAGAACATGATAAATTGATAGCATGAATAGCAATTTAGTTTTTGATGCAGCCTATAATGCTGATGAAAGAGATATCACATTCTTAATGCAAGTAGAAGAATGTCATTAAGGCGGTATATTGCCATTCTCAACAGGGAACGCACGCGATGTTCAGGAAAACCCTTGGCAAACCAGTAACGTAGAGCTAACCCGAGGGCCATTAAGGTAAATGCTCAAAGCGACTCCGCGAGAGCGATGTTCCGCTTTTTTTTGTGCAAGATTAATTATTATTATTTTTAAATACATACTTTACTTAAGAGCGCGTGTAACCCCAAAAAAAAATCAGATTTCGCGATGAGATAAAACATAGCCACAACCTCATGTGAGGCGCGACAAAAGAAAGCGTTTTGCGCGGAATAGGAGTGTAGTAAGCGCCAAAATACTTTGTAACTCGTAAAATATTCATTTTCTTTTCAATTCGCTAGGCTACTCTCTTGATAATATCAATCGGAATTTAATGTAAAAATTTTGGCTCTGTAATATGCAACACATTGAAAATAAATGAATATTGGTTAAAAATTAGAACTAACTTCGCGATTTTTTATTATCGAACAAATTTCATCATTTTATGTTTTTGCCCAAACACGTCCCTTGGCAGTATGATGTAATTCTTGCGTGTTTTTTTTCGGATAATTGAAACTTGATCTAGTACTGTAAAAATCAAATCTGTTTACTGTTAATGAGCGCACACCCACTCTTAATACATATTTGTCTTCTCGCTGTTCGTTTTGCAGATTTGTAAGTTTTTTGACGCGAGGCGTTTCCATATTTTAACTAAAATAATGATGTTTGAAACTTCTTTAATATTTAAAATAAGTAATTTATTTTTTTCCGATAAGGCACAGATAATGAAGAAATAATTCGATGTCGGGCCAAGTTGTAGGTGAAAATCCTATAAAACAAAAAACAACGTAATAAGTTTGTAAAAACACAATTTTTACAATATTACAATGCAATAACATAGCCCTACTCTTGAAATAAGATACTCATGAACGGGTGCCACCGGCGGGAATGGGGCTGCTTTTTGTCTGCCCCGTCTTAACATGTTTTGAATTGTAGTGCGCATTTTTTGGAACTTCCCCTCATTGTGGAAATATTCTATTCTATCAAGTTGCATGGGATGAATCGGCTTGGCATCCAGCTGCCCACAGCATAGTGTACTATGCTGTGGGCAGCAATGTAAATGAAAACAATGTAAATAGCTACATAATATTAATATTGTAAAATGATTATTTTGAAAAGGGTAACTGCTGAGTTTCTTGCCGGCTCTTCTCAGCAGAATCCGCTTTCCGAACCGGTGGTAGAGTCACGACGTGTCATAAGAGCCACAGGTTGGCCTACGTGAAATAAATAATTTGGAATTTTTTGAATTGCATCTTGTTGGCTGGTTGGTTGACGCTGTCGCTTATAGCAACAGAAAGAATTCGCTTTGAGCATGGAACTCCGTGGCCCTGACATAAGTGAGGAAATGAAAAGTGCGATGTGGATGGGACTCGGGATACGTGTTGCGGGCGGCGCGACGGCGCGAAGCACGCATGCGCGCGACGCGCGAGCCGGGAGCCGACGAGCGCTCGCTAGTGGCGCGGCGGCTGGCCTGGTCGATTTCAGGCCCTTTGAGGGAATCGCGCTAATCTCTTTACACATTTGCTGTATCAATTAGGACCATTACAACCCCCTGTGATAATTACAAAATTGTTCCATTACTTCTTAAATAGTGGTGCTTCAGAAGTTTAATTGTAAGGACGCATTGAGCACTTTAATGGGCCTCGAAGACGACGGAATGATTCAACCTAATAGGGATTTCAACTTATGTTGACCCATCTACGCTGAACTTGGTTTTAAAGTCAAAGTGATATCGTCAAAGTTATCGGACACCTGTAGTGTATGTTTGGTTGTGTGCGGGGACTGAAATAAATAATAAATCCAACGTTGAAAATTCGGAAAATTGGTGTGTTTTGTTTTACTAAATGATTTAGGGGTTGTTGGAACTAGAAATGAAACTAAAATTAGCGGAGCGCAAGGTAAGAGCTTTATTTGTCTCGTCCCGCTTTCTGTTTACTGAGTTTAACATTTTTAGGGTTCCGTACCTCGTAATGGAACAACGGAACCCTTCTGGGATCGGTTGTCTGCCTGTCTGTAGGTATCTGTGTGTGTTTCTGTGTGTGTGTGTGTGTGTGTGTGTGTGTGTGTGTGTGTGTGTGTGTGTGTGTGTGTGTGTGTGTGTGTGTGTGTGTGTGTGTGTGTGTGTGTGTGTGTGTGTGTGTGTGTGTGTGTGTGTGTGTGTGTGTGTGTGTGTGTGTGTGTGTGTGTGTGTGTGTGTGTGTGTGTGTGTGTGTGTGTGTGTGTGTGTGTGTGTGTGTGTGTGTGTGTGTGTGTGTGTGTGTGTGTGTGTGTGTGTGTGTGTGTGTGTGTGTGTGTGTGTGTGTGTGTGTGTGTGTGTGTGTGTGTGTGTGTGTGTGTGTGTGTGTGTGTGTGTGTGTGTGTGTGTGTGTGTGTGTGTGTGTGTGTGTGTGTGTGTGTGTGTGTGTGTGTGTGTGTGTGTGTGTGTGTGTGTGTGTGTCTTCACTTCACTTCGAATTGTTGCTCCGTTGCTGCATGATTGAAAAACAAACCAATAAACCACCTAACAAAAATACTTATCCATCGTCAGAGCCACCTCTACCTTTCCATATATAATATTTATAAAAAAACCGCTTGACCGATTTCGATGAAATTTATGTGGGACCACCGGGGAAGTATACCTACCCTTTCAAACAAAATTGAAAAAGAATTTTTCAAATCTCTTCAGGCGTCTTCGAGTATTCGGTGGACATACATGAAAAAAAAGATTCCCACGAATTGATAATCTCCTCCTTTTTTTGAAGTCGGTTAAAAATTAGGTTACTATAATTAGGTACATAAAGATAATATATAAGTATTATTGCACGTGAAAGTTGTGAGTTTTATGATTTGGATACAAAGGCGCACTTATTTTACAGGGTCTGTTTCTTTTTAACCGACTTCCTTATAATTATTACACCTACTTAAATATTTTTTTAATTAAAATTTTATTGCGTTAGAAAGTCGCAAAAGTAACAATAATATTATAATGAATATGCCAATTGTCAGTACGAGATAGGTACGAGTAAATTACTTATATTGTGCTCTACTTCATGCCGACTGGAGAGTAGGTAATCGCATGATAGCACATCTACAGGTACATTGTACTACGTACTTTATGTGCGTAATTGGTAGGTAGATAGTTGCTAAAGGCTATATTAATGTTATACCGACCTATGACTATACAGTCTCAAATAATGATAGAAACACATTAGTTTTTACTCGTGAAGTGGTTAGGTTTTTTTAATAATCCCGCGGGAATCCTTTGTTTTTCGGGGGAAAAGGCATAAAAGGGTAACAAACTGACAGATAAACGAAACAGTTACTTTTGCTTTTAAATATTAGTATTGCTAATCCATATAGATATGCATATATTATGTAAGTATGCATTAGTATTATCAAATATTACTTTAGATTAGGTTTGATGTTTTTTAGGCAAATTAAAAAACCTACACAATTACCTATAGGTAGACATTATTTTGTTGCCTCATTTATCGTTATATTTTCAAACATTTTCAAATACTTCCCATCGTATAGCTATTCAGTCCGATGCAAATTAGCCTCTGTGTCGAGAAAACGCATTCTAAGATTCTAAGTGAATATCTTAGGCGAGACTAAGTCATGTGGTGCATGCAAGTATGTTAAATGGAGCGAGCGACGCCGCGTCCTCCATGTCCATCGTCCAGTGAATGGTTCACAGACTATAAAAATAGGCCCAACACTTGAACACTCGATTGAACAAGAGAACAAACATGATCAAACATTTGCTAAGTATAATTAATAATATAAAAAAACTTGAGAGGTGTCAAAGGACACCCGGATGGAACGAAGTTCCTTTCGATTAATTAATTTGTTTCATGTGGCATTGTGTTCGGTATTTTCGCGGTACAACATTGGGTCTCCGTAGCCTTGTGGCTTCTGCAGTCGCCTAACAGTTAAAAGTCGATGGTTCGAATCCCAGCTCGACAGACTGAATTTTCCATTTTAATTTTATTTTAAACAATTTCTACATGTGGAACCTTTCCCTAATTTTTTATAACTTAAATAAGTTATAAAAAAAACCGGTCAAGTGCGAGTCGGACTCGCGCACCGAGGGTTCCATACTCCAAAAGTAAAAGTAAAACGATAATATTATATTAATTTGCTTATTTATCGTTAACTTTGTTTATAGAGGTTTATTGTTAATATAAAAAAAACTATGCTAGTTAGAGCGTTGGTTTTATTTTTCCTGTAAAATATACATAAACCTCTATTGAACATAATTATTTCAGATATTTCGATTGGTAAACTTCGGAGATAAGGGGGGGGAACGGTATTTTTTTCGACATTTTGGCCGATTACTCAAAAGCTATTATATATAGAAATAAATAAAAAACTGCTATAGCATGCACAAGCAAAGGCCTTTCATATGATACCCCACACGGTATAATTATCTTACTTTGAAATTTCAAACCCCTGATTTTCCCCCTTTTTTAATTAAACTAAAATAATTTTCACGTTGATTTTATTTTTCATATAAAATATACATAAACCTCTATTGACCATAATTATTTCAGATTTTTCGATTGGTAAACTTCGGAGATAAGGGGGGGGGGAACGGTATTTTTTTCGACATTTTGGCCGATTATTCAAAAACTATTATATATAGAAATAAATAAAAAACTGTTTTAGAATCCACAAGTAAAGGCCTTTCATATCGTCGCAAGAAAGGCAGAATTACTGAAGCGCCAAAATAGGCATATTGAGTTATATAGATATTCGGAATCAGCGTTTTTTTCTGCGTCGATCAGTCTGGGTCCCATAGCGATACGAGCACTATTTTGGCGTTTCAGTAAATGGAAAAAAAGGGGATTTTTCATCAGCCAGAGTCCTTAAACGACACTTTTTTGGCATTTTATTCGTGCCTGTCACCTAAGTAATTTTGTTTTCCTGCAATAAATTACAAGTAAATTTTTAAGTAAATTTGGCATCCGGCAAAAGGTGTTGAACACGCCCCACGGTGAAAACATGATGCTGTATTATTCGCGCAAAGTGGCTGTCTATAATTTAACATTCTATGAATCAGGCACTAGAAACGGGTTCTGCTACACATGGTCAGAAAATAATGGAAAAGGGGGTGCCAATGAGATATCATCAATTTTAGAGAAGTACATCAATAATGTGGATCTAAGGGGTACAGTGAAACATTTATTACTATATTGTGACTCAAGTCCGGGGCAAAATAAAAATAAGATAGTATTAACATGTTTAAATGAAATACTTAAGAAGTGTAACACTCTTCTATCAATTTCAAATAAATTATTATTTGCTCCCGGGGCATACCTATGTGCCGGTCGACTCTATGCACTGCATTATAGATAAAAGCTTAAGAGGCATTATAGTATGGGCACCGTCGCAGTGGAGCACAATTTTTACTATGTCTAGGAAGTCACCAAGACCATATGAAGTAGAGGTCCTTAATTATGCTGATTTTAACAAATGGGACACAGTTGCTGAAAAATATTTCAAAGGTAATTTAACCGGAAAAATTAGCAATTTGAGGACAGTAACATTTAAGAAATCGGTGGCAAATATGGCTTTTGTGAAATGCTCTATGAATCCGGATGCGCAAACAGAACAAATCGAGATAGTGAAGAAAAATAACCTACAGCTTACTTTAAGATTACGAATTAGCTTAATTTAAGATTACGAACATTACATTATTGTTATAGTTCCAGAAAATTTGTCGTTTTCCAATTTATATACGTAAGAGTTATAAGTAATTTTGATTGCTATATATATTTGAATATGGCGGTTAAGAAATTTTGCTTTACTGTAAATTGAAGTCATTTTTACTTAAGCGCCACTATATCACAAACCAGCAGTCCAATTATTATGGTTTGTACTTCTGGACATAGAAAATGACAAATTAATAAAAGTTTACCTTGACGTCATCGAAATTCGTGTGCTGGGAAAAAAGTTATGAATTAAAAACGAAAAAAAAAAACTTAACACGGCTTTTTCTCGAAATGGTCATTTGGAGCTTCAGTAAATTTGGCTTTCCTGCGACGATATGATACCCCACTCGATATAGTTATTTTACTTTTAAATTTCAAACCCCCGATTTTCCCCCTTTTTTTAATAAAACTAAAAATAATTTTCAACTTTTCTTTATTTCAATGCTTTTGGGCCACTATTATACACAACTATGCCAAATTTCATGTCGATAGCTTTAATAGTTACTGAAATAATCGACTGTGACAGACGGACGGACAGACGGACGGAGAAAGTCTCACCATAAGGGTTCCATTTTTACCATTTTGGTATGGAACCCTAAAAATTAGGGAAAGGTTCCACATGTAGAAATTACTTACTTTGAAATTTCAAACCCCCGATTTTCCCCCTTTTTTAATTAAACTAAAAATATATATATATTTTTTTTATTCCTCTGTTGTTTAAAACCTCTGTTGATTATCTCAATATTATGGTTTTTATTTCTTTACGTCTACGTCTCGTAGGTAGGCCATAGGTCCATTAATACCAATGACGTCGTCTTCACCATTGTATAATATTTAAAACCATCTTTCTGTGTCTATCGTTTTATTACGGAGAGCTTTTCAAGTTATATTGTTGCATTCTTTTTAGGATCAATAATACATTCTGAACTCATTACGTCTACACGTAGCATGTTCAAAACACAATACCTACTTAGAAGTAATGTACCTAATGTAACTAATTTTTACGTTTATATCGCAAATCTCCGTGTTTCATTTAAAACTTTTAGTTCCGAAAATCCTATAGGTAATATTATAAATACGAAAGTTTGTGAGGATGTATGGATGGATGTATGTGGGTGGATGTTTGTTACTCTTTAACTCCGCAAAGAATGAACCGATTTGACTGAAATATGGAATGGAGATAGCTGATACCCAGAATTAACCTATAGGCTACTTAATTATAATGTATTATACGAGAACGTACCACGATAATTGTTTTTATAATGTCGATATTTCGATCCAATTAAGAAATATCGACATTATTAAAACAATTATCGTGGTACGTACCTACTCGTATAATACATTATAATTATGTCATTGAACCACGAAATAAGTATAAAATCATAGGCTACTTTTTATCCCAGTAAATTACTAAGTTCCTGCAGGAATTAAAGAACCTTACTCCACGCGGACGAAGTGTGTAAATAATTCAGATAGCTCACTCTCAACTTTAGAGACCAAGCTGTTTGCGAGATTTAGTCGCGGTGGGAGCGCCGCCGCGCGCCCGCCCGCGCCGCGCCGGTGAAAGAGCCTCTCGAGTTGTTGATAAACACTCCAAGGGCTTTTGAAGAGCGCTCTGCTCTTAGGTTGCGCTCGACTTATTCAGATCATTTCACCAGCTCTTTTATCTAGAGGCTACTGTGAGAGTTGCTAATTAATTATTAAACTTTTCCAAGCCAGTTTGGAAATAATACTATGTACTTAAATAAATAAAGCGTCACTTTATACTCGTAGCTCGATTTGATTCCTGTATAGAGAATGATCCTAGAGCTGGCTTAGACGGCCTTTATTGGTTTATAGCCAAATATCATATTAACGCGTAGGTACCGAGATACGAGTAGGTGCTTTTCATCCTTTGCAAGTTTACGTTTACTATATGCGTGTGTCATTTAGTTTGGACGTCAAAAGGAAATTTTTCGAGCGTTTCCGCATGCTCCTACTGGGTTTTCCTACTTCCATCCCTTTTCCGTTCAATATACCAAGTCTATGGTTCATACTATAAGTACATAATTGACAGATTGACGCACATTTAAAGTCGAAGGTTGATAAAGAAGAAGAAGAAGAAGAAAGTCGAAGGAAAAGTATCGAGTCTAGATCGACTCTATCAAGTATTTTGTACGTAATCGAAAACGCTTTAACTCGTATCATAATATTATCCCTGACCCTAACGGTAGAAAATTTTCTATAGGTAGAGGTACTACGTAACAATATCTTCTCAGTGGGCACATCTAATATGTAATACCTAGTCTCGTTCTTGATTAAGAAGGTGCTTTATAGAAAGCAACTATAGCTGACCCAGCGAACTTCGTACCGCCAACAAAATTATTTAGTGGTGGGTCACTCATATCATTTAGGGTATGAAAAATAGATGTTGGCTGATTCTCAGACCTACCCGATATGCACACAAAATTTCATAAAAATCGGTCCAGCCATTTCGGAGGAGTTTGGTAACAAGCACCGCGACATGAGAATTTTATATATTAGACTAGCTAACCCGCCGAACTTCGTATCGCCAACTTATCTATATAAATAAAACAAATAAACTATCCTTATCAAAAAAAAGCCGGCCAAGTGCGAGTCGGACTCGCGCACCGAGGGTTCCGTACTCCAAAAGTAAAAGTAAAACGATTTAATATTATATTAATTTGCTTATTTATCGTTAACTTTGTTTGTAGAGTTTTATTGTTAATATAAAAAAACTATGCTAGTTAGAGCTTTGGTTTTATTTTTCCTGTAAAATATACATAAACCTCTATTGACCTTAATTATTTCAGATTTTTCGATTGGTAAACTTCGGAGATAAGGGGGGGGGGGGGGGAACGGTATTTTTTTCGACATTTTGGCCGATTGCTCAAAAACTATTATATAGAAATAAATAAAAAACTGTTTTGGAATGCACAACTAAAGGTCTTACATATGATACCCCACTCGGTATAATTATCTTACTTTGAAATTTCAAACCCCTGATTTTCCCCCTTTTTTAATTAAACTAAAATAATTTTCGTCGTATATACATAAACCTCTATTGACCATAATTATTTCAGATTTTTCGATTGGTAAACTTCGGAGATAAGGGGGGAGGGAACGGTATTTTTTTCGACATTTTAGCCGATTAATCAAAAACTATTATATATAGAAATAAATAAAAAACTGTTTTAGAATGCATAAGTAAAGGCCTTTCATATGATACCCCACTCGGTATAGTTATTTCACTTTGAAATTTCAAACCCCCGATTTTCCCCCTTTTTTAATAAAACTAAAAATAATTTTCGATTTTTCTTTATTCCAATGATGTTGGGCCACTATTATACACAACTATGCCAAATTTCATGTCGATAGCTTTAATAGTTACTGAAATAATCGACTGTGACAGACGGACGGACGGACGGACGGAGAAAGTCTCACCATAAGGGTTCCATTTTAACCATTTTGGTACGGAACCCTAAAAACTATCCTATCTTCTAAGTTGGACCAAATTACAGATAGTTACGAAGTTTAATCAAAATTGGTTCAGTAGTAGGAGTCCATCGCGGACAAACAACGTGACACGTAATTTATATATATTAAGATAAGATAATATAGAGAGATGACGACCGTCAAAGGAACCTATCTTGGAAGTAATTTTAGAGACTGACTTTATCAATTTGCGCTCTCACAACAAGATTAGGTACTTGTTCTTACGTACGTAGGCTAGTTTTTTACCCGACTGCGGAAAAGCCAAAAGGAAGGGATATGATTTTAGCAGTCTATGTATGATGTATAATATGTATGTATGTGACTATTTACGAATATTCCACCTGCACCGTAGCGAATAAACTACTGAGCCAATTTTGATGAATGAGGTAAGTATCAAAATCGATTCGTTATGATGGTCCGGGTAGATAGGCTACATTTTACACGAACAAAATCAATATGACGGTTGTTAAATCCAATTTTCAGTAGTCAAGTTACACTTTTTACAAGCTTTTATTTAGCTTGACCAGTTTATTTATTTGCTTGGGTCAAATCTTGCAAGATGAATTTGACCCACTTCCCGGTTTCTGATCAAGCTGAAATTTTGCATTTATGTGTAAATCGGATGATAATGCAATATTATTGTGACATGGAGCTGATCTGATGATGGAGACGGAAGATGACTATCGGAACTCTGTAATAAAAAGACGTAACCCCACCGAGTTTGGGCTCGTTTGATTCGTCATAACAAGTACTCTGAACCTAGATGATATCCAGAGTCTAATGATGTAGCTACTAAAAGCTTGCATTTAAAAATAAATTTTTTAATTTACACTTGTTAAACCTTTATCCTTGTTTTAGGTACTGTAAACATACATCGCTTATTTCTCTTATATCTATCATTTAATTTACTGACCATACTTTACTTACAAAATTTGATATAGAATCAACAGTCAAAATCATCGCGATATCGTTTACTAAACAACGCCCCGTGAATGTTAATAACTCGAGGCTGAGTTACGTTTGTTTACTAACGCCCGCTTCGCGAGCTTGTCTGAAATATATCCCCGGCTTTTCATATCACGTAAACATTGCACTGACAAATATTGCTCCCTAGCTACACTGCCCAAACTGTTCTTACATAAACATATTAAACTGACATGAATAGTAGGGGATCTCTTAACCCTGATGTGTTGAACAACAGGTTTATTTTCAGTTACTGCAGCTTGTAACTAAAAGCTTTCAGTTGGTGGATGTAAGATTTCTTATAGGTACCCGTTGTTTGTTTTCTGCGAGTTTTTTATAACTAACCAAATAAAACATTGCAGGGTTTCAATTTCATACCAAGGGTACCAAGTATCAACACAGTCACAGATAGTACACACATAGTAGTTTAAAGTTAGTACACAGATAGTAGTTTTTGGAGTTTACTCCTTTAGAATCGATTTTAGGCGCTCGGTATGAGAAAAATTTGAGCAGTGAAATCTGTTTTGAATGACCTCGTTACGTTTTTCACAACGATGCAAATTTCTACCCTAACGTTGAGTAAATAAGGTTGGTTTTCGCTTGAGTTGTCGAATGCCCTTGTTACGTTTTTCACAACGATGCAAATTTCTACCCTAAGGTTGAGTAAATAAGGTTGGTTTTCGCTTGAGTTGTCGAATGCGAAAGCGCTTTCGCTTCGGGAAGCCGAGCGCGTACCGATCGGGTCGGAGCGGCGGCGCCGCGAATGCATTACGACGTTTTAAGTAGTAAACTCCAGTCGTGCGTCGGAGCTGACACACACTTTTTTTTAGTACACAGATAGTAGTTTAAAGCCTCAATAGCCCAACGGTTAAAGGTGCGGACTGAAAACTGAAAGGTCGCAGGTTCGAATCCGAATTGTGCATTCTAAAACAGTTTTTTATTTATTTCTATATATAATAGTTTTTGAGTGATCGGCCAAAATGTTGAAAAAAATACCGTTCCCCCTCCCCCTTATCTCCGAAGTTTACCAATCGAAAAATCTGAAATAACTATGGTCAATAGAGGTTTATGTATATTTTACAGGAAAAATAAAACCAACGCTCTAACTAGCATAGTTTTTTTTATATTAACAATAAACCTCTATAAACAAAGTTAACGATAAATAAGCAAATTAATATAATATTATCGTTTTACTTTTACTTTTGGAGTACGAAACCCTCGGTGCGCGAGTCCGACTCGCACTTGGCCGGTTTTTATTTAAAACTGCTTCTATTTCTCCACTTGAACAATGCTATCAATGAGCTGAAATTGTTGGATGTCGGCCTATTGAGTATTGACACAACACTTCTACTAGGTATAGTACGTAGTACTATTATAATATACTAGCTGATGCCCGCGACTTCGTCCGCGTGGATTTGGTTTTTAAAAATCCCGCGGGAACTCTTTCATTATCCGAGATAAAAAGTAGCTCTCCCGGTCTGAGGAACCACTACTACATCCATTACTATACCCATGCAAAAAATCGCATCAATCCGCTGTTCTGTTGCGACGTGATTGAAGGACAAACCAACAAACAAACACACTATCGCATTTATAATATCAGTAATGCTTTATTATAACACTTTTTATAATTGTCAAATTTTTTACAACCAAAGACAAAATTACGTTTAGCTGTCATTTACGTTTTGTTATTCCACTGTCATTTGCGTTTTGTTATTCCATGTCAGATGCGTTTTTGTTATACCACGTTTTATAGTGACTTGACGGAAACGCGGTCGAACGGGATAAAAAGTATCCTATGTCCGTCTCCTGGTTCTAAGCTACCTCTCCACCAATTTTCAGCCAAATCGGTTCATCCGTTCTTGAGTTATAAATAGTGTAACTAACACCACTTTCTTTTATATATATAGATTCTGTGGTATCACAGAGTAACGAAGGTATAAGGTTCATCCTTATCCTGTGGTGGTATAGTGTTCATGTAGATTGTGTTAATAAATGGATTGCGGAACTTTTTGCACAGGCGTTTGTCGTTGCATATTCATAATTTGCTATTGGAATTTGTAAGTTATTATTTATTACTACCTAAAAAGTACATTACCAATTATCACTGATTACACAGTACATTATCATTGTAGAGGCATAGGGTTATATTATTTATATCTCGTTTCCGATCGGACTCCGGAGAGAGATCAGGCGCAGGGATTTCAGCTTTAAATGTGTTCTCCGAGGTACGGGGGTCGGGATGGCACCGCAAACATCCTAATTCCGGGCTCTTAGCCCGGAATAATAAAGAGAATTCCTTGACAGACTTTGATAAATTTTTTGACCCACCTGGGAATCGACCTCGAGACCTCGGCATCCGCAGTCAAATATGCCAACTACTAGATTATAACGTTGTACATCGCTAGTTGAGCTATGAATGAATAATCAGAAAATAATTCTATGCCACAACTTTGCAGCTTGAATAGATTCTGAATAATATTGTTGTAAAAAATAAATTAGGTACTCATCATCATCATTATCAACCCATCAACGGCTCACTACTGAGCGCAGGTCTCCTCTCAGAGAAGGGTTATAGACCATAGTCCACCACGCTGGCCCAATGCGAATTGCAGGAGTTCACACACCTTCGAGAGCATTATGAATAACTCTCAGGTGTGCAGGTTTCCTCACGATGTTTTCCTTCACCATTGTAGCAAAACGCACTTGACTTCGAGAAGTCAGAGGTCGGGATCGAACCTGCAACCCTCCAAATAGGAGACTACAGTCCAAACCACTAGGCTATCACTGCTTAAATTAGGTTATATAATATTATATAGATCTGAATAGACGAATCTATTGGGGCTCCTTATTTTACTAGGGAACCCTAGAAAGGTCTTGGATAAGAGGGTCCGTTATTGCTGAGGGCCTAGGATAGGAGCTTCAAGTTTAAAGGAAATAACGACGCCAGTCAAGAATTTTCGAAAAAACATGCACAGGTCAAGTAAAATCGCCTCATACTTATTGCTTCCAAAGTAAAATCCTGTTTTAAAGTATGTGGTGTAATCAATGGCCCAAGTTGTACGTCGTCGGTTGTAAAATGACTAAAAATATTTCTTAAGGTTGATGTTGATGTGATTGTGTAGGTAAAGCAAATAGTCGTTTATTTTACCGATTGTAAATCATTGCAAGCATTACGGTTTTTTTACGGCCGTGGGTAAAAAATACAAGATTCAACCAGCTTGTCTCTAATTTTACTTGGGTGAATATGCTATTTTCTTTTGTCTGTCCGTCTAATCTGCCTTAAAATCTCTGAAATCACGTAGTGATTTAATAGGTTTGGCTGAGATAATTGGGAATACTCTCTCGGGAACCCTTTGATTTTCCGGGGAAAAAAAGTCTATGTCACTCTCCAGGTCCTCAACTATACCCATGATAAAAATCACGTCGATCCGTAGCTTTGCTTAAAAATACGTAAGTGTGTTTGTTGGTTTCTTCTTCAATCACGCAGCAACGGATCATTGAATGCACATTGCACGGATATAGCTGAGGACGG
This sequence comes from Oeneis ivallda, assembly GCA_029955525.1. Classification (NCBI taxonomy): domain Eukaryota; kingdom Metazoa; phylum Arthropoda; class Insecta; order Lepidoptera; family Nymphalidae; genus Oeneis; species Oeneis ivallda. The sequence continues at coordinate 21,728,516 of JARPMR010000002.1, read as the reverse complement.
AGAGTAATATAGGGTATGTTAGGCGGACAAAGTCGCGGGCATCAGCTAGAAAATAATCATAACGTTTCTTGGCAAGTTCTGGCTCTACTTGGTGTCACTGCACTGGTGAGAACATAATGAACTCAAGTTTTGTCGTTTATTTACGGTACCTCTATGGATATGGTTAACAATTCTTAGATCTCGATATACTGGACTGGAAAACACTTATTTGTTTATCTTATAAATATTTATTATCAGTAAGCTATCAGTGGCCTTCATCGATGGTGATGGGTACGCTCATGTCGGGCTCGTAATGGAAATCAAGTTCCCTTGTACGCAGTATCTGTTTGTACACGTAGGCGGACTTGCGTGCCGTGCGCGTACGCTTTGGATCGTCGTAGTTTACCTCGTACAATCCGAAGCGTTCCCTGAAACATATACACAATTAATATTACTAGCTTTTATTTATTTATTTTAGTTTCACAATGCTATCTATCAGAGATTATGACTGTCGATAAACCCTGTAGGTATTTTGGTATATAAATATTTGTATACCAATACCTACAAGGTACTCATGGTATTAAGTATTTTCACGCTCCATTTTGCTTGTACCGTGCGTGTCCTCGATGTGGCAGTGATAGTATTTTTGTGCCTGGACGGCGCAAGGATTCGGGATGGTCAAGACTCTAGAGTTAATATTCATGATCTAATCTTTATTCGCGATTCACCGCACCGTGGCGTGAACCACCTTTAGAATTTTTAGGTGATTCCCGGTTTCATAAGTTTTGGAATGAGAGGATAAATCTATTATAAAAAACTACTTACGAGTAGCCTTCCATCCATTCAAAATTATCCATTAAGCTCCACAAAGTGTAGACCCGGATATCAGAACCTTCGTCGATCGCGTCCAACATGGCGTTTATGTAATTTCTATAGTACGAGATTCGGGCGTCGTCTACCAGTCCCTCTCTAGTAGAGAAGCCATTTTCGGTGATAAATACAGGAGGATTATCGTACGCTGTCCGTATTCTTGTTAAAAGTTTGTAGAAGCCCCATGGCACCACCTATAAGGTATATCGTTAGATATTCATCATTAAATTACAAAGGTAATCTGTAGTAAAATAATTCATGTTGTAGAATATTTTTGACCGAGCGAAGCGAGGTCTCTGAGTTAACTAGAGCGATTTGCACTTGTCCGTCCGTCCGTCCGTCCGTCTGTCAGAGCCTTATAACTTTTGAATTACTGAACGTAATTACTTCAAATTTAGATATAATATTTAACCCGTGGGCCTCCAGCCGTTAATGGCTTAAAAAGTTATAAAAATCTTTATTTCAGGGGGGCTCTCATAGAAGCGAATGCGAAGTAAAAAAAAAATATCGCATTACATAAAATTGTTACGTATCATTTTAAAGATAATTTTGAACTGAGTACAAAAATATTTTTTTTTTAATTTTTCCCTTAAAATTGACGAAATGGGGGGCTTTCAAAGTGGCGATTTTATACGCTCGCTTGAAGACGCTCTCTAGGAAAATCCGCTATGGATTTTCAAACTGATTTTATTTTTTTAGGTCACTTATATCCTGTACTTGAACAACAAATACTAAAATTATATGAATATTATAAAGAAACGAGATTATTTAATTTTTAATGGGCATCAGTAATTCATATAGCATCAACATAGCTTCACAATAATGCTAATAGATGGCGCAGTCAGTAACTATTCCCATGGAACTACGAGTTACGACTACGACCTATCCCAAAAACAGTTTTGCGTCGACCATTATTATTTAGTTACTTATTATAATACAATAATTGTATTGTAATTTTTTTTTGTACCATATTATTCAATTAAAATTATTTTTTAGTTAAATTTTAGTTAAATATTGTATATTTTCTATTCGCGTCGATAGATGACGATTTGTACAGATGCCCGTAACCCGGTTTCACTCGTTAGTACCTACATAATAATTCAATGTTTTCACTAACGTTCCCTAACCTTTACGGGCTACCTATAAGTTAGGTGATTGATGTTTTCTGTCAACTTATTTATCACGATCCTGTACGGGACACCTAAAAGGATATTGGGACGGATGTTAGGACTTAGGATTGTATTTAGGAGCTACCTACGTTAAGAGACTCCTACTTAGGGGATGATTTAGGTATGTTTGGTGAAAACGGGCATAATAATAATGTCAGTTTTGGTTATCATGTATCGATTGAATGAATAATCATGGGATACCGTTACCGCGAGGTCTCAGTTCGGGGCGAACCACTAGTTAAAACGTATTTAGTCATACCTTCAACCATATTGAAGCACCGCTTTCCCACGTTTCATTTTGGTAAGAAGCTGCTTCTATGTCGTCATAAAATGATGGTGATGGAAAGCTGTTAGTTGAAGAGGAATTTCTATACATAATATTAGTTGTATAATGATTGACTCCAAAGAAGTCTGAGCTTCCTTTAACTAATTCAACTTCTTCAGGGCTAAATTCAGGTAATCTCGACCGAGCAAATCCTTGAGCAAGACTCTTGGCAGCTACTCTCTTTTTCATAATTTCAGGAAAATCACCAGTTTTAGAAAAAATTGGATGAGCATAGATTCCCCACTGAAAGAAAGTAAAGTAAGAATATTAATAATATTAATTTACTGAATATTGAACTGATGTACCACGCAGTATTGAGAAGGACAATATTTACATCGAATTGTATGGCATCCTCGGCTGCTTCAGCATCTTTTTCAGATTCCGGTTCATACCAAGATGTACTTAGAGCTATACCTATAGTGCCACGCTGAGTTCGTTCGAACTCATCTTTATACATGTGGTAAGTTTTAGCGTGGGCCAAGAGTAAATTCTTTGCACATATGTAATCAGCGTATCCTGATATGTTCACCTGAGGTGCATAAGGCGCAAAAGTTCCACCGCCGTATCCTTCATAGCAAACTTGCCGTGGCTCATTTATGGTAAACCAATATTTGACTCGGTCTCCAAATAATCCAAAGATGACTCGAGCATAGTCCGTAAACCAATCGACAATGTAAGGGTTAGTCCAACCACCCATATCTTGCAATTTCTGTGGTAAATCCCAATGGTATAGGGTGACCATGGGCTGTATGTTATATTTAAGCATTTCGTCGAAGAGATTATTGTAATATTGGACTCCCTTTTCATTGATTTGATCAGAGAAGCTCGTTGGAAGTATTCTAGTCCAAGATAAGGAAAGTCTGTAGAAATCTAGTCCAAGCTCTCTCATCATCTCTACATCTCTTTTGTATTGGTGGTAAGAATCATCGGCAATATCACCCGTGTCACAATTTCTAATACGGCAAGGCACTTTGTGTGCTACGTGATCCCATATATTTTCAGTTTTACCTTCAATAAGTAATCACTTAGTTATTTATACCTTACTAGCTGACTCGGCGAACTTCGTACCACCAATTTATCTACATAAATAAAACAAATAAACTATCCTAATGAAAAAAATCTATTCTATCTTTCAAGTTGGATCAAACCGCACACGGTGTGCGAATTTGATTAAAATCGGTTAAGTAGTTTAGGAGTCCATCGCGGACAAACAACGTGACACGTAATTTATATATATTAAGATATTTTTTTGTATAAGTAACTCTAAATTAATCTATATATATAAAAGAAAGTGGTGTTAGTTACACTATTTCTAACTCAAGAACGGATGAACCGATTTGGCTCAAAATTGGTGGAGAGGTAGCTTAGAACCAGGAGACGGACATAGGATACTTTTTATCCCGTTCGACCGCGTTTCCGTCAAGTCAATATAAAACCTGGTATAACAAAAATGCATCTGACATGGAATAAAAAAACGAAAATGACAGTGGAAGAACAAAACGTAAATGACAGCTAAACGTAATTTTGTATTTGGTTAATTATGGTAAAAAATTATGGTAAAAACAATTATAAAAATTATAGTTTAACGTAATTGATAATATTATCATCAGTAATATGTTTTCTCTTTGAATATCATTATTAATTAAATGCCGCGAGCAAGACGATCAAATATTTCCTGCTACAAAGCTACGGATTGACGTGATTTATTGGATAGGTATAGTTGAGAACCTGGAGGGTGACAAAGATTTCCCGCGGGATGTTATGAACTAAATCCACGCAGACGAAGTCGCGGGCATCAGCTAGTATTTTATAAGCAGAATTACCTACTGATGTTTTTTAGAGTTCCGTAGTAAAACAACAAGGAACCCTTATAGTTTCAGCAAGTCAGTCCGTCTGTCCGTCTGTTGTTAATTGTTATACAAAAAGATTACTTTGGAATATAAAATATGGTGACAATTACACAATAAGACACGAAAAAAATATTTAATTTACCATCTTCATCCCAAGCACCTTCGACTTGATACGATGCAGTAGCTGCTCCGAAAAGCAGTCCGTCCGGAATTTTTCTTACCTCATGTCGATTTACTCTTGATTTAGTTTCAGCAGATTCAGCAAAAGCCATCCATGTCAGAAACAGCAACCAACTAATATTTCAATCAGGTGTATAAGTTAGTTTATATAAACAAGGTCGCAGTCAAGCGCTAGTCTATATATTTACAAAAAAGATGAAACAATTAGATGCTATACAGGTATTGTAACTAATTCAGACAAATGTTAGATTTTAGTGGTGTTCTTGATCCCAAACATATTTTATTTTAGGACTCCGTATTGGTATTTTTTTTGTAAGTAATAATGTAATTATTTTATTTTGTCATACTACTGTTTTTTATTAAAATGTTACAAATGTTACTACTGTTACTGGTAGGTTAATTTAAAGTTTTAATACCGGCACGGCATTAATTTCTTTGTCAAGTATATCATATGTTGAGAAAAAATAATACTTATCATATGTTTTACTCTGTATAAAGTTATTAACGATTTTTTTATTTAAAAAGGGTTAATAAACTTACGATAATTTTGTTAACTGCATCATTTTGTTAGGTGAACTGTCACCTACTTCCGTGCCCTCTCTGTCACTGATCGCGTGCTGTAATCTACTCTCTTTTAAACGCTCTTTTACATAATATTATCTAAGTACTTTGCGTTTGATTTGATGAACATATCTTTGCAAAATAGGTACCAGTATCCCATTTATCTATGATTGTCAATCCATAAAGGCTTCGGTACTTTTATGTACAATCGAAAAAATGTTATCAGATGCTTATTTGTTACACAATTTTTCCGTGTAGGCATGTAGTGTTTATTATTTATATTTATTTATAAAACAGATAAAATTACACAATATATTATCATACTAGCTGATACCCGGCTGATGGCTGATTGACTGCACGGATTAAGGGGTTTTTGATTCACGCGGGAATCATTTAATTTTTTAGGATAAAATATAGCCTATGTGCTAATCTGATGTATAAGCTATTAAAAATTTAAATCTGTCCAGTAGTTTTTGCGGAAAGAGTAACAAACATACATCCATACATCCATCCTCACCAGTGATGCCAACTTGGCTACTTTATATCTAGATCTAGCTATTTTTAGGGTTCCGTACCAAAATGGTAAAAATGGAACCCTTATGGTGATACTTTCTCCGTCCGTCCGTCCGTCTGTCACAGTCGATTATTTCAGTAACTATTAAAGCTATCGACATGAAATTTGGCATAGTTATGTATAATAGTGACCCAACATCATTGGAATAAAGAAAAATCGAAAATTATTTTTAGTTTTATTAAAAAAGGGGGAAAATCAGGGGTTTTAAATTTCAAAGTAAAATAACTATACCGAGTGGGGTATCATATGAAAGGCCTTTGCTTGTGCATTCTAAAACAGTTTTTTATTTATTTCTATATATAATAGTTTTTGAGTAATCGGCCAAAATGTCGAAAAAAATATCGCCCCCCCCCCCTGATCTCCGAAGTTTACCAATCGAAAAATCTGAAATAATTATGGTCAATAGAGGTTTATGTATATTTTACAGGAAAAATAAAACCAACGCTCTAACTAGCATAGTTTTTTTTTATATTAACAATAAACCTCTATAAACAAAGTTAACGTTAAATAAGCAAATTAATATAATATTATCGTTTTACTTTTACTTTTGGAGTACGGAACCCTCGGTGCGCGAGTGCGACTCGCACTTGGCCGGTTTTTTGGTGACAGGCAGTTTCAATTTAATGAAACTTGTAGCTAATTTAAAATAAATTGAGTAGTAAGTAGATCTATGGTATGGTCATAGATGCTATGGTAGGTGCAGGTTGGCGTTGGCTTGCAATTCCTCGTTTCCTGCTATGCTACAACCAAAGAATGCAGTATAATACACTACTATAATATTCGAAATCAGTGCAAGATACTAAACCCCAGCCATGGACATTAAATAAAACCCTTAATTAAAAATTAATCAATTAAAGAGGAAGATCTTTAATTAATTAATTTTTAATTTATTTTTTTATTCAATGACGTACACCGGTACACAAGACATTTTTAACTCTCTGTCTCTTGTTAGATGAATATACAAATGATTGTCAAAAATTGACATTTTATTGTAACCTATCTACCTATTGTAACATTTTGTTAGTCTAGCAACTTTTTGGGGTAAAACTGGCAATCTTGCAACATTTTGAAAAATGTCTAGCAACTGTGTAAAGCTAGCAGTTGGCAACACTGATCCTCACAAACTTTTGCATTTATAATATTAGTAGGAAGCAGGATAGTAGGATATACCCAGTAATTGTAGAGAACTCTGCACTCGAAATTGTAGAGGAGTATATATGTTACGGTAAATGTGATAAATGTGATAATTATTAATTTATTAATAATTTTCGGTAATTATAAATAATTACTTCACCATTTGGTAAATTTGATAAATACTATGAATTTCATCACTTTTATCGGTTATTATTAACTAGTGGTTCGCCCCGAACTGAGACCTCGCGGTAACGGTATCCCATGATTATTCATTCAATCGATACATGATAACCAAAACTGACATTATTATTATGCCCGTTTTCACCAAACATACCTAAATCATCCCCTAAGTAGGAGTCTCTTAACGTAGGTAGCTCCTAAATACAATCCTAAGTCCTAACATCCGTCCCAATATCCTTTTAGGTGTCCCGTACAGGATCGTGATAAATAAGTTGACAGAAAACATCAATCACCTAACTTATAGGTAGCCCGTAAAGGTTAGGGAACGTTAGTGAAAACATTGAATTATTATGTAGGTACTAACGAGTGAAACCGGGTTACGGGCATCTGTACAAATCGTCATCTATCGACGCGAATAGAAAATATACAATATTTAACTAAAATTTAACTAAAAAATAATTTTAATTGAATAATATGGTACAAAAAAAAATTACAATACAATTATTGTATTATAATAAGTAACTAAATAATAATGGTCGACGCAAAACTGTTTTTGGGATAGGTCGTAGTCGTAACTCGTAGTTCCATGGGAATAGTTACTGACTGCGCCATCTATTAGCATTATTGTGAAGCTATGTTGATGCTATATGAATTACTGATGCCCATTAAAAATTAAATAATCTCGTTTCTTTATAATATTCATATAATTTTAGTATTTGTTGTTCAAGTACAGGATATAAGTGACCTAAAAAAATAAAATCAGTTTGAAAATCCATAGCGGATTTTCCTAGAGAGCGTCTTCAAGCGAGCGTATAAAATCGCCACTTTGAAAGCCCCCCATTTCGTCAATTTTAAGGGAAAAATTAAAAAAAAAATATTTTTGTACTCAGTTCAAAATTATCTTTAAAATGATACGTAACAATTTTATGTAATGCGATATTTTTTTTTTTACTTCGCATTCGCTTCTATGAGAGCCCCCCTGAAATAAAGATTTTTATAACTTTTTAAGCCATTAACGGCTGGAGGCCCACGGGTTAAATATTATATCTAAATTTGAAGTAATTACGTTCAGTAATTCAAAAGTTATAAGGCTCTGACAGACGGACGGACGGACGGACGGACGGACGGACAAGTGCAAATCGCTCTAGTTAACTCAGAGACCTCGCTTCGCTCGGTCAATAATTCACTGTTGTCTTTGGAAAAAGTGATAAAACAAACGAGAACCAGTCTGACAACTCCTCTAAACCCCACCCGACTCCTTTCTCAAGCCACCAACAGTAAGGATTTTCGGGTGCAAGTATTTCCAACGTTGTCATAAAAAAATAACAACGAAAGCTGTGTGAACCTAACAGTAAGGATTTTCGGGTAAAAGCATTTCTGGGTGGTTACAAAAGTGACCAACCGATCCAACAGCAAGGATTTCCAGATGCAACTTGCAAGTACGAGGTAAAGTACGTAGTATATAGGTACGGGTGGTCCTAATGGTGCCGCCCAAAGGCAATATTTTGATTCCTCGTACCTAAACCTATCAGAAAATACCAGCGATATTTCGGAGTGAGCCACTAAGCATAGACTACATCATGGAGCTCTAGGTTATAGATCCTCAATCTTGATGCTGCAGGGTACTGGCCACCCGAACTGCGTGGATTTAGGAATTGTCGATTACGAATTAATATTGTAGCCACTAAGCATAGACCAAATCATGGAGCTCTAGGTTATAGCTCCTCAGTGTTGGTTTTTACTAATTTGTCAAGAACGGAAGCAGATTTGAAATGTTTGTTAAGGCTGTTAACTTCAATAGAGATACTATTATTAGAAGATTGAGGTTTACCTATGCCAAGCGATTTAATAAATTTCTGAGATTCACTTGAAGAGAGCTTTAAGATTTTCTCGGAGATATATCGACGCGTATGGTCACTACACATCAGATTACACCAATTTCTTGCAGCCTTATATATAGACCAGTTGTTATCGGATCTATCTTTATACCGCCGAAAAGCCACTTTTTAACCGACCTCCAAAAAAAAAAAAGGAGGTTCTCAATTCGACGCGTATTTTTATTTTTTTTGTCGATGTTACTCCATAACTCCGTCGAATCTGAACCGTTTTTAATCAATTTTTTTTTATTTAAAAGGACATATCATCAGGTTGGTCTCATTTAAATTTGGTGAAGATCTGATGAATATCTTCGGTGATAGAGGACAGAACTTCTCAATGAATAGAAACAGACCATCAGAGAATGTGTAGATTTATCCTATGAAGCTACACTAAAAAGCTTAAAATAATAATATATAAAAATTCTTTAAAAAACCCGACTTCAAACGCCACTGAAAAGTATAAAATAATTTCAGTTTGTACACGTATGTTGAAGTCGGTCGGGCCTCAATAGAACTATGAAACTGCAACGCTAGCCTGACTTCAACATACCTGTACCAAGTACTAATATATTATCTATACTAATATTATAAAGAGGAAAGATTTTTTTGTTTGTTTGTTTGTACCGAATACGCTCTGTAACTACTGGACCGATTTTTACCATTTTTTTACCAATAGAAAGCTAAGTTATCAAGAAGTAACATAGGCTATAATTTATTTTCAAAAAAATTAGAGATCCTTAAGAAAATTGCAAAAATGCAACCCAAGGTAGCAAAATTTTGCCTATTAAATGCATTATTTGGTGTGTGCTGAGAAAACTATTGATGATATATAAAAATTATGTACGACATGATTAAAGTACTCATTATTTTCTACAAAAAAGTGCCCCAGGGAATACATCTAACTATCATATTTAAGTCACAATAGTAGCTTTTGTGTTCTAAAATGTAATTAGATTGCCTTTACTATCGTAGTATTAATTCTTCCTTACTAATATATATTATAAATAGTGTATTTGTTTGTTTTGTCCGTCAATCACGCTGCAACAAAGCTACGGATTGACGTGATTTTTTGAATAGGTGTAGTTCAGAACATGGAGGGTGACATAGGCATCCCGAAAAATCAATGAGTTCCCGCGGGATTTTAAAAACCAAATCCACGCGGCCGAAGTCGCAGGCATCAGCTAGTTGCTTATAATATAGTGTATATTCTGTGCCTGGACCTACAAAATAAAATTTTGGCTAGCGTGGCGCATTCGTTTCATCGTTTCTACGTAGGCCCGCCCGACTTCAACATACGTGTACAAACTGAAATTATTTTATAATTTTCAGTGGCGTTTGAAGTCAGTTTTTTAAAGAATTTTTATATTTATACTAATATTATAAAGAGGAAAGATTTTTTTGTTTGTTTGTACCGAATAGGCTCTGTAATTACTGGACCGATTTTAACCATTTTTTTCACCAATAGAAAGCTAAGTTATCAGGAAGTAACATAGGTTATAATTTATTCTAAAAAAATAGGGATCCTTAAGAAAATTGCAATAATGTAACCCAAAGTAGCAAAATTTTACCTATAAAATTCACTATTGATGATACATAAAAATTATGTAGTACACGATTAAAGTACTCATTATTCTCTACAAAAAAGTCCCCGAGGGAATATATCTAACTATCATATGTAAGTCACAAGAGTAGATTTTGTGTTCTAAAATTTAATTAGTGTGCGGGACGATATAGTGCAAGTGTTTGTGTAATAAAGAGACAGCATAATAGTGGACTGATTAAATAGCATAATTAGTTAGTAATTAATGTGTCATGTATAGTTTAGCAATTGTTTATAGTTTTAAGTACATAAGTCTCATGTATTATCTCATAAGTGAATAGGAAAAATAATAAATAAAGATTAAAATAGGAAACCCATAGGGAAATAGGCCGCGGCTCTCCTTACGGTACAGCTACGAGCCGAAAAGATACCTTATTAATTCCTAGAAATAGACCGCGGCTCTCCCAACGGTACAGCTAGGAACCGTAAAGACACCTCTGTAATTCCAAGAAATGCCGCGGCTTTCCCTACGGTACAGCTCATAGTAGTAAAGATACCTAATTATGTAATAATACCTATTATTATTACTAAATTGTGATTGGTTTAAGATAATGCGCTCTGATTGGTGCACTGATCGATAGCAAAATTACACCAATCAGAGGGGCTACATTTTTTCTGCTATTTTTGTATAAATACCGGGCTGAATTGTAAGCCGGGACAGTTCCCACCGGCAAGCGGTAGCGGTACCCAATAAAGAAGAAAGTTCTTCGAGAGTTTTCCTTGCTACCCAACCAACCCAGCTACAGCGAATGTACAGAAGCGTACATTGAATGGTCCTTCGAACCGGATCCGTTGGAAAATCGGGAAAATTCTGAAGAAAATTCGTCGGGCCAGCAAGAATGCCAGTGACACGGCAGGAACTCAAGAGCCGTAAGGCATCGTCAGAAGAAACTCCGTCCACGTCAGAGGGTACCGCTACCACCTCCGCGTCGACAGCCACGGGGACTGTCACCACCGACACCACGGAGTGCACGACGACCACGGGTACCTCCGCGACGTCGGTGCGCTCTACAGCGCCATCCTCCGCGACAGTGAAGAGGACTGCGGCCGCCACTGCCGGCGCCGCTACCGCCGCCGCTTCCGTCGCCGCCACCGTCGCACGCTCAACTACGCCCGCCGTCGCGCCGACGCTGCCAGCCGCCGCGACACAGATGGAACCCCCCGCTGCCAGGGAGGTTCCCGTTACAGTACAGGGGCGTACTCGAGATGCAGACACGTCTACAGTAAGGAGGAAGAAAACAGTCAACACAGAGGAGTCGAAGCAAGTACAGGTGCCCCGCCCCCCTAGCAAGTGGGGGGGTGGATCGACACACAGCAAGGCCAAGGCTCACAAGATAGCTAAGGCCAAAGAAGAGATGCTACGACTGCAGATCGAATTAGCTGCCGCCCGTCTCGCCGCCCTGGAAGCAGACGATACAGAAGATGAATTAGAAGACGACGATGGTGCCTACGCCGAACCCGAAGCCGAAGTGACTGAACGAGTGGACAGCTGGTTGGAGAGCCAACGCCCACGCCCCGTGCTAGCAATCACCGATGCACCGCACTACCCAATAGAAGAGCCGGTGGTCAACGACGCGGGACAACAGAAGCAACAGGAAGCAATACTTCAGTCACCGGCGGGAGTACAGCCCGGCTTAACGGAGTTAGCCGAAGCAATTACGCGCGCCGTCAAAGCAGCACAGCGCCCCAAGTTCATAGAGCTGCCAACGTTTGGAGGGTCACATCAAGAGTGGCTACCGTTCCGCGCCGCATACTACGAAACGGAAAGCATGTTCACCACAGTGGAAAATACGAACCGTCTACGAAGAAACCTGAAGGGCAAAGCAAAAGAAGCTGTGGAGGGGCTTCTCATCACCAGCGCGCACCCAACAGAAGTCATGAAAACCCTGGAGTCAAGATTTGGAAGACCGGAGTCAATAGCAATGATGGAAATGGAAACGCTCCGCGGATTGCCACGTCTCACCGAGTCACCGCGCGACATTTGTATTTTTTCGACGAAGGTCTCTAACGTGGTGGCAACACTGAAGACTCTGAGCTGCGTGAACTACATGTACAACCCGGAAGTTTCGAAGACGGTGGTGGACAAGCTCACACCTACGCTGCGCTACAGATACTACGACTTCGCCGCAGCACAGCCGAAGGAGGATCCAGACCTACTGAAAATGGAGAAGTTCCTCAAGAGAAGCGGAGCTATGCGGGCCATACGCGCTGCCGGAACAGGTGGCGCCACCTACTTCAGCCACTCAACAGAAGAGACCACAGAAGATACACAACGTTACAGAGAAGACGTACACACCCAAGTGCCCCATATGCGACGAAGAGCATACTTCTACGGAGTGTGAACAGTTCAAGAACTCAGATGCGAATGGAAGATGGGACATAGCCAAGTCCAAGCGCCTATGCTTCCGATGTCTTCGATACAGAAACAGAACCCATAGCTGCCGGGCTAAGGCGTGCGGTGTCAACAGCTGCAAGTACTTCCACCACAAGATGCTGCACTACACCAAGGCTCCGGAGAAAAAAGAAGACAAGGAAGCTACAGAAGTAATCAACTCCGCGTGGACTATTAAGAAGAAACAATCCTATCTGAAGATTATTCCAGTTCAAGTTAAGGGGCCCAAGGGAACGTTCAACACTTTCGCCTTGATGGACGATGGGTCAACAGTTACATTGATCGACAACAGCGTAGCCGAGTGCATCGGAGCGACAGGACCCGTCGATCCTTTGAAGATAGAAGCCATCAACGACTTGAAGACATCGGAGTCGGCTTCGAGAAGAGTGAACATCAAGTTAAGAGGTCTCAACGATCATGAAGAGCGTGTACAAGCACGAACAGTGAAGAACCTTCAAGTGGCGTCACAGCGGGTTTCAAGAGAGTTGGTAGATGGCTGCAAACACCTGGCAGACATCCGCGACTACCTCGTATATGCAGATGTAAAGCCACGAGTGCTGATTGGGCAAGACAATTGGCATCTTCTGCTGACAACAAAAGTGAGAAGAGGAGACAACAACCAACCAGTGGCCTCTCTCACACCGCTGGGGTGGGTGCTACATGGCAGCCAGACTCGTGCCATCGGACGCAGCATCGACTTCGTATCACACGTCACAGAAGAAACAGAAGATAACCTGGACAGCCTCATCAAGCAATATTTCGAGATGGACGCACTCTGCATACAGCCTAAGAAACCGAAGGCAGATCCAGAAGAACGAGCACTTCGTATCCTGGAGAAGACCACCACAAGAACAGAAGAAGGAAGATATGAAACAGGACTTCTCTGGCGCAAAGAAGATGTCACGTTCCCTGACAACTACGACAACTCACTGAAGCGACTCTTCAACATCGAAAAGAAGATCGATCGAGACCCCAAGCTAAAACAGAAGTATACAGAACAGATGGAAGCTCTCGTCTCGAAAGGATACGCTGAACTCGCTCCGAAACAGAAGACTGCAAGCAAGACGTGGTACCTGCCACACTTCGCGGTGGTCAACCCAATGAAGCCTGAGAAGCTCCGAGTGGTACATGATGCAGCAGCGAAGACGAAGGGAGTAGCTCTCAACGATATGCTACTCAAAGGACCTGATCTTCTACAGTCACTACCTGGCGTCGTCATGCAGTTCCGGCAACACGAGATAGCAGTCACAGCAGATATCAAGGAGATGTTCATGCAAGTCAAGCTGCGAGCCGAAGACAGAGATGCACTCCGCTACCTGTGGCGCGGAGAGCGACGAGACGACCAACCACCTGAAGAATATAGGATGACTTCGTTGATCTTCGGTGCATCAAGTTCTCCATCTACAGCAATCTACATCAAGAACTTGAACGCCAAACAGTATGAAGACACCCACCCTGAGGCTGCAGCTGCCATCATACAGAAGCACTGCGTTGACGACTACTTGGACAGCTTCAGAAGCCTCGAAGACGCAGTGCGCATCACGAAGTCAGTGCGTGAAGTGCACTCAAAGGCCAGCTTTGAACTGAAACAGTGGAAGTCGAACTCACCACATTTATTAGAAGCATTGGGTGAAAGTAAACAGTCGGAGGATATGGAACTCTACAAGTCAGAAGAGAAGACAGAACGTGTACTGGGCGTTATTTGGAAACTCAACACAGACGAGCTCACCTTCAACCTCAACCTGGCACGCGTCGCACCAACGCTCATCGATGGGAAGACGCCTACGAAGAGAGAAGCGCTAAGAGTGGTCATGTCACTGTTTGACCCACTCGGTTTCGCGTCGCCTGTCACCATAAGGGCGAAACAGCTGCTGCAAAAAGTATGGCGAAGAGGAACATCATGGGACGACGAGCTGGATGAAGACCTGGCGGAACAATGGCAAGACTGGATAGCTCACCTGAAGAATCTCAGCAACGTGACGATCCCGAGAAGATATCTCCAATACAGCGACGCCACTTCGATACAGCTGCACGTGTTCACCGACGCCAGCGAAGCAGCCTACTCAGCAATTGTCTTCTGGAGAACAGTGGCGCCAAATGGTGAAGTCAACCTATCTCTCGTCATGGCCAAAGCGAAGGTTGCACCGTTGAAGTTGACATCCATCCCGAGGTTGGAGCTACAAGCGGCAGTCATGGGAACCAGGCTCGCCGAAACAGTTATAGAAGAGCACGAAAGAAAACCGGACAGCAAAGTGTTCTGGACAGACAGCAAGACCGTGTTGACCTGGATAAGAACCGGATCACGCTCATACAAGCCATACGTAGCCCATCGCCTGGCTGCAATTGAAGAGGCCTCCACAGTCACCGAGTGGCGTTGGGTTCCAACGAAGCTGAACGTAGCGGACGACGCCACACGAGACGTCCCAACGTCCTTCAATAAAGATCATCGCTGGTACAAGGGACCGGACTTCCTCTACCAAACAGAGGAACATTGGCCCGTCGAAGTCACTGCAACAGAAAAGGAAGAACCTTCGGGCGAAGAGAAAGTAAATCACATCGCCAACGACAGGAAACAGAAACTCGCAGAAGCCCTACCTGAAGCATCTCGTTTCTCGAATTGGGACAGACTCCGATACGCCACAGCTCGGGTTCTACAGTTCATCCAACTCTGTAGAACCAAGAAGGAAAGCGTCAATTACAAAAGGACGCGAAAGAACACAGAAAAGGATCCAAGCTGGAAGAAAACGAACAAGCCTGCGACGAAGCAACAGCCAACAGTCAAGAAAACAACGTCGCCTAATAGAAAGTTTCTCCCAGTCACTGCCGAACAGCTCAGAAGGGCGGAAGAGCTTCTGATGCGTGCATCCCAAGAAGATTCCTTCACAGAGGAAATACAAGACTTAAGAAACAGCAAGACACTCAACAAGGAGAGCCGTCTGTACCAACTGAGCGTCGAATACGTCAACGATGCAATCAGGCTAAGAAGCCGGATTCAAGCAACACAAGACGTAACAGAAAACTTCAAGAGCCCCATGGTACTCGACGGTGATCATCCAACAGTCAAGCTCTGGGTGAAGGCTATACATCGTCAGCTGCATCACGCCGGAGTCGAAGCTACAGTCAACGAGTGCAGACAACAGTACTGGGTGCTACGTGTGCGTCCAGTCACAAGAATGATCATAAGAAGATGCCTGTTCTGCAGAATGAAGACACAGAAGCCGCCATACCCCAGAACCGGGGACCTGCCGGAGTGTCGCCTAGCTCATCACAAGCGACCCTTCACCTTCACTGGCATCGACTACTTTGGACCTCTCTCAGTGACCGTCGGCCGAACGCGACAGAAGAGATATGTGGCCATCTTCACCTGTCTCACCATGAGAGCCATACACCTGGAGATAGCTGGCTCACTCAGCGCTGATTCAGCAGTGATGGCGCTGAGGAGAATGATGGCTCGCCGGGGTTTCCCGACGGAAATCTGGTCAGATAACGGCAGCAACCTGAGAGCGGCTGACAAGGAACTTCGGCAGGCGATGGACAGCGCAACAGCAGAAGAAGCAGCGAAGAAGACGATCTCCTGGCGATACATACCACCAGGAGCTCCATTCATGGGCGGAGCGTGGGAACGAATGGTTCGCTCCGTGAAGACAGCACTCGCAGCCACGCTACATGAACGGCATCCTACAGAAGAAGTCTTCTCCACCCTACTAGCTGAGGTGGAATATACAGTCAACAGCAGGCCGCTGACACACGTCTCAGTCAGCCCCGAGGATCCTGAAGCACTGACGCCCAACCACTTTCTGTTGGGTGGCCCGGGACGTGTACCGCTGCCAGGTACATTCGACGAGCGGGACGCTGCCTCCAGATCGACTTGGCGAGCCGCGCAGAGATTGGCCGACGTGTTCTGGACGCGCTGGGTGAAGGAATACCTACCGGAGCTCCAACACCGGCGGGAGCCGCACGGACGAGGACCAGCGATCCAGATTGGCGACCTCGTGCAAGTGGTCGACGCCAACCTACCGCGCAACGTGTGGATCCGAGGAAGAGTCATCGCCACGTACCCGGGACCAGACGACGTCGTGCGAGCAGTGGACATCCAGACCAAGGGAGGAGTGCTGCGACGGCCGGTGAGGAAGCTGGTGGTCCTGCCCCTGTCTACAGACGACGCGCCCGCACCGACAAGTGATGCGACATAGTCGCACGGCGGGAGAGATGTGCGGGACGATATAGTGCAAGTGTTTGTGTAATAAAGAGACAGCATAATAGTGGACTGATTAAATAGCATAATTAGTTAGTAATTAATGTGTCATGTATAGTTTAGCAATTGTTTATAGTTTTAAGTACATAAGTCTCATGTATTATCTCATAAGTGAATAGGAAAAATAATAAATAAAGATTAAAATAGGAAACCCATAGGGAAATAGGCCGCGGCTCTCCTTACGGTACAGCTACGAGCCGAAAAGATACCTTATTAATTCCTAGAAATAGACCGCGGCTCTCCCAACGGTACAGCTAGGAACCGTAAAGACACCTCTGTAATTCCAAGAAATGCCGCGGCTTTCCCTACGGTACAGCTCATAGTAGTAAAGATACCTAATTATGTAATAATACCTATTATTATTACTAAATTGTGATTGGTTTAAGATAATGCGCTCTGATTGGTGCACTGATCGATAGCAAAATTACACCAATCAGAGGGGCTACATTTTTTCTGCTATTTTTGTATAAATACCGGGCTGAATTGTAAGCCGGGACAGTTCCCACCGGCAAGCGGTAGCGGTACCCAATAAAGAAGAAAGTTCTTCGAGAGTTTTCCTTGCTACCCAACCAACCCAGCTACAGCGAATGTACAGAAGCGTACAATTAGATCGCCTTTATCATCGCAATATTAATTCTTCCTTACTAATACATATAATAAATGCGATAGTGTGTTTGTTTGTTGGTTAGTTGGTTGGTCCGTCAATCACGCTGCAACAAAGCTACGGATCGACGTGATTTTTTTGGATAGGTATAGTTGAGATGAGAACCCGGATAATCCCGCGGGATTTTAAAAACTAAATCCACGCGGATGAAGTTGCGGGCATCGGCTAGTATATAAACATAGAAAGCTGCATAAAATAATAATTCCTTTAACATGGTGTTTTCACTTTTTCTTCACATTTTCAGTGTTTATTATGATAAATAAAGCTCAATATCCTTCGTCGATGGTGATGGGTACGCTCATGTCGGGCTCGTAATGGAAATCAAGTTCCCTTGTACGCAGTATCTGTTTGTACACGTAGGCGGACTTGCGTGCCGTGCGCGTACGCTTTGGATCGTCGTAGTTTACCTCGTACAATCCGAAGCGTTCCCTGAAACATTAAAATATTATGAATATATTTACAAGAACATACAAATTTTTGCCCGACTTCAAAAAAGCAAGAGGTTCTTAATTGGGCCCTTTTGACGTGATAGCGTCTTATAAATCGATAAAACCGGCTGCACGCACGAAACAGTGTCACGTGCCGCCTAGCTTGAGCCTACAAGTGAAAGCGCGGAACAAGCGATAGAGAGGCACGATCGGCCCAAGCGTTGGCAGAGTGCCGGCCGCTGGGCCCGCCAGTCATCGCGTGGCGCTGTGGTTAGCGGTCATCAATGTTTCTTTATAACGCACGTAAAACAATCGTCCGTAAACCGACTTTACAGGCAACCAATTTTGGAACGTAGTTCCTTATCGCGCGGTACGGAAGGGGGCTAGACGGAAAAAATTAAGGAACCAACACTCGACACATTTTTGAAACCGACACTTTTTTGTTGAATGTGAATTTTGCATTGTGTTCGGTATTTTCGCGATACAACACGGCGACTTTATTATTAGGCGACTGCCGGAGCCACTAGGCTACGGAGGCGCAATATTGTATCGCGAAAATACCGAACACAATGTAATCGAAAGGAACTACGTTCCATCCGGGTGTCCCTTGACACCTCTCAAGTTTTTTTTTAAAGTGCGAGAAATCTCGAAGAAAACCGTATGGGTACTACACACCGATTGCTTGATACGTTATAAGTGAATGAGTATGAATTTCGTGGACTGATTCGCGTGATTTTTTTAACTGCAACTGAAAGCGCGTTTAATTTTGTCCAAATTTAAATAAATGTCGCGGTTCGACGCGCACTTTGTGTCCACTACTCGTAGGTACGAGTATGTTCACTTTCGTTTGACGGATATGCGGCGTGGAGTTATAATCTATACCGGACAGTATAAGGAAAACCGGCCAAGTGCATGTCAGGCCACGCGCAGTGTAGGGTTCCGTAGTTGAAAGTCTCAAATATTATTGCTGACCTAGGATAGTGCTTTTATTTTATGAATATTGAATACATTTTGAGTTCCATGGTTTAAATACTATAACTACAAAATATGCAACTTACACTACGTGTAATACCTAACTTAGAAAAAACAGATATAACTCCTTAACTAATGAACCCTACTTAGCCGTGATAGTTTTCCTTTAAAATTCATTAAATATACTACTGCTGTGAATTTTTTCTTGTATCCTTTATACAACCATTTAGCTGGCAGAGGAGGGGGACACTTGACTCTAATAAAATGTAGCACTTTAAAATATCATATTTCACAAACGGATCCCTGAATTGAAAAATGATATTCCCACACCCACAATATTTTTGAAAGACCTATTCAACGACACCCCACACTATGGGATAGACGACGAAAAAAAAATTCATCCCCACTTTACATGTAGGAGAGATACTCTAAAAAAAAATTATTTTTCACAATTTTATTTCACCACTTTGTCGGCGTGATTGATATTTATACCTTTGTCAAATTACAGATTTCTAGTACCAATAGTCTCTGAGCTAAACTGCGGACGGACAGACAGACAGACGGACGGACATGGCGAAACTATAAGGGTTCCTTGTTTACTACGGAACCCTTAAAAAGGGTCCATGTCCCATGAATTACATTAAATTAATTTATAGTCTGAAGAAACGTTATACATACTAACTGCTGCACTCAGTCGCTAATCGTTATTTATCGACGAGATCTTAGATTTAAAAAGTTTCAATCTCAGAAATTAACGCTTCGTTTGTACATTATTGACAATTCAGTAAGTAATAGATTTAATGATTATTAATGTATGACTCTTTAAATATAATTTAGTACATGCGGCTGAGTGCGGCAGTTAATCACAAGTCAGTGCGGCAGATAATATTTTGGATAGATCAGTCGTGGTCTAATTTCAGTTTTATTTATAAAAAGTAATTATTTTCTGTGTACCTAAGTGATTGATGGGTTTCTAGAGACTCAGAAGTAGAGTATAAAATATTCAAAAAATATATAAACGTATATTTACGTGTAGCCTGACGCCCATTCCAAACTATCCATTAAGCTCCACGCAGTGTAGACCCGGATATCAGAACCCTCGTCGATGGCATCCAACATGGCGTTGATGTAAGTTCTATAGTACATGACTCTGCGGTCGTCCTCCAGCCCCTCTCTTGTAGAGAAACCATTTTCAGTGATATAAACAGGAGGGTTATCGTAAGATGTCCGTATTCTTGTTAAAAGTTTGTATAAACCCCACGGTACAGCCTATAAAATATTTATTATGTACCTTTACACTCTGCCACATAATACATTAATGGCCTGTTTGCCTTGCTTGCTTGCTGATAAAGTACCTGATATATAACTGACAGATAATATATCTGCTGGATAAATCTGTGTGATATCTTTTTGAGTTTAACTGCCAGGTTGACTTATCAGATACTTATGAAACAGTCATTTAAACGCTATCCATCAGATAAGTTTTGGATAGGTTATCAGACTTTAACAGCAAGTGGTGAAACAGGCTCTAAAAGTATTAAAGTAATTACATTCAATCATACCTTCAACCACGATGACGCGGCGCCTTCCCATACTTCTTTTTGGTAAGACAATGCTCCTATATCATCATAGAATGATGGAATTGGAAAGCTGTTAGCTAAAGAAGAATTTCTGTACATGATACTAGTTGTATAATGATTGATTCCAAAAAAGTCTGAACTTCCTTTAACTAATTCGACTTCTTCAGGGCTAAATTCAGGTAATCTCGACCGAGCAAATCCTTGCGCAAGACTTTTGGCGGCCACTCTCTTTTTTACAATATCAGGAAAATCCCCATTTTTGGAAAAAATTGGATGAGCATATATTCCCCACTGAAATTAATATAAGGAATATTGAACAACTGAACATTGGTCTGCATATTTATATTCAATAAGGCAAAGGCACATTGTAATTACCTCAAATTGAATCGCATCTTCCGCTGCTTCAACGTCCTTTTCAGAATCCGGTTCAAACCAAGTTGTACTAAGAACTATACCAATGGTGCCACCTTGTGATCGTTGGAACTCATCCTTATACATGTGGTAAGTTTTAGCGTGAGCCACGAGTACATTCTTTGCACATATATAGTCCGCATATCCTGATATATTAACCAAAGGTGCAAGCGATCCACCGCCGTACCCTTGATAGCAAACTTCTCGTGGCTCGTTGATGGTGAACCAATATTTGACTCGGTCTCCAAATAATTCAAAGACGACCCAGGCATAGTCCGTAAACCAATCGACAATGTAAGGGTTAGTCCAACCACCCATATCTTGCAATTTCTGTGGTAAATCCCAATGGTATAGGGTGACCATGGGCTGTATGTTATATTTAAGCATTTCGTCGAAGAGATTATTGTAATATTGGACTCCCTTTTCATTGATTTGATCAGGGAAGCTCGTTGGAAGTATTCTAGTCCAAGATAAGGAAAGTCTGTAGAAATCTAGTCCAAGCTCTCTCATCATCTCTACATCTCTTTTGTATTGGTGGTAAGAATCATCGGAAATATCACCCGTGTCACAATTCCTAATAAGGCAGGGTTCTTTGTGTGATATGCGATCCCAAATATTTTCGGTTTTACCTTCAGTAAGTAATAATTTATTTACATTTATTTTTAGTAGATACAACAAAATACTGCTAAGGGAATGAAAGTGAATTCTTGCATAATTTATACCTATATGCTTTACCTGTACATTCTAAAACAAATTTCTATTTATATTTACATAATATATACATAATAGTTTTTGATTAAATGTGTAAAATGTCGAAAAAAATACCGCTCCAACCCCCCCTTATTTACGATGTTTACCAATGGAAAAATCCGAAATAATTATGGTCAATAGAGGTATGTGTATAGTTTATCATTATAACTAGCATAGTTTTTTTGATATTAAAAATAAACCAATACAAACAAAGGTAGTTTGCGGTTCATTAATTTAACGATTAATAAAAACAAAACAAAAATGAATAAGCAAATTAATATAATATTAACGTTTTACTTGAATACTTTTATTTCTGGAGTACGGAACCCTTGGTGCGCGAGTCCGACTCGCACTTGGCCGGTTTCTTTGATATTACAGCCATTGCAATTTTATTTGTTTTAATACAAAAATTATTATAATTAATTTACCGTCTTCATCCCAAGCACCTTCGATTTGATACGATGCAGTAGCTGCTCCGAAAAGTAGTTCTTCCGGAATTTTTCTAACCTCATGTAGACTTACGCTTGATTTACTTTCCGTAGTTTGAGTAAGAGCCAGCCATGTCAGAAATAGTAACCTATTTATTTTCGAATAAAGTTTGTTTAAAGTAAAAAGGTACATAATTAAGGTAAATAAATAAAAAAAAAGGTTTGAACTTACGATAATTTTGCTAATTGCATCATGTTGTTTGGTAAGGTGTCACCTAGTTCCGTGCCTGCTCAGGCTCTGATTGTGTACGATAATCAAGTCTCTTTTAAATGCTTAATATTATCTAATAGTTTAATGAGTTTTGGTTTTGATTGACAACGTATAGTTGCAACAGTGTACCTATAGAATGACGTTATTTACATCAAGGTTTCGTTACTTTTACTATATACAATCAAAAATGTTATCAGATATCAGTGTGTACAAAACTGGAGTAACCATAACACTACACAATTAAATAAAGGCTATATATACATTTGGCTATATCTTTATGATGATCAAAATAGTTATCAGGCGTAACCAACCGGGGGGGCTCAGATTCGTGGTTTGAAATTTCTTGGGTCCGGGAGTCGCCGGTCGTGAGGTAAGAAATAAGAATGTCGTGTGGTTGGGAGGGAGGTCGGTAGTAAAGTCGATTAGGAGTTTGGAATTTGGAATCGGGAAGTCGCGGTTTAGGAGCCGGTAAGTATTTGGCGGGTGAGTAAAACACTCGTTAACTGCTTTGAGTATTAAAGTGCTGGTTTAAAACTCAAAGGTTAACTGTGTAGGACATATTATTCGTAAGATTTGGTATGTACGTTTTCTGAATTATTTTTAATTAGTTTTAGGTGTGTGTGTCTGTGTATATTATATTTCTGGTTTTAATTTAAAGTTTTAGTTTTAATTCTAAGTAAGTATATATTTAATTTTAAGTTTTATGATAAGGGTCCTTCCTACACGCGAGACATGGGTTGAGGCTAGAGATTACCCTCGGGGAGTCGGCAAGTCGAGGGTCGGCTGGAATATTGGGGTTAAGGGTCGAAGCGTCGGGAGGTCGAGAGATCGGATAGTTATGAATTTTGTTGAAATTATTCAATATTAGTCAGTAACAGTGTACTGTTTTATATGTATTAACATATAAAACAGTACACTGTTACTGACTAATACAAAACTCACACCGATGGTGGTGGTGGTGGTGAAGAACTTCACTAAAGCTAGACCGATTTGAAAATTGTTTTATTGAAGTGAAAACTTCTTTAGGCGCGTTGAGTACTTTTTTGGGTGAGCAAAAAACATGGATTTCGCGTCATCGTCACCTTCACAATCGTCACCTGGAGATTTCAGTAAGCGTTCAACATTTTAGAGGTTCTCAAGCAACCTTGTACAGCGCAGTCGGCAAGCAGCCGCCTTCCTTACCGTTTAATGTGTCGCATGTCGATGTCGCAGGTTCGAATCTCACTCACGAAACGTGACAGTGCGCTTTTTTAAATTTTTTTATTTATTTTTATATTACATATTTTATTTTATTTATTTATTTATTTTACATTTGTTTTTAATTTTTAGCAAATCTAGTTTTCACTTCTATCGGCAGTCCCTATCCTATGACTGCCAATTTTGTTTTGTTGGCTTTAATACAGGGGTAATTCAAAAAGAAAAAAAATAGGGAAAACCCAAAAAACCAGCATCAAAATTAAAAAAAAAAAAGTGTGTGTGTCAGCTCCGACGCACGACTGGAGTTTACTCCTTACACCGTCGTAATGCATTCGCGGCGCTCGCTGCGTCTAGGCGCTGCTCGGACCCGATCGGTACGCGCTCGGCTTCCCGAAGCGAAAGCTCTTTCGCACGAAAACCAACCTTATTTACTCAACGTTAGGGTAGAAATTTGCATCGTTGTGAAAAACGTAACGAGGGCATTCGACAACTCAAGCGAAAACCAACCTTATTTACTCAAAGTTAGGGTAGAAATTTGCATCGTTGTGAAAAACGTAACAAGGTCATTCATACGTAGATTTTACTCCTCGAATTTTTCTCATACCGGGCGCCTAAAATCGATTCTTAAGGAGTAAACTCCAAAAAAATAAACAAAATTGGTAAGTAATTTTGTATAGGAATCACCCTTTTTTCTGTGATCGAATGAATCACCACTTCGGATCTTCGAAAAGTCGAACAAATACAAACAAAGGCACAACCGTACCATCCCCTTCTCGAAGCCATTGAATACGTTTTCGTACACTTACTTTTAATAGATATGTACCTAATAATGGCGGCGGGAGCGAAGCTGCGGGTAAAGGCTAGTTAGTAATAAAGTCACGCACAAATTATCCACAAATGAATAGATAATTTTCCGTAGTCTATAAGTGGGTAATACAACTTATATTTGCTTCTAACATTTAGAGTTGTTTTTATGCACATAATTATATCACATTTTAATATTATGCATATTGCCTACCTAGTGTCTATAATTTAACTTCCTTAAATTAATTTCCCAATGTCTTTCTTGAGCCTATCCATATTAATATTATAAATGCGCAAGAAACTTTGGGGCAGAAATAACTTACTTCCTAGAGATGGATACAAATGAACGAAATTCACACACATGCCTGAGAGCAAGCTTTCTATGCCTGAGACTTTTTTTTTTCAAAATCCTGCAGTAACAGTAGCTTTTCAGTTTCTGGCTCAAACTAGATTTTTAATAGCACATTATCTGAAATTTGGTGCAGCCGTTATGTTAGGATAATAATAATATGATCTTCTTATAATTAACCTATGTATTATGCTAATAATAAAGATTTATAGCAGTTTCTTGATAGACCCATAGAAATAATACACTACTCGTAGTATTTGTATTAAACACTTTATTGAATTTTTCTGTCATTACAGTTAATTACACATAAATTAATTTAATATTTATACCCAAAATAATAAGGGCCCATTTCACCAACATAAAATAAGTCTTATTCGAGCGTAAATTTGTTATTTTGACACATTTTCAATAAAAATACTGTCTGAACGCCCAATTTATTCCTCAGAAATCGGCACTAAATGAGATTCACACTTAAAATTACTAAGTACAATAAACACTGCTACATGAAGGCGATCCATGGGTAGGAGGGAGGGTTCTAATGTCTAGACCATTACAATTCTCAAGTTCAAAGCACTATTAAAAATATCAATAAAATTATAGTAATGGAACTATCATTGCATGCACGCCGCGTGTCATTCGCATTGAGTCAGCTTATGCAGCACAGCATGTTTCAACAACTGGCTTCAATTTTCATTATCTATTGTCAAGGGAACGCTCATATCAGGTTCGTAGCAACGGTTCAGTGAATTTGTGTGGAATATTTCACTTAAAATATAAGCGGATTTTCGTGGTGTGCGCGTTAGCTCCGGTGTGCTGTAGTCCACTTCGTAAAGACCGAATTTTTCCCTTTAAAAAAACATACATAAATGGCATTAATTTTATCCAATACAATGAATTAAATAATTGGGGAAAATCTTCAAATATGGACCTCCCTAACGCAGTGATCAGCGATGTAGTATTTTAAGTGGAAGGTCCCCGATTCCGATCCCAGCAGGTATCTGGTCTGGTCTGGTGGAGGCTTCCGCCATGGTTAGTTACCGCCCTTATCTAATAAGTTTTGAAAAGAGCAACCGCCGAGTTTCTTGCTGGTTCTTCTCGGCAGGAAGGACATTCCGAACCAGTGGTAGACTCAAAAGACTCAAAAGGTCTACGATTCAAAAGCACTTGTAAAAAAGTTTATTTGAATAAAAATATTTCTATTCTATTCTATGTTACCGCCCCACCGGCGCCAAGCGCTTGGCATTCTAGGTAGCGTAGGGTCCGATTATGGCTATCCGTTTAATTAAACTGCCAAAGATATCCTCTTCTATCTTAGACTGCATCGTCATTATTTACCCAGAACAAAATCCCAGATAAGGGCTAACTTGTAGCAGAATTAATATTACCTCAAAAAGTAGGTGGATAGCAACCAAAAAGGTCGGGGAAACGGAGAAAGACTAAGAGCCTCTAACTCTTTACCTCTAAGCTAGAGGTTAGAATTTACCTCTAAGCTAGAGGTGGATAGAGGTCATCAAAGTCGCTTGTGAAGGCCTCCGTAAGAGTTCGCTTAACCAATCCAAGGCGCTACCAAGATTATAAAATTACCTAGTTTTAGTACCTAGACACACCTGTTATGGGCATCTATTCCTTGATAACCTATATTGTGAACATTATGCAAATCTATATGTCGCAGGGAGATGACAGAAACTGAGATTTAATCAAATCCCAAAGGATTCGATCAAATCCCAAAGGATTCGATCAAATCCCGAGAGATGTTAAAATGAAAATTTTATTTTGACATTTCCCTGAAAAAAAAAGTGATTTGGTCAAATCACAAAACAGATTTAGTGAGAAGATGAAATGAACGAGTCTTAGCCGTTGATTCATGGCAGAGGGGCTGTGACCCACGCTCTGTGGCCTACCTTGTCCATCGCCATTCAGGGTGAAACCCCAGGAGGTATCCGATGGTCTTTTGATTAGATTTTTTTGTAAGTACAACTCAAGAATTTAATTTTAATTTAGATTTTAGTTTATTTTATTTTCGTTGAACGAAAACAAACAACGTAATATTGTAACCTGTCGGAAAATTGTGAACAACACCGGGCGCACATATTATTTTTAGTTATTAATTTTGCTCCAACCTCCAACCATCCGCTCCAACTCCACGCAGTCTTGTCTGCCCTACCCCTGGAGTGTTTTTTAAAGCGCTACTACTAGTCTTCTGACGAAGCCCATTTGTTTTTATACTATACCGTACTACTACTGTGTTGCATTACATATACTAGTTATTTACAAATCAAATGGGCTACGCCAGAAGACTTGCTCCGTCGACTTCACCTACTCGACCTTCGTTTCGCTTCGGAGGTCGCCGGTTCGCTCCGCTCGCCACCTCCCCCTTCGCTCCATTCGGCCACGTAGGCTCGCTTCATTCAGGACCTCATTCACGAGCTTCTGGCTACGCGCTTTAAAAAACTACTCCAGGGGTAGGGCAGACAAGTCTGCGTGGAGTCGGAAACGGAATCCGTTAAGTTATGCTTTATCAGTACTGTGTGAGTGTGCGTTGGAGCTTGAAAGCCGGTACGGTAGGGGAGAGCGGAAATGTTATCTTCTAACTAAAATAGTTTGGGGTTTTGAACAAATCACTTTTTTAGGGAAATATCAAAATAAAATTGTCATATTTTAACATTTCCCGGGATTTTCAAATCTCCCTTTCTATCATTTCCCTGCGATATATACAAATAAATAAAATATAGTGTCTGTTTGTATTACCAATATAACAGCTTTTCTAATAAATGCAAAGTATAATCGATACTTAAAACAAAACATCCATTTTTTAATTTTTTTTTTAGTCTGTCCGTCCTATTGTCTGCTATTTGTTCCGGCTAATCTCGGGAACGGGTGGACCGATTTCGACGGGACTTTCACTGACAGATAGCTTATTTTAAAAGGAGTAACTATAGGCTCCTTTATTGACCGACTTTCAAAAATGGAGTTGTGTTTTTCTACCTATGTAATTCGATATCGCCGTCATTTCTTAACCGATTTACGTGAATCTTTTTTTAATCGATACAGAAAATTTGCGAGACCATAAAAAATTTGGGTTCTAACTTCTCAATCCAGATGCTACAGGGGTACTGCGCACCTAAATTGTGGTGATTTACTAACTATCATTAATCATTATACATATTTGTTGTAGGTACCAAGCAAGACTACATAGTTGATTTCCAGGACCCAACTCCTCAATCCTGATGTTGCAGGGGTTTTGCCTATGCGGACGAAGTCGTGGGCATCAGCTAGTACATAATATAAGGGTTTTAGGAAAATCGAAAAAATATTTTAAGCAGGTTAAAATCAGCACTATCAATGCATTTCTTTATGTGTAACACTAGTTTTGTATCAGGTAAACTTACGTGTATCCGCCTGTCCATTCAAAGTTATCCATAAGACTCCAGGCCGAATACGCTCGAACATCAGAACCTTCTTCTATCGCGTCCAACATGGCGGATATGTACTCCGTGTAATACTTGACACGGTCGTCGTCAATCAGACCCCCGTGAGTAGCAAATCCATTTTCAGTAACGAAAACGGCTGGATTATCGTATTCTTCTCTTATGTAGGTTAGTAATTTGTAGAATCCCCATGGAACAAACTAAAATAAAATAACAATGTTAATACAAAATACTCGTAAATTATAATAAACTATAGTATCACGTTTAATATCGATAGCTTTGTGGTTAGAACTACGGTCTCCTATTCGGGGGTTCTTGTTCGGTTCTATGCAATTAAATATCTCATACTTCAACGGAGAATGAAAACATCGTGCGGAAACCTGCACGCTTGAGAGTTCTCCACAAAGTTCTCAAATCTGCATTGGGCGAGCATGGTGGGCTATAGCCACCATGTACCTTTGTACCTGTAGCCTTTGTCTGAGAGGACGCCTGTAGTAGGTCGTGATGATGATGGATTTTTTTCGGTTAAGATCTTCAGTCAGTCCCAGGACAAGCAAATAACTTAAGAAGTAGCATTTTGTTAAAAGCCGTTCTTCTGTAGTAGTCGGCGCACATAATATGTTGTAGCCCGGATCTATCATTCGTCTTTTACCCGACTACGGCAAAGCCAAAGGAAGGGTTATGATTTTAACAGTCTATTTATGTATGTACGTATGTGTATGACTATTTACGAATGTTCCACCAAAGCGAATATTTTTATGAATGAGGTGCCAATAGCGGCACGTTATGATGATCCGGGTGACATAAGCTACATTTTATAAAAGACAAAATAACAGATGTTACATCCAATTTTCCGTGGACGGGTTACAGTTTTTAAACTTTTGTCTTTTTTAGTTATAAATAAAATTAAAAAAATTGCTAATTACCATTATATAATTCGATTTACCAATACACCAATCAGGCATAACTTTATAGAACACTGCTAGGTCATCCTTGAAAGAAGGGGACTCATAATATCCATAAACTGACTCATTTCTGTACGCATAAAAGGTAAAATAATGATTTAATCCAAAAAAGTCAGAGGTCCCCCGTATGAATTTAACTTCATTCGGTGTAAATGCAGGTAGCCTGGATCTAAGAAACCCTTGTTCTGCGCTCCTCGCTGCAATTCGTTTTATCATTGTCGAAGGAAAATCGCCGGTCTTGGAGAAAATCGGATGAGCATACTGTTCCCACTGAAATATTTTGATATTATAGTAAACAAAATCGAAGAAACGATAGAAAGATAAGATAGTATGCAAAATCTGGACTAAAAAGGCAAGGGAAAGAGATGAACTTTGCCAGACAGGCACCAATTATGCGGGAACTGATATTTTTCTTTAAAAACAAGATATCGTTATTGTTGATAGTTGATACTGTTCTTTAATTGTAACCATAAATGAAATTTAGTTTTGTATCTGAAATAAAAGGCATTTAAACAAAATCGACTTATGTAAGCAATATTATTTAACCAAAAATAAACATCTAAAAACGTACTTACTTCAAATTTACTAGCGTCATTAGCTGCTTTAGACTGGTTCTTATATAAAGGTTCATACCATTGAGCACTCAACGATATAAAAATAAACCCCTTTTGTTTTGGTCTAAATTCTTTATCGTAGATGTGATACGCTTCAGCATGGGCTAATAGTACATTTTTCGCACAAAGGTATTCAGCTACACCTTCAATATCCAGAGCGGGAGCCAGGAGCTTATCTCCATATCCAAAGTAACAAATTTGGGCGGGTTCATTTATTGTCACCCAGTATTTGACTCTATCTCCAAACAATTCGAATAGAGTTCTTGCGTAATCCGCATAATAATCATTAATGTAAGGATTTGCCCAACCTCCGAGGTCTTGAAGTTTCTGTGGCATGTCCCAGTGGAATATTGTGACTACTGGTTGTATTTTATATTTCAGTAGTTCATTGATTAATTTATTGTAATAAGCTACTCCAGCTTTATTTATTTTATCTGGAAAACTTGTGGGAAGTATTCTTGCCCAGGAAATTGAGAACCTGTAGAAGTCAACTCCCAGTTCTCTTAACATCTGCACATCCCTTTTATACATATTGTATGAATTGTCTGCGATATCGCCATTTGACCCGTCAGTCACTAAATTTGGTCGTGTATGAGTTAAACGATCCCAAATGTTTTCAGTTTTTCCTGTTGAAAATAATTTCTTTTATACAAAAAGGATAAATCTATGCCTTATTTTATATTTGTACCAAAAATTTTAAGTGTAAATATACTTAAATAAACTATTTGTGATTTAACCCAAACTCAAGAACCGCGCCCCAAAAAAAAAAGACGAGTGATTTCTTTATTCGGTAATAAACCTGTGTCACAGAATATATACTAGCCTGTGTAACTAAGAATGTTGTACAATTTTTCTAAATCAATGATTACTGAAAAAGTAGTAGTTATTAATGCAATAGTGTTATACAGTATTATTAGTGGTTAAATAAAAAATGTCATACCGTCTACTTTCCAAGACCCTTCTATTTGGTAAGAAGAGGTGGCGGTTCCGAACTTAAATCCGCGAGGGAACTTACGAATATCGCAGCTCGGTCTCGCAACAAAATCTCCAAGTGCAACATGAACTACTAGTGATAATCTGTAATTTACAATTAGTTCATTCTTAAATTATTTTTATTTTAATTGCAAAAGTATGAGAAATTATTGTCACGTTAGAAAGTTTATTGTAATGTTTGAAGTTACGATTCCTACTATATGTATATTTTTTTTAATTGATTGGAATGATAGGAATATAACTGGAAATAGATAGTTTGTGATAGTTACTTACATCAAGTTACAGTGATAATATGCCATAATGTTGAGTTTTCAACGGTAAAAATATTATGTTTACTAATATTAACTAAATAACAATAAACTTATACTGTGAAAGTCCCAACTAGAGTCTTATGCCAAGCAGTAGACATCTATGGGTTTACGACGAATACCACTGATGACTATATACTATCCCGAAAGAGTGTAGAATATTAATGCGATATAATGAAGTTAGCACTTCTTAATATAATAATTAAATTATGTTAATTTACTTAGATATCTATTTAGAAGGTTTTTGTTAGTATGAAATACCTTCATTTTATCTTGACACATTTTTTTATTGCCTAGGTGAAAATTATCTTTCATGGATTGCCGGTAAACCTAATGACTGACTTTCTTGTGAACATTTAAAATTATTGACCAAACAAAGCGAGGTCGCCGAGTCTATTTGAGTGAATTTGCACTTGTATGTCCGTCTGTCTGTCTGTCAGAAGCCTTATAACTTCTGAATTAGTGTACATAATCAATTCAAATTTAAATATATCTAATATTATGTCAAACCAATAGCATTCAGCCGAATATGGCTTAAAAAATTATAAAATCTTTATTTCAGGGGGCTTTCATAGAAACGAATGCAAAGAAAAATATTTTAAATAAAAAATTTTTTCAAGGAAAATTCTGAGCAGCGACATTCTTTTTAAATTTTTCCCTTAAAATTGACGAAATGGGGGGCTTTCAAATTAGAGACTGAATTCGAGGCTCTATGTCAAAAAATCGGCCAAGTGCGAGTCGGGCCTCGCTCTTTTAGGGTTCCGTTAAAAAAATTAAATTAAAAAATTTCCATCTACCCACCTACCCATTTTAATTTAATTTTTTTAATTTAATTTAATTTTTATTATTTGTTGTTATAGCGGCAATAGAAATACATAATATGTGAAAATTTCATCTGTCTATCTATTACGGTTTACGAGATACAGCCCGCTGACAGACGGACGGACGGACGGACGGACGGACGGACGGACGGACGGACGGACAGCGTAGGCTTAGTAATAGGGTCCCGTTGGTACCCTTTGGGTACGGAACCCTAAAAACGGCTATATATTAAAAGCTGAAACTTGTGTAGGTATAACTTCAGTTACATCCTGTACTTGAACAACAGTATACTAATATTAGATAATTATTATAAAGAAACGATTTATTTTCTTTTTATTAAAAAAGAAAATAAATCGTTTCTTTATAAACGATAAAGAAACGATTTATTTTCTTCTCATTTAAAAATATTGATGCTCATTAGAGCATCAATATTTTTAAAATAACTTATTGGATTTAAACATGGTGTAGCGGATAGTTCCAATAAAAAGTCAAGCTTTTCTTCAGGATTATAATTTGCAGCGGAAAAATTTTCTCACATATTTGACATCTGTCTACATTTATTTTTTAATAGGTATTTTTTCTTATAAATATGTGACACTACAAAAAGGTTTTTCTTCGCGTCGCTAACATAGCCCGCCTCAGTGCTGGGCTCAGCACTCTTCTCCAACTGGCAGCACTGCGACGCGTGCCATCAGTCTTCTTAGCAGCCCCGACTTCGGCGCCTCGTCCACGACTCGTAGGCGCCCGTCCTTGTCTGGCAGCACCGCTTCGACGACGCCTCGAGGCCACGCCCCTCGAGGCATGTTGGGGTCGACAATAACGACCTGTACGCCACGGTAGGTGTGTTGCAGGACCCAGCCGTGCTGGAACTGGCTGACATGGAGCTGTGAAGTGGGCCACTGCTTCCTCAGGAACAGGTTGGAGTCGACAAATGCTCCGACCAACGTGAGGTTTGAGGAAGTACCTAAAACAAACTGATTAGGAGTTATGGCTTCTGTGGTTGAGGGTTCCACAGAGACATGAGTGAGTGGACGGTTTTTGACCATCTGTTCCACTTTTGATATCAAAGTGATCAACATTTCTTTTCTTGGTGCTCGTTCTTTCAGTTTAATTCTCTTGTAGCTTTTAATTAAGCGTTTCCATGGCCCGCCCCAGTGCGGACTACCCGGAGGTTTCTTCCTATCTTTCTTGATTTCAGTTGCAGCGTCGATGCGGCCCCCAACCCGAAGAATTCCATGCTCGTCTAGGAACGGTGTTAAGGTAAGTAACTTACTCTTCTTATCTAATGGTTTTTCTTTTTTCAGGCGTTCGAGTTCTTCAGTAAATGATTGCGCCTGTGCGTATCTCATTAACAGTTGTTCCGCGCGTTTCATCATAACACCATCAATTTCACCGGTAAGCTTCTTACATTTCTTATCCACAAATGATAATACTACGCAAGTAGATTTCAGTAGACGTAGCCATGACGAGAATCTCAAAGGGTCCGGACAGGCAGGTAAGCATACAGCAGTGCTTTCTATTATAGCCACACATTCTGTGATATCTTGATTTGACGTAGATACTCTTAACATGTCCTCAGGCCATTCATTCTCGTCGCGTGAAAGAAACGACGGTCCGTATAGCCATTCGCCGCTGAAAATCTTCATATCGCAAACTTCTTTAGTCGCGGCATCTGCGATGTTCAATTTAGTAGGTACGTAGCGCCATTCATTTGAACAGGTAAGTTCATCAATTTCCCCTAGTCGATGAGCTACGAACGTTTGATACTTTCGCGCGTTATTTTTTATCCAGTGCAGCACAGTAGTCGAGTCGCACCAAAAATATTTTCTCTGTGGTTTGATTCTATGTTGCTTGATTATTATTGTGTCCGCTAACCTAGCCCCCAATACAGCTGCTTGAAGTTCAAGCCTTGGCACCGATAGCGATCGTTTTACAGGCGCCACTTTGCATTTGCTTGCAACAAACGCGATGCTCCTATGTTTGTCATTACAGCGCCAGTAAGCGACGGCGCACATAGCTTTCGGCGAAGCGTCACAGAAAACATTTCTAATAGTTCGTACACGCCTGCCAGTAGCTTCGGTGCATCCACTGCATCTTCTTGATGATCGTTTACACGCGTGGCTGCTAGATAATGACGCGGTAGGCTAACTTGATCAATGTCCATAAGCAATTTTAACCACTCAGTCCACATAACATAAAGTTCACATGTAAGTGATTCGTCCCAGTCGATACCAGTTTGCCATGTCTCTTGTAATAATATCTTGCCTTTAATAGTAAATGGCGACAAAAATCCTAACACATCAAATATCGACATTATAACTCGTAGCATTTCTCGTTTCGTAGGTATCTTCTCGGAGACTATAGTAGCGGGAATGCGCTTGAATGATACATCGAAACTTAGAACGTCTTTTTTAGGGAACCATATTAAACCTAAAGTACGTTCTGAGTTCTGTTCAATATTGAACCTTACTGTGGTAGGTCCTAAAGCTTCTGTTGGGAGGGACGTCAAGATTTCCTCGCGATTGCTAGTCCAATTTCTTATCTCGAAACCGCCTTGACCGTGAATGAATGAAATATCTTTTACTATTTCTCTCGCCTCGTCTACGCTATGAAGGCTGTCGATATAATCGTCCATGTATCGATCGATCCTCTCTTTATAACGCATAGCATATCCATTGTCAGCCTGCATCTTTCTTTCTACACCTTTCAACCTCGACATTGCGGAAGGAAAAGAGTTAGGCATCTTAGCATCGCAATTTTTCCATGGTAGACCAACGTGCCACCTTCCGTTTATTAATTTACTTGTTTTTTCCAAGTGAGCCTTAGCTTGCAGGTCATCGGCGTTCTCTCGCGGTGCAGCAGTAACACCTAGGGAATCAACAGCGAAAGAACGTTGGACTTCTTCATGCATCTCTCGGAGTAAGCACTCGCTCTCGATATCCAAGTCGTGGTGGTTAGTGCTGAGCAGCAGGGTGGAGCGCAATAGACTACGAGAAGCGTGCGCTCTGGTACAACCATGAAGACACCATCCAAGTGGAGTAAGAGTAGCAAACGGTTCCCCTGGTTTACCTTCAAGTACTTGTAGTGGTAACAATAAATGGTAGTTGTCCTGCCCTATCAATATCTGCGGCTTAGAGTATTGACGAGTTATTTTATTTTCAATTTCAGAAATATGCCTATATCGTTCCGTGCATAAATTGGAAGTATCCTGCGCTGGCAGCTCTAAGTTTTCAACGCTGTACGCTTCAAACGTAAACGGCTGCCCATCTCTGTTAGTTACAGTTAATTCTACAACTTCGCAATAACGCTCGACCACGTGTCCACTCCAGGCGCCGCATACTCGCATACATTTCTTAGAACCATGTAGGCCGACTCGAGCGGCGAGTTCTGAACTAACCAGAGTAATAGTCATCAAGCAACGCTGAAGTTGTCTCGATTCCTTGCGGCCCGTGTACTTGTACCTTTATCATTTTTAGAAGTACTCGGCTGCAGTCATCTTTAATATGAGTTATTTGTTGCGTTTCCGCGATCGGTTGTTGTTCAATCGATTCAGAAGCGGGGGTATTATTTTCCTGTAGCGAACTATTGCGATTAAACTCATAGTGCAAAAGTTCGTGATGTGCTAATTCACACCCGTTTTTTCCACACTTCTTTGCAGGGCAAGTTTCACGGCTGTGACTCGTTCGTGGTACCTTCAAACATTGAAAACAGATACCGTACCTCTTAGCATGACTCCAACGGTCTTTTCGAAGCGCTTTCTTGAATACCTTACAATCCGGTAAATCGTGTTTCGGCCCGCGGCGGCAAAATCGACATTTCGTATCATCCGTGCTTGATTCGCTTTGTAGTAATACGTTGTGGGATCTATTCGCGTAGTTTTCATTGTACTTACGCTTAAAACTACTTTGTTCGGGCTTAGCACAATTAATGTTCACCGCGGTTTTTGTTGTTTTAACGGCTTCTTCCCTTAAAAAGTCTGAAAGTATAACCAGTTTAGCCTTAGAGCCTTCAATTATAAGAGGATAACTGTAGTCCGTCCATTTTGAAAGTAAAACCGTGGGGAATTTAGACAATATAACCGACATAATGTTCATGTTTTTTAGGTACTCATCTTCGCCGATTGAAATAACTGCTGCTACGAAGTTCTGAACTTTGACTGAGAACTTAACTATATCTTTATGATATTCCTGTGACATAGCAGGTAGCTTCTGAATATCATGCACTATTCTGGAAATAATTACGTCCGGATTTCCAAACTGTAGCTCAAGTGCAGACATTACCGTGTCGGGAGTGGTGGCGCTAATTAATAGAGCTGTTACAGCTTCCTTCGCCGGTCCACGTAGGCAGCTACGCAGCCTCCACAGATTTTCTCTAGGTGTAAAGTTACATACGTCTGTAGACTCAGTGTAGGCCTGTTTAAAGTGTAGCCACTCTAGTGGGTCACCCGCAAATACCGGTAGATCCTTCTGAGTGCTGATACGGCTAAGCAATCTGGTATTTGGTGCGTTGCTTTTGGAGATAGCTGCAATATCTTTCAGTGCGCTAGCCAGCATTTGAACAGTGCTTACAGTGCCACCGCCTCCAGCGGCGGGCGGGCACAGCTCGCCTAAATCGTGACCATCTTGCTGGACGGGCTGTGCTAAACTTTCGTGGTGGCTGCGCTCCAACCATCTCTCTACTTCACTATTAGTGCTACGCACCTCACCTTCATCCGCTTGAGAACAATGTTCCTCATCGAGTGCCGCTATATCCGCTTGGAGCTTCTTATCTATAAGCTGCATCTTTATAAGTGCCTTTGCTTCCGCTGCCGCTAGCTCCAGCTGTCTCTTTCTAGCTATAATAGATGATGAGCTTGACTTTCTAGACTTACTCTTATGTGTAGACATCTTACTCGGCGACACTACGTGGCTGCCAATACACTGTCCACTAGTGCCAGGTTCTACATTGTGGAATTGCTGATTCTGTTCCTCCCGCTTCCTTGCGAAACTACGCGTAATCATTGGTGGAGGAGTCTTAAACATTACCAGATCCGCGCTCGAATGGACCACTCTGTAGCGGATAGTTTCAATAAAAAGTCAAGCTTTTCTTCAGGATTATAATTTGCAGCGGAAAAATTTTCTCACATATTTGACATCTGTCTACATTTATTTTTTAATAGGTATTTTTTCTTATAAATATGTGACACTACAAAAAGGTTTTTCTTCGCGTCGCTAACACATGGTATGGTAGTTACTAGTTATGACTTTGGTCGCTAGGCCTCTTGTAATAGGAAAATTTCATGATCATAGAAAATTAAAATTGTAAGCGGACGCTGTCGCGGGCAAACGCTAGTTACTTAATAATTTAAAAAGTACCTTATATAATTTTTGTTACTTCTTGTATTTCATGTTAATTCCTCGGATTCCCGGGAAAACCGGGATTTCTTGAAATCTAGCTCTGCACGGATGAAGTCGCGGATAATAGTTAGTGTTATAATAATATAACACTAACTATTATCCGAAAACATAAGTTTTCGCATGGTTCAAGGTACATAGTATATTGCCTTGAAAAACTCTAAAGAAAAGTAGGTTAGAATTAGGAGATATTACTTACGAGTATAATCAAATGAAAAACATGTAAATTTTAATTATTTATTTTCTATTCTAAATTTCTTGTAATTAAAAAAGTATTTAAACAGCATCTTTGTGCAGAAATTCATAATATTATATTGTTTTTATCTAGACGCATAATAAAAGCATGCCACGATGGCGTAGAAGTGCGAATTCATTGATGGAGTCAGTTGCCCATTCCGCTTACAAGGTCAGCAGAAGTGTATACAATGGTGAAGAAGGATCTCGATGAAATTAGTGTCGCTGCTGTAAAGAGTAAGGCTAGTCAGGTTTTCAGCTCTACTACTAATGTCATTGGAGAAACGCTGAAGTTGCACAGTTCGGAATCAGCTGCTAGTGTTATGAAGGAAAAATTTCAGCACCTTTATATGTCAAGTGAGCACAGTTTTGAACCCAGAACGTGATGATGAAGGGGATACTGAAGTTATTCTGTCTTCAGGGGATACCACATTGCTATGTACGAATAAAAAAGAACTGGAAGCTCTTCAATGCGTGGACACCACATACACAGTGGCCGCATACAGACCAGAGCACTACCCTAATGAACCGAAAGGTGGCGGTTCTATCCTTTCCACCAACAAAAACATTCCCAAGGAGGATTGACGTCAGGCTGGCGGCCGGTCTTAAAATGTCAAGCCGAACCACTTACAACATGGCTTACAAGCCAAGGAGAGGAAGATGATGATGACTTAAGAGTATAATAACGTGTATTATTCGATTGCATGGATTTGGGCTTTTTAAAACCCCCGGGAACTCTTTGGTTTTCTTGAGAAAAACGCAGCCTTGATCACTTCTTGTAAAAATTTCTCTTTGCCTGTGAAAGTGACGTCAAAAATATTCAGCCATTCCGAAGATTTCATAGATACTTTGCCATCCCCGTTCAGCCCTCAGAAGCTAAAAAATAATGTAACTCTAGTAAGTATGAATTATTACTAGTGGTTCGGCCCGAACTGAGACCTCGCGGTATCCCATAATTCCCATAAGGTAGTTTTAACTATATATTGTAATTAAAACGCGCCGAATCTGAGGACGTCAATCGTCATCTGCTTTCGTGGATGGGATGCGTATGCCTACAGTATTTTACTAAAATTCAGCTGGTTCGCTGAACGGGTGTTACGTAGTATACGATTTCATAATAAAAAAAATTATAAAATGTCATGACTGCGCGCTTGCGGCTTCTGCGGCGAGCATGTCTAGATGCGCGCTCATCTTTACGTTCATAGACACAGTACCATCATACGGTAGTAAATAAAACATGTCTCTGCCATCAGTAGAATATTTTATAATCCACGTAAGATGGTGCTAACGTCTAATTATTGTAAATAGAAACGGATTTACTTTTGCAAAAACAACGTGATAGTTTTATTGATATAATTTGCTAATTGAATAACATAATTAGTAATAGAAAAAATAAGAATAGCTGACGCAAAACTGTATTTACAATAATAAAGACAGCGCCATCTATTAACAGTATAGTGAAGTTTTGTTAAAAACATTGATGCCCATTAAAAATTAAATAATTTCGTTTCTTTATAATATTTATCTAATCTTAGTATTTGTTGTTCAAGTACAGAATATAACTCAATTATGTGTAAGTTTCAAGTTTTAAAATAAAGTGGTTTTAGAGATCTAGCCTCGAATTCAATCTCCACTTTGAAAGCCCCCCATTTCGTCAATTTTAAGGGAAAAATTAAAAAAAATATATTTTTGTACTGTGTTCAATATCGTCTTTAAAAAGATATATGGCAAGCCTATGAAAGGCAACAAAAAATATTTTCCTTCGCATTCACTTCTATGAGATCCCCCCTGAAATAAAGATTTTTATAATTTTTTATGCAATATTTGGCAGAAGGCCATCCATATTATATCTAAATTTGAAGTAATTAAGTTCAGTAATTCAAAAGTTATAAGGCTCTGACAGACGGACGGACGTACAGACAGACGGACAGACGGACAAGTGCAAATTCATTCAAGTAGACTCAGAGACCTCGCTTCGCTCGGTCAATTAACGATCCGCCAACTTACCTGTTGATCACTCACTATTGGAGTCACTATTGGAGAGTTTAGTAAACTATAGTCGTAGTTTGACAGCAGCAAAGGCCATGGACACTTGAACCACTTGGAACATCTTGGACAGTGGAATGAAATTTTAAAATCGTGGCTTTAGTTCCAATTGTGACAACCCGAATAGATAAATTGGTGGCAATTGTAACTATGGATAGTTATTTTATTATTTACTCCTTTAGAGATAGAATTCATACGACCCGTCCCACGAGTTTCTTCATCTTATTAATAGTACAGACTAGGGGCCGATTCACACCGGGATGGCAGCGGCCGGCAGCGGCTGGCAGCGACCGGCAGCGGTCGGCAGCGGTCGGCAGATGCGCGACGAGGCCGGCCGCGGAAGGCTCGCGTCGCCGACGGCGGCCGCTGGCAGCCGCTGGCGGCCGCTCGCGGCCTCCTAGCACCGCGCACCTAGTGTCCTCTTGCCAGTTTCGTTTCTACATTCGGCAAGGAAACTCGTGTGTGAGAAGAAGAAGAAGAAAGAAAAAAAACAAAGGAAAAAAGAAAAAGTGAGGAAAAGAGCGGGGAGCGCGCGGCCGCCATCTCCGCGAGCGGCCTCGCGGCGACGCGAGCAGTACCGTTGACAAGACGCTCGTGGCCGCGAGGCCGTTCGCGGCGACGCGGCCTCGCGTCACTGCGGGCGGCCGCGTGACCTTTTCAAGCGATACTGGTCTTTTAATTAGTGTATATAAAATTTTAAATTATTTCAAACTGAAAGTGCTCGCCGCGCCGCCGCTGCTGGCCGCTGCCATCCCAGTGTGAATCGGCCCTAAAAGTAACTTAATAAACACGTCATGGTCAAGTGTGTATTAGAACCATTATAAACACAGTATTACTTAGGTACTACCGTAAAATTAGAACACGTAGCTATAAGGTACCGTAGATTCTTCCTATAACGAAATAAATTCAACATATAAAATGAAGCATAAATCATGTCGATAATAATAGTTTATTTATGTCGAGTTTATCAGCTATGCGTGATGTGATAAGAAATAGAGGGCGTAAATTTTCAGCAACATACAAGGCCAGCAGGTACGCACGGATGTGTTCTAATCTTAATTCAAACGCGTTCGACTTCTCAAAATTTTATTATGGAGTGCATTATTTAAGTACACATAGAGCCAATTTCACCGACGCCAATATAGCCAGATATTTCGTCAGCATTTTCCATACAAAAACTGTCGGAACGCCCAATTTATTCCTCGGTTGGTCGGTCACTCGACGTTGGTGAAATCGGCACGATCGGTACTTAGAGGTGAGACACCTCAGACCTGATACATATAATGATATAAAGCAAAAATTGTTTAAATTTAATTTTGAAATATACATTCATTTATATTTAGGTACCTACTACGAGACCACGGCAGTCAATAGATATTTCTGTTTTGGTATCTTATTTAAGGCCCTTTTCGACGCAGTTATACTATAATGATTAAAAATAATTTAAGGTTTTTTAATGTGCTAAATTGGTAGGTAGGTAACCTACCAATTTAGCAAATAATATTTTGTTTATAATTTGTACAGCTATTGATAGATTTGTACATCCATTGATTTTAGATTGGTACTCGCTTCGCACCTATTGGATACCGTCGGCGTACTAGTAAATTGCGGAAATTCATAGTAGGTACGCCTGAATTGGCGGGCGTACCCACATAGTCTCGTAGCACCCTCCTTAAACTGTGCTCGTGGCAACCAACGTTTTCAAACAAACTATGAAATTACGTTGCCGCATTTATGGAGCTATTGTTTGTTGGAAGGGCGGTATCTAGTAGAGAATAGCTAAGCTACCAGTACTAACTATAGACATATCCTACTTAACAAAATCGAGCGAAATGAGATACACTAGGTAGGTATTTATTTTTTCGAAAAACTGTTTTTGATCGCTTAATGATTTTTTAAATAAAATACCAACTCTACATTTTCGGGGCATATTTTGTTTCGGTAACTAGTTTCTAATTTCTATAACTGGAACAAATATCAACTCTAAGAGTTTCTGAATAAAAAGGGTTTGACATAGACAGACAGACCAACTGGACGTTCCTTGTCTTACAACAGATACCCTTTTGTAAAAGTGCTTGGTAAATAGCAGGCAATTGTTTTGAACACTTCAATTTAATTGATTAAAATGTAAATTAGTTTCCTTCGTCGATGCTAAAGTGGCACACTCATATCGGGCTCGTAGTGGTAGTCGAGGGTGCGCGTGCGCAGTATTTCCTTGTACACGTAGGCGGCCTTGCGCGGCGTTCGCTGGATAATGCAGAATATTGATGTACTTTCTTTAGTTCATCGAAAATAGTTTTCGATGAACTAAAGAAAGTACATCAATATTCTACATTATTTAGGTATAGACCTTGTTTGTACATGCGCGTATCGTTCAAACAATCACATGTTAAGTTAAGCTAAATAAGAGTCGGCTAGTTCACGGACACTCAAATTTTGTTTCTTCGCATATAGAATGAAGTTTTGTTTCTTAGTATATAGAATGAGTAGCAGTGATAGCCTAGTGGTTAGGACTGTGGTCTCCTATTCGGGGGGCCGCAGGTTCGATCCCGGGGACGCACCTCTGACTTTTCGGAGTCAAGTGCGTTTAAGCAATTAAATATCACTTGTTTCAACGGTGAAGGAAAACATCGTGAGGAAACCTGCATATCTGAGAGTTCCAAGTCTGCCAATTCGCATTTGGTCAGCGTGGTGGACTATGGCCTATTCTCTGAAAGGAGACCTGCGCTCAGTAGTGAGCCGTTGATGACCACCAAATGCTGTACATAGGCACAGCATATGGTTTGGGAAAAAATTTTTGAGAAATTTATGGTTTGGGCTATAGAGCCAATTTTTGTCCAAATTTGACGGAATTATGACATAAAATTGATAAAAACTTACATCCCCTATCCCGGAGAAACCTTACTGTTTAGTGTTTATCAGGATAAAACTATCCTATATGCAGTTGACCCGGAATATCAGCTACCACTATACCAAATTTCATTTAAATCCATTCAGTTGTTTTCGTGTGATGCGCGACCCACAGATAGACAGACAAATAGACAGACAGACGGACAGATAGAACGAAAATGTAACATGTAAGAATAACATTCGTAAAACAGAAAATGAGTCAGTCAGTGCAAAAACAAATAAGTTATAAGCTGTTTTACTGCGACTGTATCTCTCTTTTTAAAACGAAATTTTCTATGAAGAGTGTATGGAGCTTGTCTTGTGACATCACAGTTCAGTAGCGCTTTCTTTGTTTAACAGGAAATTTTAAAGCTCTATATTTCCGAGACTAAGATAAAAATGTGGCATTGTGTTATAATATTTAAAGGCTTTATTTTAAATACATATATAAAAAATAGCAGTCAAATACTCTATTATCCTACATAATATTATGCTTATATCAACAGATAAATAGCAGTTTCTTGATGTACCCATAGAAATAATACACTATTGGTATTTTTATAAAACATTTCTTTATTTATTTCGAAAATATTAAGGGCTGATTTCGCCAACATAAAATGAGTCTTATTCGAACGGAACGTTATTTTGTCAGATTTTCAATACCAAAACTCGCTCAATTTATACCTCGACGACGTTGGTGAAATCGGTACTAAATGAGATTCACACTTAAAATAACAAAGTACAATACTAACATCCTACAATAATTCTACATTAAGGCGATCTAGGAGGTGGGTTCTTCTATCTAGTCACTAGGCAATCACCAATCATTACCATCTTAGTCACAGAATAGAATACATAGTAATAGAAACAGAGGCGT
Organism: Oeneis ivallda; assembly: GCA_029955525.1. NCBI lineage: Eukaryota > Metazoa > Arthropoda > Insecta > Lepidoptera > Nymphalidae > Oeneis > Oeneis ivallda. Next base: position 21,685,147 of record JARPMR010000002.1, on the reverse strand, counting down.
CGTCCTACAAGCCTCCAGTCGGCGTCGTACATCCAAATGTATAGGATATCATATGAGAAGCAATTCTCAAGTTCAAAGCGCTATTAAATATTCAATTATTGTTATGGAACTATCATTGCATGCACGCCGCGAGTCATTCGCATTGAGTTGACTTGAGCAGTCAAGCAGCACAGCATGTTTCAAAAACTGGCTTCAATGTTCATTACCTATCGTGTCATGGGAACGCTCATATCAGGGTCGTAGCAACGTTTCAGTAAATGTGTGTGGAATATTTCTCTTAAAATATAAGCGGATTTTCGTGGTGTGCGCGTTAGCTCCGGTGTGCTGTAGTCCACTTCGTAAAGGCCGAATTTTTCCCTTAAAACACATACATAAATTGCGTTAATCTTATCCAATTCAATAAATAAAATAATAATTGGGTTAAATCTTCATGTATGACAACTGGGATGTCCCCTGGTCTGGGTGTCTGTTGGAGGCTTCCGCCATGGTTAAAGTTACCGCCCCACCCGCGGCGCCAAGCACTTTGCAATGCAGCATATGGTCCGATTATGGCTGTCGATTTAATTAAACTGCCAAAGAAACCCTCTTCTATCTTAGACTGCATCTTCATAAATAACCAACAGGCTTAATCCCCGACGAGGGCTAACTTGTAGCAGAATAAATACTACCTCAAAAAGTAGTTGATAAAGTAGAAGAAGAACAATATTTATTTATATCAGTTAAACTTACGTGTATCCCTTTGTCCATTCAAAGTTATCCATAAGACTCCAGGCCGTATACGCTCGAACATCAGAACCTTCTTCTATCGCGTCCAACATGGCGGATATGTACTCCGTGTAATACTTGACACGGTCGTCGTCAATCAGACCCCCGTAAGTAGCAAATCCATTTTCAGTAACGAAAACGGCTGGATTATCGTATTCTTCTCTTATGTATTTTAGAAGTTTGTAGAATCCCCATGGAACAAACTAATAAAAAAACAATTTTAATCCAAAATACTCGTAACTTATATTATACTGTAATATCACGTTAATAATTAATATCGATAGCTTAATGGTTAGAATTGTGATCTCCTATTCGGGGGTCGTGGGTTCTGGAATTATGTGCTTTTAAGCACTTAAATATCACATGTTTCAACGGTGAAGGAAAATATCGTGAGGAAACTTGCACACCTGAGAATAGTTCTCCATTATGTTCTCGTAGGTGTAGTATGTGTGTGTGTATGTATGTATGTATGTATGTATGTATGTATGTATGTATGTATGTATGTATGTATGTATGTATGTATGTATGTATGTATGTATGTATGTATGTATGTATGTATGTATGTATGTATGTATGTATGTATGTATGTATGTATGTATGTATATGTATGTATGTATGTATGTTTGTATGTATGTATGTATGTATGTATGTGACTATATTTATGAATGTTCCACCGCACCGTAGCAAAAAAAGAATGAGCTGATAATGACGTGTCAATCGATTCGTTATGATGGTCCGGGTGACAAAGTCGGTAATTTTTTTTATGAACAAAATCAATATGACGGAAAAACAACAAACAACACAAAACAAAATCAATGTTACATCCAATTTTCCGTTGGGTTACACTTTTGAAGTTTTATCCTTGTTAGGTATAAATAAAATTTAAAAAATGCTTAATACCTACCTTTGTAAAATTTGATCGACCAATACACCACTCGGGCAAAAATTTATAGAACACTCCTAGGTCATCGTTGAAAGAAGGGGACTCATAATATCCATATACTGACTTATTTCTGAACGCATAGAGGGTAGAATAATGATTTAATCCAAAAAAATCAGATGTCCCCCGTATGGATTTAACTTCATTCGGTGTAAATGCAGGTAGCCTGGATCTAAGAAACCCTTGTTCTGCGCTCCTCGCTGCAATTCGTTTTATCAGCGTCGGAGGAAAATTGCCGGTCTTGGAGAAAATCGGATGAGCATACTGTTCCCACTGAAATATATTGATGTTATAATAAACAAATCCGAAAAAAGATCGGCAGAGTCAGATGGGAAGATGAAAATATAGTTAAGATAATTGCCAAAATCTGGACTAGAGAGACAAAGGAAACGTGTGGAAAGGGTTAGAAGAGGCCTTTGCCAGGCAGACACCAATAATGCGGGGGCTGATATTTTTCTTTAAAAACAAGATATTATTGTTGATACTGCTTTTTAATTGTATAATGTAAACCATAAGTGTAAATCTTTTTTTTTGTATCCGAAATAAAAGGCATTTAAACAAAATCGACATATTATATAAGCAATATTATTTAACCAAAAATAAACATCTAAAAACGTACTTACTTCAAATTTACTAGCGTCATAAGCTGCTTTAGACTGGTTTTTAAATAAAGGTTCATACCATTCAGCACTCACCGCTATAAAAATAAACCCCTTTTGTTTTGGTCTAAATTCTTTATCGTAGATGTGATACGCTTTAGCATGGGCTAATAGTACATTTTTCGCACAAAGGTATTCAGCTACACCTTTAATGTCCAGAGCAGGAGCCAGGATCGTATCGCCATATCCAAAGTAACAAATTTGTGAGGGTTCATTTATTGTCACCCAGTATTTGACTCTATCTCCAAACAATTCGAATAGAGTACGTGCGTAATCCGCATAATAATCATTAATGTAAGGGTTTGCCCAACCTCCGAGGTCTTGAAGTTTCTGTGGCAAGTCCCAGTGGAATATTGTGACTACTGGTTGTATTTTATATTTCAGTAGTTCATTGATCAATTTATTATAATAAGCTACTCCAGCTTTATTTATTTTATCTGGAAAACTTGTGGGAAGTATTCTTGTCCAGGAAATTGAGAACCTGTAGAAGTCAACTCCCAGTTCTCTTAATATCTGCACATCCTTTTTATACATATTGTATGAATTGTCTGCGATATCGCCATTTGACCTGTCACGCACTAAATTTGGTCGTGTATGCGTTAAACGATCCCAAATATTTTCAGTTTTTCCTGTTGAAAATAATTTCTTATAAATGCCTTAATTTATTTTTGTACTAAAAATTGTAAATGTAAATATACATTTAAGGAACTGAATATATTTTAAATAAATTTAAAACAATAATATTATGATTCAACCTCTCAAGAATCACGCCCTAAGTTTGATAATTTTACATTCACGGTCCAACCGCTCATCAGCGCCTTTAAATTAGTACCTATATGTATCCAAAAAATTATGCATGATAATATTATGTATATTTTCAATTCGGTACTAAACCTGTTTAACTAAGAATATGGTGCAATTTTTCTTATTTCTAAGATTACTGAATAAGGTGGAGCTATTAATAAAAGTGTTATTTATAAATTATTCTATTAGTGGTAAAATAAATAAATATGTATCTATTACCGTCTTCTTTCCAAGACCCTTCTATTTGGTAAGAAGAGGTGGCTGTTCCGAACTTAAATCCGCGAGGGAACTTACGAAAATCGCAGCTCGGTCTCGCAACAAAATATCCAAATGCAACATGAACTACTAGTGATAATCTGTAATTCACAATTAAAGTTCATTCATAAATCATTTGCAATTTAATTGCAAGAGGATGAGAACTTGTTGTCACGTTAGAAATTATGTTGTCATGTTTAAAGTCACGAATAAACCTATTTCTTAGTAGAATATTAGGAAAATAAATAGTGTATGATAGGTACTCACATTAAGTTATGGTGATAATAGGCCATACTGCTGAGTTTTCAACGGTAAAAATATTTTTGTCAATTCATTTACAATTCACTTATACTGTGTACGAGTCCCTACTTGTGTCCCGTGTTCAGCAATGGAAATCTATGGGTTAACGATGAATATCACTGATGACTATATACTATCCCGAAAGAGTGTAGAATATAAATGCGGTATAATGAAGTGCAGTACTTCTTAATATAATAATTACATTACGTTAATTGACCTTAAAATCTATGTAGAAGGTTTTTGTTAGTACGAAATACCTTCATGGTTATTATCTTGACACATTTGTTATTACCGAGGTGAAAAATCATTATCATTCATGGAATGTCGCTTCATCTATTATATAAATGATTTGTACTTTTATTTTTGATTACTTTCCTCTTTGTATTCGTTTTGTTCGTTTTGCTATTAAAAAAAACTAAAAAAAAAAAAAAAACAAATAGGGAAAACCCAAAAGAACAGCTGAAAAATCTAATAAATTAAAATGGGTAATCACTACTTCGGATTACTTTTAATAAGTATATGGCGGGAGCGAAGCAACGGGTAAAAGCTAGTATACAATAAAGAAATCATAAAATACTAGATGCCCGCGACTTCGTCCGCATGGATTTAGTTTTTAAAAATCCCGCGGGAACTCTTTGATTGTCCGAGATAAAACGCAACTCTCCCGGTCTGAGGACTCACTACAATACCCATTACTATATATCAACGCATAAAATCGCATCAATCCGTTGCTCTGTTGCGACGTGATTGAAGGACAAATCAACAAACAAACACACTTTCGCATTTATAATATCAGAAATGCAAAATTATAACACAATTAGTCTAGTCAACAAGTTCAAAAACGTGAAAAATAGAGATAAAGGTCCTAGAAATATGAGCGATAGCTCATTCGATTCGGAATCACCTCTAGAAAAATGTTTTTGAAGGATTTTGGTACAGGTAAAAAATTGCAATTGTTATTAACAAAATAAGATGAAAAAAAAATGATATTTCGTTTTTTGTTAATAACTCGAAAAATATTAACATTTAAGCAATTTTGAAAAAAGCTCGTTAAAGAGGAGAAAATTTCCAATGAAAAAGTCTCAACTCCCGGAATTCTATCTCCATTATTTATAATTTTAATTTCACGTTGAAAATAGGGCTCCGCGCGGCTGTTACGGCAAGCGCGCGCCGCTAAAGAGAGTTCAGCAATAAAAATAATTTTTTTATAACATAAAATGTGATTTTAAAAATTTGAAAAAATTCTAGTATTTTCTTAACACTTGAAAGAATCGAGCCCTGAAGAAAAAAAAAGTTTAATCACCATTTTTCACCAAATTGAAAATTTTTAATTTCTCAATAGTTATAAAAAATCATAATTAACAAATTAATAATTTTTTATGAAAATTTATCGCAGGATCTTATAAAGTATATATATCAAAAGGGCTCCACGAAGTTTAAAATTTATAGGCCAATTATTTATACCTTTCATCCCATTGTTTATGCCAATGGAGATTGGGAAAAAATTTGTTAGTTAACAATTGAATAACTTTTTGAAAAATGGTGATTAAGTGGTCTTCAAGGCTCGATTCTTTCAAGTGTTAAGAAGATACTAGAATTTTTTCAAATTTTTAAAATCACATTTTATGTTATAAAAAAATTATTTTTATTCCTGAACTCTCTTTAGTGGCGGCGCGCGCATGCCGTCACAGCCGCGCGGAGCCCTATTTTAAACGTCAAATTAAAATTATAAATAATGGAGATAGAATTCCGGGAGCTAGGACTTTTTTATTGGAAATTTCCTTTTCTTTAACGAGCTTTTTTCAAAATAGCTTAAATGTTAATATTTTTCGAGTTATTAACAAAAAACGAAATATCATTTTTTTTAAATCTTATTTTGTTAATAAAAATTGCAATTTTTTACCTGCACCAAAATCCTTCAAAAACATTTTTCTAGAGGTGATTCCGAATCGAATGAGCCATCGCTCATATTTTTAGGACCTCTATCTCTATTTTTCACGTTTTTGAACTTGTTGACTAGACTAGTTGAAAACAAAGAACCGAAAAGTTCTCTGACCATACTCTCAAGCTAATGAAGGAGAGACAAGAGATGAGGCTGCAGTCATCGGCAGATGCGGCTGCCTACCGGCGGATTAATAGGCAGATCTCTAAGGCACAAACTCGCGACCTCCGTGTCTTTAATACCAAGTGTATTAAAGATTCCATTGAGCGGAACAAAGGCTCAAAAGTGTTCGCGAGAGATCTGTCTATCGTACAGAGCCAGCTGACGCGGCTGAAAACTGATGACGGCCGTCTCGTCTCTTCTCGACCTGAGGTCTTGGGAGAGGTTGAGAAGTTCTATGGACAGTTATATACCACGACACAAAAACCTGTTGAAGATTTGGCGAAAGATCCCAGAGCCAAACTGACCCGACACTATACCGAAGATATCCCGGACGTCAGCCTACACGAGATTAGAATGGCTCTCAAACAGCTCAAGGACAACAAGGCGCCAGGTGATGACGGAATCATTGCGGAACTCCTGAAAGCGGGTGGAAAACCGGTACTTATGATCTTTCAGCGATTGTTCAATTCCGTCATCCACGAGGGCACAACGCCGGAAGCATGGCACAGGAGCGTGGTGGTTCTGTTCTTCAAAAAGGGAGATAATACCTTGTTGAAGAATTATAGACCCATCTCGTTGTTGAGTCATGTTTATAAGTTGTTCTCGAGAGTCATTACGAATCGTCTCGCTCGTAGGTTCGACGACTTCCAGCCTCCCGAACAAGCCGGATTCCGAAAAGGCTTTGGTACCATAGATCACATTCATACGCTGCGGCAGGTTATACAAAAGACGGAAGAGTATAACCGGCCACTTTGCTTAGCGTTTGTGGACTATGAGAAAGCCTTTGATTCGGTGGAAACTTGGGCTGTGTTGAGGTCGCTGCAGAGATGCCGAATTGACTACCGGTATATCCAAGTGTTGAAGTGCTTGTATGAAAACACCACAATGTCAGTACGTATACAGGACCAGACTACAAGGCCAATCCACTTGCAGCGTGGAGTGCGACAGGGAGACGTTATCTCCCCGAAGCTCTTTACCGCTGCGTTAGAGGACGTCTTTAAGCTTCTGGATTGGAACGGGCTTGGCATCAACATAAACGGCGAGTACATAACTCACCTGCGATTTGCCGATGACATAGTAGTCATGGCAGAGACTCTGAGAGACCTCAATACGATGCTCAACGATCTCAGCAGGGTTTCTCAACAGGTGGGCCTGAAAATGAACATGAGCAAGACGAAAATCATGTCCAATGCTCATGCACCGCTCCACCCAGTAATTGTTGAGAACTCTGCACTCGAAATTGTCGACGAGTATATTTACCTGGGACACACAGTCCAGCTAGGTAGGTCCAATTTCGAGAAAGAAATCAACCGCCGAATCCAACTCGGCTGGGCAGTGTTCGGGAAGCTCCGAGATGTCTTTTCGTCCAAAATTCCTCAGTGCCTGAAGACTAAAGTCTTCGAACAGTGCGTGTTGCCAGTGATGACTTACGGATCCGAGACATGGTCGCTAACTAAGGGCCTCATAAGTAGGCTCAGGACCGCTCAGCGTGCGATGGAAAGAGCTATGCTCGGAGTATCCCTGCGGGATCGAATCAGAAATGAGGAGATCCGTAGGAGAACCAGTCACCGACATAGCTCAGCGAGTCGCGATACTGAAGTGGAAATGGGCGGGGCACATAGTTTGAAGAGCTGATGGTCGTTGGGGTCCCAAGGTGCTGGAGTGGCGACCCCGCACCGGGAAGCGCAGTGTTGGCAGACCCCCCACCAGGTGGACCGACGACATCAAGCGAGTCGCAGGGAGCCGCTGGATTCAGGCGGCGCAAGACCGAGGCCTGTGGAAGTCCATGCAAGAGACCTTTGTCCAGCAGTGGACGTCTATCGGTTGATAAAGAAGAAGAAGAAGAAGAAGAAGAAGAAGAAGACTAGACTAAATCTAGACAACCGCAACCTAACATCGTTCGAGATTTAATCTCGAACTGTTTATATTATGACTGTCGTGTAATTTACAAATTTTAATTTGCAATAACAAATATTGATGTCAATAATTAAGATAAAAATATCCTATCTTTTAAGTTAGACCAAATTACAGATAGTTACGAAGTTTGATCATAATCGGTTCAGTGGTTTTCGAGTTTATCCCGAACATATATGACACGAGATTTTTATGTATATAGTTGATCGAGCAAAAATTCACTCAACCCTCAAATAAATTTTTGGTTTTTTTTTGAACTGGAGGAGATAGTCGCCTATGGGTTAGAAAATTTAAATGAGCATAAGGCTGAAATCACATCTGTGCGTAAAGATTCGCATTTTGTCCATACAAAACTGTCATTTTGAGTCGTGTACGCATCGAAAATCCGAATTGATGAGTACACGACTCTATGAAAAATGAAGTTTTAAAAAAATTATTTGGTTATATGTACGGAATCCTCAGAGAGTGAGGCCCGACTCGCACTTGGCCGATTTTTAATACTAGATACATATTTAGATAACTTAGTTCTCAGAAAGTACTAAATTAGCATATGGAGAAAAAATGCTCGTTTGTTTTGATCACAACATACAAATAACAAACCGCATTATAAATCGGTGTTTTCAGTATTAGTTGTTAAAATAAACTATATAGTCTTTATATAGTACATAATATACCAATTCCTAACTAGGTTAGTTTTTGAGATAGACCCCCTGACAAAATTGGTCTAAAACCAACAACTTTGACGGCCCCCCATTTCGTCATTTTTGTAGCTAAAAAATAAAAAAGTATATATTTGAACTCCACATAATAAGCTCTAGAATCTAGATAATGACACCCCACATGCTAGGGTAAAAAAATAAAATTTTATTTCGATTCCTTTTCCATGTAAGGCAGCCCCCTTTATTTTTTAATTAATTTAATTTTTATTATTTGTTGTTATAGCGGCAATAGAAATACACAATATGTGCAAATTTCAACGGTCTATTTATTACGGTTTACGAGATACAGCCCGCTGACAGACGGACGGACAGCGGAGGCTTAGTAACAGGGTCCCGTTGGCACCCTTTGGGTACGGAACCCTAATAAAAACGAACGCGCACGCGAAAATAAATCCACACATTCGACGCAACAATCTGATGCGATGCGACCCAATCAATGGCAGAAAAAACATTTAAGCATAAAAATAATAATTTTATTATTATGATGTTCTACTACCCGTGCGAAGCCGCCCCGAATCGCTAGATTAAAATATAATCCATTCCCCTGACTCCGACTTTCCGTAATATATCCGTTGCTTTCTTGTTTGCTCGCTTGCTCGCTTGCTTGCTTGCTGGCTGGCTTGCTTGCATGCTTGCAGGATTAAAAAAACCGAAACAAACGTGGACGAAGCCGCGGGTAACAGCTAGTTACTTAATAATTTAAAAAGTAGAGATACCACTTGTTCACTATATTAAGGTTCACTTTTCTTTGGCAAATCTATTAGAAAATAAAATGCGGGTGTCTTCTTAAAATAATTTGTTTATTAGCGACTGACTTAAATACAATTGACAATGCAAATTTTGTTATTGATATATGATAGCTCAGATATGTAGACTGTAACACATTGATATGGTTTTACAAACAATAGATAAGTAGTTGGGTCAGTCTTCGACATACCGCCCACCAAAACGATAGTTTTAATTTATGCTCCGCCCACCATGCCTTAGTCATAATCGGCTTCTGTCGGAAGGGGTATGATTTTAGATAATGGTCTCTTCAATTCTCTTTTGCCTTTACATTCCACAGTTACAACTCTCACTAGATTGTCTGATCCAGGGTGGAGTTGTTTGATCCTGCCGAGTAGCCATTTTGTGGGAGGCATATCTTCGTCTTTAATAATCACAATATCCCCAACTGCCGGAGATGGTCTTGCAACTTGCCACTTATACCTCTGTTGCATAGTGTTGAGATATTCGGTTTGCCACCTGTGCCAAAAGTCTTGTGTCATCTTCTGTATAAGCTGCCATCTAGTAAGAACGCTGATCTTTTTGTTGGTATAGTTCAGATCAGGTACACTGATAAGAGGCTCACCAACTAAAAAGTGACCAGGCGTTAAGGGAGTTTCAGACGTGTTATCTATTAAGCAGAGTGGACGCGAGTTCAGGCAAGCTTCTATTTGCGCCAAAAAGGTAGTCATCTCTTCATAGGTAAGTTTGGTATCTTTGTTCACTCTGGCCAAATGTCTTTTTGCTGATTGAACTCCTGCTTCCCAAAGACCTCCATATGACGGCATTCTTGGTGGTATAAAATGTGCTGTTGTTCCATCATTAGCCAGGAGGGCAGAAATTTCCTCAGTTATGTTATCCTGGCCCTTGCGAAAAATATCTTTCAAGTCCTTGGCAGCCTTGACAAAATTCGATGCGTTGTCGCTCCACAAATTTAAACAATGTCCTCGACGAGCCAAAAAACGGCGAAATGTTGCGATAAATGCCTGAGCAGACAAGTCTGTTACTGCTTCAAGGTGTACAGCGCGAGTAGACATACATACAAACAAACATATATATGCCTTTGTGGCATGATGTCCGCGGCCCTTAGACGTTCGAATAAAAACTGGTCCGGCATAATCAACACCACTATTTAAAAATGCTCTATGTGGGTTAACTCTCATAGATGGCAACTGACCCATAAATTGATTCCTTGTCTTCGCTTTATCAATTATGCACGTCTTGCAACAACGAATACATTTTTTGACTGCAGATTTCAAGCCAATGACCCAGAATTTGCTTCTAATATAAGCCATCATAAGCTGTATGCCACCGTGTAAGGTTTTGATGTGTGCTTCTTTTATCAAAAGTTTAGTAATGTGTTGGTTAGATGGGATTATAATCGGATGCTTCATTGTATCTGTTACCGAAGCATTTTCTAGTCTTCCTCCTACTCTAATCAAGCCTTTATCGTCAAGATAAGGGGCGAACGTCCTTAGAGAACTTCGTTTCTTGACCGTTCCGTTTTTCTTGAGGTCTTCAATTTCCCTTGAGTAAGCAACATTCTGATAATATCTTATGCAATCTTCTAGAATTCTTTCTAATTCCTTTGAAGTCAAATGTTTTGGGTTTGTTTTCGTTAAATTAGTTTTCTGCATTCTTCGACAGTACGCTAGTACTCGTTTCATTTTTAATATATCTGAAAATCTTTCCCAGATTGGGTTTTCTTCAAATTTTATATGGAATGCCCCTTTTTCCTCTTTCAATTCTACATTTGTTTGTGGTATATCACAAGTGGTAACGTGGAAGTCTCTTGTATATAACCATTCAGGACCCTTCCACCAGAGCTCCAAATCAGCTAGACTACTTGCTGGTTCACCTCTAGTTGCTATGTCCGCGGGATTGTCAGTCGTCTGAACGTGTCTCCAAGAACTGTTTCCTATTACACGAGTAATGTCGGCAACTCTGTTAGCAACAAATGTTTGCCAGCGACTGGGATGGGATTGCAACCATGACAGCACGACCATTGAGTCCGTCCATGCAAAAATCTTATCCTTGGGAATGCTCAATAGTTCTCCGAGGTCGTTTATAAGCTGTGCTAATAATGCTGCTGCACAAAGTTCTAATTTAGGCACTGATAATTGTTTTAGTGGTGCGATTTTGGTCCGTGATGCAATCATTGTTACGTGTACTCCTTCCTGCTTGGTGTCATTACTTGTGGGAATCATTTCAACAACTCTTAAATAAGCAACAGCGGCGTATGCCTGAGTAGATGCATCTGCGAACCCGTGTATCTGTACTTCTTTATTCTTGCTGTCAGTTTTCAACCATCTCGGTATCTTTATATTTTGCAGATGTAATAGCTCCTCCCTGTATGTTATCCATTCTTCCTTCAAATCTATTGTTAGTTCATCCTAAATTGCAAAGCCATAATTTTTGAATTAAAGCCTTAGCGGTAACAACAACTGGCGCTAGCCATCCGAACGGGTCAAACAAGCGGGCGACATCAGAAAGAATAGATCTCTTTGTTACGGGGCCTCTTATCTCAGGTAAGTTTACTGTTATTTTAAACGCGTCGTCCTTTCTATCCCATGTCAATCCAAGAATCTTTATCACCTTATCAAGTTTTATTTCAATGTTATCCTTAATGTTATTAGTACCCTTTTGTAAATAATTCAAAACTTCTTCGGAATTACTCGACCATTTTTGCATCTCAAACCCTCCTCTTTTTAGTATTGTTTTTATTTCTTTACACATTTTCTTGGTTAATTCTACATTTTCATTTCCAGCCATTAAATCATCCGTATAAAACGTATTCTTTATAATTGGCGCCGAATCTGGAAATTCGTGTTCTTCATCTTCGGCGAGTTGATTCAAAGTTCGTACGCTTAAAAAGGGTGCTGCTGCTGTTCCGAACGACACCGTCGTCAAATTGTAGCTTTCCAGTTCTTCATCTATGTTGTTTCGCCAGACGATTCGTTGTAAATCGGTATGCTTTTCGGTCATATTTATCATTCTATACATTTTTACTATATCACCAACGACGCATATTTTATGTTTCCGCCAAGCAAGAATTAAACTTCTAAGATCAGGTTGTAGAACAGGCCCAACCATCATGGTGTCATTTAAGGATCGGCCATTTTTCCCCTTTGCAGAAGCATCGAACACCACCCGGACCTTCGTTGTATCCTTGTCTTCGCGTATTACCGCGTGGTGAGGTAAGTAAATAGCCAATTTGGTATCTAATGAATCTGATCTTTTCATATGACCCATTTCTTGATATTCTTTGATGACTTTCATGTATTCCCTTTTCAAATGTTCATCTCTTTGAAATTTATTCTCTAATTGTCTAAATCTGAATACAGCTTGCTGTTTTGTTTCTCCACATAGCTCAATAGTTTCTTCAATGGTTTGTCTTAAAGGTAAGTTAACTGTATATCTTCCACTATCTTCTCTTTTTGTTGTTTCTTTATATATTCTTTCACATTTTTCTTCTTCCTTTGTTAAAAATCTTTTCTTCTTATAACAATCTGTTTCTATTTCCCAAAATTTCTTTAGTAAATCATTGTCCTCCCGGACTACACTTGTAACATGCAATGCTATGACTTGATGATCTGTTTCATGCTTGGATTCTTGTTGGCCTGAGAATATCCAACCTAAGCTTGTTTTTTGGGCTACTATACCGTCAGCCATTTTCACGAGACCCTCTTCTATGATTTGAGAGAAGACGTCGGCGCCGAGCAAAATGTCGATCTTACCTGGTATACAATAAGTGGGATCGGCTAACTGCATGGTTTCAAATTCTGCCCAGTTCCTCTTGATTTGCTTCGAGGGCAAGATCGTGGATATAGTTTTCAGTACATACGCTTTCACTTGAATCTCTTTGTCTTCGTCAAAACGCGACGTGATTGCCATATTTACTAAGTGTTTGATTGATATCTGGGTTCCTTCTCCCACTCCAGAAACGACACCCTTTATGTTAGTTCTAGACAAGTTCAATAGTTCCACAACTCTTGCAGACACGAATGACGCCTCGGATCCTTGATCGACAAGAGCGCGAAAAGTGTGCTTTTCTCCATCTCTCGCCCTGATCTTAATTTGTGCTGTTGCTAATAACACCTTATAACCTGTTTGTTCCTTTGCGAAGTGGGCGTTGGTAATTTTGTGTTCCGAGTCTGTTTCTTCGCTTCCATGGTTTTGGTCTATTTCTTCATCTTTTTCTTTCTCCTCTTCTTCTTTAGTTTCATTAGATTGATGTAAAAGAAAATTATGTTTTCTTCGGCACACGCGGCACCTACCTTTATTTCTACATAAAAAAACGCTATGGTTTGGAATTAAGCAGTTGAAGCACATGTTGTTCTTCTTTACGAAAGAATGACGCTCTTTTACAGGTTGTTCAATAAAGCCTTTGCAACTCTGGATAGGGTGACCACTAGCTTTACAGTAAGTGCAGACTTGTGAAGTACTTGCGGTGACGTGAGCAGACTGAAATATGTTCGTTTCATTTTCTTCAGTTGTAAGATGGAATGATTTGGACGTAGATGGCCTTTCTCGAGTAAACGTGGGTGCGATGAGTTCTAAAGTCCGAAACTTAGCTTGAAGAAACTTCTTCATATCTTCCCAGGTTGGCAAATCTTCTCCACTGTCTCTATAAGCCTCTTCTTCCCAGTCCTTTAAAGATTCTGGGTCCAATTTTTGACTCACCAAAAATATTATTACTGGATCCCAAGAATCCGTGTTTATCTTTAAATTCTTTAAGCTACTCAAACACTCCGTTGTAGTATCCAATATAGCCTTGATTTGATTCGCTGACTGGTTATTTGCCCTTTTTTGCCCAAATAATCTTTTAAATATAGAATTTGTGATCATTCGCTTGTTTCCGAACCGCTGTTTAAGTAAATCCCAAGCCTGTGTATAATTACTTTCTGTTATTTGTATGTTTCGGAGCAGCACTTCCGCCTCACCCGAAACGCTTGTCTTCAAGTAGTGTAGCTTCTGAACATCATTGATGGAAGTGTTGTGTACAAGTGCTAAAAATAAATCTTGAAACGAAGGCCACTCTTCATATTTCCCTGAGAAAGTAGGAAGTTGTATACGAGGTAGCTTAGCAAATGACAGCTGACCGTCCTGTGATATATTAGATAATGCCAAAGGGTCCGTATTTCTTTGTTGTAATTTCAATAATAAGTCGGACAAATCCGCGTGAATGCACAGGTATACGTCTTCAAATTTATAAAACTCCTCGTTTAAAAAATAAGGCAAAACTCCCTTTTGTTCTTTCGGGGTGCATTTCGTTAGACTGTTATGTGCCTGCTTAAACGTGTCCCAATAATCTTCTATGGTTTTTAATCTAGCTTTCACATAACCTTCCGTAAGTCTTTGCTTGGGGCATTTTTTCATGTTTATCTGTGCCTTTTGTAGCATATTGGCTACATCTTCGAGAGTCGCTAAATATCCACTTTGTTCCAACGTTATAGTGGTCATTCTTTAAACGTCGTAAAACAACAATAAATAAACAATACACGCTTCGAAACACGTAAACACGCATTAATCTAGTAATTGTTGTTTACGAGTTAGTAAAGGAAGACACAGCCCGAGGTCCCAAAAAAAAACTAAAACTTTTGACTTATTTATTTAAAATTAAACTTAATACTAATTACAAACTAGTTTTATCTAAAACTGCGCGATGCAGTTACTAGATTTAATGTTGGATCAATAATAAATATAAAAATTACAAGCAATTATAATGAAAACTAGAATTTGGGTCGCGGTGTCGCAATTGCTGAATCTGCTCCTCGTGGCTCGCGGTTGCGTGGTAGGTCAGCGTTCCACCTATAGCTTGGCGATGTAACACCTCCACCCTGAGATCAGCAACTATTTGAGAACGGTGTGATAAAATGTTGCTGGAAACTGCTCCTGAGGTCTTCCGGGATTTGCATCTTCTTGATGGTCATTTTCTTCGTTAATTTTCTTCTCAGTTTTAACTCTAGGTGTGCTCTTACATCGGCGAACTATTACGATACTACTGATGAGTGCAAGTGTACTTAATAGAATGACGTAGAGTGGTATCGTCGTGTGGTACAATGTTGAGGGTTCCTTTTCCTTGTGCAGTGTTGGTTGCAGCATGACCTTGCTCTGTATAGAATGCAGGTTTCCGAGGTCGATAGATTTCAGGCTGACGTAGTTGAGGCTCGTGCTTTGTGGTCCCATCTCGTAGTTGATATCCACGATTTTGAGGGGTTGGCCCGTAATTTTGTCTTCAGTGTTGCTAATTGAAAAGCTTCCTGCGTGCAGGATGCAGTCTAGCGGGATTGTGGCTAGAAAGCTCCCTTTTAGCTTGATAAAATCTTCTCTTTGGCATATCGTATGGACTTGCATAGGGCGTGGGAATGATAGAATGTAATGTCGTCCATCCAATTCCTCCATAGCTTCTTGAGAGAGTTTCAGAGTAGTCATACCGCAGGTGTGGTCCATGGTTTGGTTTTGAATTAGGTTCTGGATACAGTCCAATGATGTGCGAAGCTGGTTACTGTTCTTTTCGCAGAGGTACCATTGGTTGTTGTACTTCGGGCATTCAGCCTCCATGTACAAGAACATATGCCTGTTGGATAGGATATAGGGAGAGGGTGGAAAGAGAGCCTGCATGTTCCTATTTGGGAATACGGCTAATTTATATAAATCAAAAGACTCTACAGATGCTACAGGTATCTTAAAAATTATAACTATTTGTTTTCCATAGTAGTAGTAACCTGGTTTTATAATATCATAGTATTGTCTAAGCTCTAACTCTATAATTTGCTCCCTATTGTAAATCCTTTTAAGCCTATCCACCATTTTGTCTACTATATCTATGCTTAGGGTCGAATGATGAGTGCTGGAAGCTCTAATGAAGGCTAAGGAATTTTCAATATTTGACAGTTCTCCTAGCACGTCGTCAACGTTCTCCGTTATGATCGTAAGAAGTTGAGCAAACCTAGCGTATTTTATTAAGCTGGATTCACTATAAATTTTCTTGTCTAAAAGTAACAGTAAAGTAGCGTTAAGCTTACTTTGATTTTCGACTAACTGTGAGATAATTTTACTATGACAGTTCATCCATTCTTTACTAATAGTAATGTGACTATTAAATTCGGAAATAATGTTGGTTTGAGTGTTCTCTAAAAGCTTTATAGCATTATTATACTTGATTGCGTCCTTATAGTCTAAATTACCCGAAATGCTCTTTATTAAGGACCCTAATCCGTCTATGAGACCTCGCTTGGAACGATCAGGCTTTAAGGTTCTCAGTTGAGTTATCACCTTATCCAGTTTACTGTGAAGATAGTCAATCTGTAGTTCGTATAAAGCGAAGGTGTCATTTTCTAGGGATTCCTTAAAATCAAATAGTTGACTCTGTATGGTTGAAATCCTGTCCTCAATGTCGTCGAGTCGGATATATTGTAGGAATGAATGATAGTGAGTTACTAGTCTTGTCGGTCCTAGTTTAAATGGTAACAGTCCAGGTCCGTTCTCCAAACTCTCAAGTTGTACATTCTGAGTCGCTGTCGGTCGAACTGTCAGGAGGATCAGTGGGATGACGGTTGAAAGAACACAAGCCCTGTAACAATTGAGGGTTTTTAGGGACTCGCTTGTTCTATGGTTTGCGATTGGATTTTCTTTCTTAGATGCACAGATATGGATCGGAAGGTCAGCCAGGACTTTATCCTGACTTATCGTAGTATTATGTACTGAGCTATTATAGACAATGATAGCGTAGGGAATAAGGGAGGTCACTGCGTCATTTTTATTTTGTAGTCTTAAAATACAAAGATGTTCGAGTAAAGTCAGGTGAAGTCTTTCTACATTCCCGTTACTGGTGGGACAGTAGGGTAACATTCTATTATGATTTATTCGGTGCGGCTCGGTACGAAGTCGCGATAACACTTCTTTCGCGCGGGACGATAAATTAACCTTTTGAAAACATTCCATATTGTAAATTTCGGTACTAATCGACTTATCCATGGAGAAAATAACGTCATGTGGAGTTGGATTAAAAACTTCTAAAATTCCTCGATTACTTTTAACAGCTGTTAAGCAACTAGGTATTATGCAATTTGATATTACTTGCTCGGGGACAAAGGCATCGCCGTCTAGACTATTTATCGGTAACCTGATCAGTTTTGATGATTTCGCAGGTATAACGGCCTCATAATAGTTCGTATTACGCGAGTTGTACATTTGAATAGGGTTCACTGCAAAAGGGTCATAGTTTAGTGAAATATGAGGGAAATATAATTCAACAGCTTCCGGGCTAATAGACGATTGATTAGCGCCAGTATAAATAGGTAACCTAATAAGGGGGTTGTTAATCTGTATATATGGAAGCTGCATCTGCGTTTGCAAGTTGACCTCTATTTTGGTCTTTTTGATTTCACGACTTTCTGAAAATCCGACTTAGGATCATTAGTCGAAGGATGTTCGTCAAGGTCTGTACTTGGACTCTCATTAGTCACGTTATAGAAAGGTGTACTGTTACAGTTCGCGTCATCGTCGGTTTCGGAACGTTCATGAACGTTCATCTCGTGAGGGTGATGACTTGAGGTCGTTTGTGGTGTGAATCCATGACTATTGAAATTCGAGGGTGGCCTAGGTATATAGCTAACAATTCCAATCATGGGCTTTGGTAACTGCATGGTTAATCTGTTATATAGAGCGCGTTTCGCGTCTACTGTCGTGGCAAGGCAGCGCTCGTACTCTTGGGGAGTACTAATGCCCTGAGTTGCTAAAGCAAGATCGTTATAAAGGGCGGTCTCATCTCGCTGGTCTGAAAAATTATTTATTAGAGCCGTCCTAATCCCTAACCAATTCTCTGCTATGCCATTCGAGTTAATGAAACGCGCGGCTGGGCCGGTAATCTTATTTAAGATGCAATTTATGAGAGTTAAGTTAGTTAATGCAGATCCGGGTTCGGTTCCTACGTAGTGCCCTACTAGTTGGTCACATATGTTAATAAATCTTGGTAATATGTGCGGGTTCCCGTTGAATTCGGGAACGGCACGTACAGCCTTAAGGATCGTGTCGGGGTCATGACTCGCCATGACTGTTGATTCTAAAACGATATCTAACTTCCTATCTATATCTAACCTAGATCTACGAGAGGCCCTGCTCGATGCAGTCCCTCCGGGGCTTGATTTCCTAGGATGGAAAATCTTGGAATCCTTAAAAATCTATATCTAACCTAGATTTACGAGAGGCCCTGCTCGATGCAGTCCCTCCGGGCTTGATTTCCTAGGATGGAAAATCTTGGAATCCTTAAAAATCTATATCTAACCTAGATTTACGAGAAGCCCTGCGCGATGCAGGCCCTCCGGGGCTTGATTTTCAGGATGGAAAATCTTGGGATACTTAAAAATAGGGGGAGTAAGGACACAGGCTAGTTCTATGTACTTACATATGCATTTTAGTCTTCTTCGGGATCGATGTTTGGATTTCACCTCAGGCAGCGGCTTCTAGGTTCTTCAGTAGGTCTTCTTGAGAAGATGGTCGCGATGACTGCAGCTTCTTCCAGAAATGCCTACCCCTTTAAGACTGCGCCAGTAAAGGAAGACACAGCCCGAGGTCCCAAAAAAAAACTAAAACTTTTGACTTATTTATTTAAAATTAAACTTAATACTAATTACAAACTAGTTTTATCTAAAACTGCGCGATGCAGTTACTAGATTTAATGTTGGATCAATAATAAATATAAAAATTACAAGCAATTATAATGAAAACTAGAATTTGGGTCGCGGTGTCGCAATTGCTGAATCTGCTCCTCGTGGCTCGCGGTTGCGTGGTAGGTCAGCGTTCCACCTATAGCTTGGCGATGTAACAAGTTCAGTCTTCTTACAACCCAATTATTTTTCTACCTGCGAAAGGTTGCCCTTTGTTCTCGAGTCGCTTCACTAATAGTTCGTCCCAAAAATCCGGTTCGTTATAACCATTATGTTCACTATATTAAGGTTCACTTTTCTTTGGCAAATCTATTAGAAAATAAAATGCGGGTGTCTTCTTAATTTGTTTATTAGCGACTGACTTAAATACAATTGACAATGCAAATTTTGTTATTGATATATGATAGCTCAGATATGTAGACTGTAACACATTGATATGGTTTTAGAAACAATAGATAAGTAGTTGGGTCAGTCTTCGACACCACTATGTAATTTTCGTAACGTCATAATTAAAATATACTATCAATTAATTTATTCGATGGTGGTGTTGTGTTTGTGGACTCAGTGGTGCTCTCGAACTCAGTGACTCGAGTACATTGGTGACAACAGTACGACGTATGAGGTTGCTAGCATGTTGCTAACCGATGCCTGTCCTGTCAAGCTGTCATTTATACGTAGGTATACTTCGTAGTAAATATTATTCGTCTATGAGGTATACCATACATTGTTTTTGAAATAATTCGTCCTCTGGTGTCTTCTAGCGTGAACGAGTTGACAAAGATTGTAGAGTGTGTTTTTTGAAATAATTCGTCCTCTGGTGTCTTCTAGCGTGAACGAGTTGACAAAGATTATAGAGTGTGTTTTTGAAATAATTCGTCCTCTGGTGTCTTCTAGGATGAACGAGTTGACAAAGATTGTAGAGTGTGTTTTTTGAAATAATTCGTCCTCTGGTGTCTTCTAGCGTGAACGAGTTGACAAAGATTGTAGAGTGTGTTTTTTGAAATAATTCGTCCTTTGGTGTCTTCTAGCGTGAACGAGTTGAAAAAGATTGTAGAGTGTGTTTTTTGAAATAATTCCTCCTCTGGTGTCTTCTCGCGTGAACGAGTTGACAAAGATTTTAGAGTGTGTTTTTTGAAATAATTCGTCCTCTGGTGTCTTCTAGCGTGAACGAGTTGACAAAGATTGTAGAGTGTTTTTTTGAAATAATTCGTCCTCTGGTGTCTTCTAGCGTGAACGAGTTGACAAAGATTGTAGAGTGTGTTTTTTGAAATAATTCGTCCTCTGGTGTCTTCTAGCGTGAACGAGTTGACAAAGATTGTAGAGTGTGTTTTTGAAATAATTCGTCCTCTGGTGTCTTCTAGGATGAACGAGTTGACAAAGATTGTAGAGTGTGTTTTTTGAAATAATTCGTCCTCTGGTGTCTTCTAGCGTGAACGAGTTGACAAAGATTGTAGAGTGTGTTTTTTGAAATAATTCGTCCTTTGGTGTCTTCTAGCGTGAACGAGTTGAAAAAGATTGTAGAGTGTGTTTTTTGAAATAATTCCTCCTCTGGTGTCTTCTCGCGTGAACCAGTTGACAAAGATTGTAGAGTGTGTTTTTTGAAATAATTCGTCCTCTGGTGTCTTCTAGCGTGAACGAGTTGACAAAATTTGTAGTGTGTTTTTTGAAATAATTCGTCCTCTGGTGTCTTCTAGCGTGAACGAGTTGACAAAGATTGTAGAGTGTGTTTTTTGAAATAATTCGTCCTTTGGCGTCTTCTAGCGCGAACGAGTTGACAATTATATGAAAGTTTCGAAACATCAATTTGACGGAATCTGAAGAAGTAGGAGGCATTACTTACGAGTATAAAGTTGTGTATTAGCTTGAAGCCTGCGTATTCAACTGCGTGAATTTAGTCTTTTTAAAACCCCCCGGGAACTCTTTGATTTTGATCACTTCATTTCATAGATATTTTGACATCCCCGTTCAGCTCTCAAGAGTAGTAGGTATTTAAAAAAAAATAATGAAACTCTTAGTAAGTATTAATGTATTTCTCTGAAGAGTATACATACTCACATAGTAGCATGATCGATCGAATTGAGAGGCTCTTCGTTTAATGTAAGTTATTTAATAAAAAAAAAATCATCCAAACTTATACCTAGTGTTATAGATCTGCCAACTTAACTGTTCAGTTGACGGAGTCACTATTGGAGAGTTTAGTAAACTTCAGTCATAGTTTGTCAGCAGCAAAGGCCATGGACACTTGAACCACTTGGAGACCATTTTGGACAGTGGAATGACATTTTGAATGGCTGTTTTAGTTTAAATTTTGTCAACCCGAATAGATAAGTTATTGGCATCATAACTATGGATAATTATTTTATTATTTACTCCTTTAGAGATGGATTTCATACGATTCGTCCCACGAGTTTCTACATCTTAAACCGAAAAGCCAACCAATTTTTATGCTAAACAAGATGTGTAACTTAATAAAATTCACACGGTCAAGTTCGTATTAGAACCATAAACATAGTACTACCGAAAAATTAGAACACGTAGGTTCGTATAAGGAGGGTTCCGTATAGACTCTTGCTATCATAAAATTACTACATTTAAATAAAATCAACATGGTTGCATATACACTTTTCTTATAATAATTACTACATTTAAATAAAATCAAAATTTATAAAACGAAGCATAAAATATCATTTCGATAATAAGTAGTTATATGTACATACGGGTTGATGTGATAAAAAATAAAAGGTCGAAAATTTGCAGCAACATACAAGGCCAATAGATACGCACGGATGTGCACGCCGCACTCATTCGACTTTTCACAACTACATATAATAGGTACAGAAGTAGTTTGCATTATTCAAGTAGAGTTACACGCTGATATAAAGCAAAAGTCTTTTATGTTTAAATAACCCGAAAACATTATTTTAAAATATACATTCTCAGATTTATTATGTAGGTATGTTCATTGGTCTTGTATATCTTGGAATTATGCAATTAAACGGAGTGATTTATATACGGTGAATTTTATCGTTTTACAAAAGCGAACCAGTTAATGTTCCCCATGCCTATTATCCATTAGCCAAACAATAAACATAAAGAAAATTTCAACGAGTAGTTAGTATTTAAAAACAAAACCCGTGTCGCGCGCCACACGCAGTGCCCTAGGTATTTATGTAGCGAACATACTACATCGGCGCGTATTTTGTTTCGGTAACTAGTTTCTACAACTGGACCAAATATCAACTTAAAGAGTTTCTGAGAAAAAATGCTTTAACATAGACAGATAGAAGCACTGGAGGAAACTATATGGGTTCCTTGTCGTACGACGGAACCCTAAAAGTGCGTAGCACGGTAATAACAGGCAGTTGTTTTAAACACTTCAATTTAATTGATTAAAATTTAAATTAGTTTCCTTCGTCGATGCTAAGTGGCACACTCATGTCGGGCTCGTAGTGGTAGTCGAGGGTGCGCGTGCGCAGTATTTCCTTGTACACGTAGGCGGCCTTGCGCGGCGTTCGTCTGCGCTGCGGGTCCTCGTAGTCCACCTCGTACAGGCCGAACCGTTCCCTGGATAGAATAGAATAGAATAGAATAGAAATATTTTTTATTCAAATAAACTTTTACAAGTGCTTTTGAATAGTCAATGAATCTACCACTGGTTCGGAATGCCTTTCCTGCCGAGAAGAACCAGCAAGAAACTCGGCGGAACGGTTGCTCTTTTCAAAACAAATTTACAATACAGTAAATACTATATATGCAGTGTTTCCACAATGAGAAAAGTTCCAAAAATGCATACCGACTAACTTCTATCTTAAGATGGGCAGACATAAAGTAGCCCCATTCCCGCCGGTGGTACCCGTTCACGAGCATGACGCTTGACCCAGCCATTGCTTCGCTCAACCATATTTGAGGGAACGTAACGTATTTGATAGTGAAGAATATTGATTCAATTTCTTTAGTTTTCTTATAGCTTATCTCAATAGCCCAACGGTTAAAGGTGCGGACTGAAAACTGAATGGTCGCAGGTTCGAATCCTACGCGTTGCACTATTGTCATACCCACTCCTAACATAAGCTTTCCGCTTATTTGGAGGGCAGAGGAGGATATTAGTCCAGTTCTACTTGGAAAAAAATAAATGAAAAAAATCACATTTTAAAAGTTAAGCTTAATAATAATAAGAGGCAACTATTTCGTCACAAATAGACTCTTTAAATTTTGTTTCTTTGTATAAATTGAATGATAACCCAAACTAAATACTATATGCCCAAATCACAAATTCTCAAAATTTTTGATTGCCTTCCGAAAGGTAGGTAAACTGATTTGAAGGGAAAGTTCCTTCAAAATCTCACAGGAAAGCAGAGTCCTATCTATATGGTTTGTCGTAAATCATTGACCCCAGGCCATTTACATTTTCCACTTCGATTTTATTAATTTGTATTATAAATACAAAATAATTATTTGTTACTAGTTGACCCACCCCGGTTTCACACGGGTAGGCTGCAAAACAAACACAATGGTAAAAACATCTAACGCTGGAGGCGTTAATGATTTAAACGGTTAATGATTTAGTCTATTTGTAATTATTGCCTGTGGGCACAGAATATATAAATAATAGTACTCTATGGGGTACGCATGTGTTCTATCGTTGTCTCTGCGAGTGACTTGCTGGTATCCGTGAAGAGTTATTATGTCCTTTTTGATGAAGATCTGATAAATATTATCTCCGATAGTATTTATCAGCTCTTCATCAAAATAAGACAAAACATGCTTGATAATATACACTTTCAAATTCTACTATTATTATAAACTAGCTGATGCCCGCGACTTCGTCCGCATGGATTTAGTTTTTAAAAATCCCGCGGGAACTCTTTCATTATCCGAGATAAAAAGTAGCTCTCCCGGTCTGAGGAACAACTATTACATCCATTACTATACCCATGCAAAAAATCGCATCAATCCGCTGTTCTGTTGCGACGTGATTGAAGGACAAACCAACAAACAAACACACCTTCGCATTTATAATATCAGTAATGCTTTATTATAACACTTTTTATAATTGTCAATTTTTTTACCATACTTAACCAAAGACAAAATTACGTTTAGCTGTCATTTACGTTTTGTTATTCCACTGTCATTTGCGTTTTGTTATTCCATGTCAGGTGCGTTTTTATTATACCACGTTTTATAGTGACTTGACGGAAACGCGGTCGAACGGGATAAAAAGTATCCTATGTCCGTCTCCTGGTTCTAAGCTACCTCTCCACCAATTTTCAGCCAAATCGGTTCATCCGTTCTTGAGTTATAAATAGTGTAACTAACACCACTTTCTTTTATATATATATATAGATATATAGATATATAGATATATAGATATATAGATATAGATAGAAGATATGAAACTTTGTGAGGATGTAAGGATGAGTAGATGGATGTTTGTTACTCTATGACGCCACAATGAATGAACCGATTTGGCTGAAATTTGGAATAGTGATAGCTCTTACCCAGGATCAACACAAAGGCTACATTTTATCCCGGAAAATTAAGAACTTCCCGCAGGACTTAAAAAAAACCTTAATCCACGTGGACGAAGTCGCTGGCATCATCTAGTCGATAATAAAGCAAGCTCCAATTAAAATTTCCAAAATATATTCAATGTAGGTACAGAATTCGTCCAGTTACAAAGTTAACCTAGATTGATACTTTAGGACAGGGTCGAAGATGATATTACCCGTATATACAACGTGTACTGAAAGTCCGAAATACTACTGCAGGGTACCTTTGTACCTTTCATATAGAACTCTTCAGCACTTGATTGAACTCGAAGCCCTTATAGTTTTTGAGTAAACCACACTGAAAGTTTTAACCAATAACAATCTTAGCACAACCCTAGAAAACATAACGCGTCGGTATGACCTACTACCGCGGGCCGCGAGCGTTGTAACCTATTCACGGTTAATCATAGAGTTGTCACAAGTAAGCGCATGAATATCAATTAAGTTTGTATGGTAAAAAAATGTGCTTATTTTTATTCAATATTTTTATAGATGACTCTTTATTAGCTACACACACGTACACTGCAGTGCAGTCATTTTTCGGACTTTCAGTACACGTTGTAAAAGTAAGTACCTATTACTCAAATTGTTATTATTATACACTTTATTGCACCACATAAACATGGATATTACAAAAAAAAAACATTTTATGTACAAGTCTTATCACTAAAAAGCGGTCTCTTCCAGACAAGTTAAGGTTAAGAAAAAAATTAGAAGAAATCGGGGGGTATTATTAAAGTACTTACGTATATCCGAACATCCACTCGAAATTATCCATAAGACTCCACGCAGCATAGGACCGCACATCCGACCCTTCATCGACGGCGTCTAAGAGAGCTGATAAGTACTCTCTGTAATATTGAACGCGGTGGTCGTCCAACAAACCGCCATACGTTGCGAAACCATTTTCCGTGATGCTTACTGGTGGATTTCCGTAATCTTCTCGTATTTGTGTCAACAGTTTGTAGAAACCCCATGGCGCATACTAAAACGATTAAGTAATGAACCGCTACTAAACAAATTAGGTTTGTTAAAGATATTATTATTGTTGTTATAGTCAAAATTATGTGAGAGTAGTTACTATGATGATTGATATATTTAATGTTTCAGACTTTCATGTAACAAAATGTGATTCAACCCAAAACAAAATCACAGCGTCCTAAGATTAAGAACTAGGTTTTTGAAAATTTCTAAATAAATTTAGAATTTTGGACGATCTTAGTATTCAAATTACTTGGAAAGCAGCCTGCATTTCAGCTACAGACAATGACAGATTGTATCGAGTTTCAGAAGGAACCTAGGGGAAACAGATAGATTGGCAAGTACATAAGGTATTTGCAACTGTCACAAAACGTAAAACCATAACAAGTTGAGATAAAAATCACGAATTACATGGCATTCATCGCAGACTATTATTTCAATTAGACCTACTGTCGTATGCCTATATTGGTTATTTATAGGAATATTTACCTTTACTTTTTCCGATTCACCGATTTGCCATTCAGCCGGTTGATACAAGACCACTCCGAGGTCATCTAGTAGCGACGGAGATTGATATTTACCGGTAACAGATTCATTCCTATACACATAGTAACTGGTGTAATGATTCAGACCAAAAATGTCAGAACTTCCTCGTATGTAATCGATTTCTTCAGGAGTCAATTCCGGCAGTCTAGATCGAGGGAAGCCTTGATCCAGACTCCTCGCTGCAATCCTCTCTTTCATTACAGGTGGGAAGTCCCCAGTCTCTGAGAATATCGGATGAACATACTGACCCCACTGAAAAAAAGATTTTTATTGAACAGGTTAAGAAAATTTAAAATATTATATTAGAATTAAATGGAAGAATGTACTAGGATAAAATTATAAGATGTTGTAAAGCGTACCATGATCTGATTGGCATCCGCGGCTGCTTCGATTTCATTTTCATTTAATGGTTCATACCACTGAGCGCTAAATGCGATAAAAATGGAACCACCAAACTTCGGCCTGAATTCCTGATCAAAAATATGATAAGCTCTTGCGTGCGCTAACAACAAATTTTTAGTACACATGTATTCGCCAACACCGCTACTGTCTATCATGGGAGCTTTCATCATGTCCCCGTATCCTTGATTACACACTTGATACGGTTCATTAATTGTGATCCACAATTTGACTCTATCACCGAACAATTCGAACACTGTTCGCGCATAATCACCAAACCAGTCAACAATGTGTGGATTAGTCCATCCGCCTAGATCTTGCAATTTTTGTGGCAAATCCCAGTGGTAAAGTGTAATCATTGGCTCAATATTGTACTTCAACATTTCATCGATCAAGTTGTTATAATACTGCACTCCCGCTTCGTTTATTTTATCGGGAAAACTAGACGGTAGAATCCTTGGCCAAGATAGTGAAAACCTGTAGAAGTCTAATCCCAATTCTCTCATCATTTCTACGTCTCTTTTGTATAAATAATAAGAGTTATCAGCGATATCACCATTGGAGCAGTCTTTTATTACGCATGGATTTGTATGCGTCAGATGATCCCAAATGTTTTCAGCTTTGCCTGTTATCAAAATTATATTATGTTTAAATCCGGACTGTTAAGAGATCAAAACATGTTTTTTATTCACGTACCGTCCTCATTCCAAGCACCTTCAACTTGATAGGAGGCGGTTGCAGTACCCAGCAGGAAGCCTTCTGGTAATTTCCTTACATTATGACGATCAGACTTACACCCTCCAAACGCAACTATGGTTGCGAGTAAACTGTAATAAAATTACATTTTGTGTACAATTGATGTTTTTAATGTTTTATGTTATCTGTAACAAATCATTATTTAAATGGAAAATCCATCTCTACAATAATAATTTATATAATATTTACATCAAAAAAGAACTGCGAAACATGGTTTTGTAAACAAAGTAATTTGCACAGGTCGGTTTATATAGGTACTCTCATTTTATCGGTATCTTAGGAGTGAGTGACACTATCAAGACTTGTATGATTGTTTAAAATATAAAATAGGATTGAAGTCGCTTATAAAAAGGAGATGCAGTTAGTAACTACTTAGATAATGAATTTTATCAATTCTTTTTGTTTCCATACTCGAAAGCACGGAGCCCTTATATACGCCCTACGCATAAAAATCATATCTGTAGCTGTTTGGCACAATTGTATTGACGTTGTACGTTGCATTTGGAAAATATCCAAATTATTTACCCTGTAGTTTTCTTTCTATCCTTACTTTTAATATTATAAATGCGAAAGTGTGTTTGTTTGTTGGTTTGTTGGTTTGTCCTTCAATCACGCTGCAACAGGGTTACGGATCGACGTGATTTTTTGCATGGGTATAGTTGAGGACCTGGAGAGTGACATAGGCTATTTTTATCCCGGAAAATCAAAGAGTTCCCGAGGGATTTTAAAAACTAAATCCACGTGGACGAAGTCGCGGGCATCACCTAGTTATGTATAAGGTAATAATGTGGTAGATTAGTAGGTATAGCTATACTAGATTGCTAATGCTATACAATATAATATACCTATTAAAGCTATACTTCTTCTTCTTCTTCTTCTTTATCAACCTATAGACGTCCACTGCTGGACAAAGGTCTCCTGCATGGACTTCCACAGGCTTCGGTCTTGCGCCGCTTGAATCCAGCGGCTCCCTGTGACTCGTTTGATGTCGTCGGTCCACCTGGTGGGGGGTCTGCCAACACTGCGTTTCCCGGTGCGGGGTCGCCACTCCAACACCTTGGGACCCCAACGACCATCAGTTCTTCGAACTATGTGCTATACTTACCGGAATCTAAATATATAAAAGGAAAATGTGACTGGCTGACTCACTGACTGACTAATCTATCAACGCACAGCTCAAAGCACTGAACAGATCCACCGCCGTAGCGCCTAAACTGTTCCTAGTTTGATTAATGAAGTGTTAATCGATTTGTTATTATGGTCCGGCCGATACGAGTTGACATAGGCATACTCATACACCATATACGAACAAAATCAATATGACGGTTGTTATTCTTATTTACTTATATGGGGATTTTGTAGGTGACCTATATGTCAGCCCCATCGGTACACACAAATTACAAATGACAATAAGACCGCAGTCGGGTTAGCGGTTAGCCTATACTCAGGTATTGACGACCTCCCTGGCTCAGTGGTGAGCGCTGTTGTCTTACAACTGGAAGGTCTTGGGTTCGATTCCCGGCGGGGTCAATTTGGGAATTTATAATTTCTAAATTGTTTCTGGTCTGGTGCGAGGCTTTGGCTGTGACTAGTTATCACCCTACCGTCAAAGACGTGCCGCCAAGCGATGTGGCGTACCGGCACGATGGCGTGTAGAAACCAATTAGGAGTATGGGTTGAATGTTCACTGCCATACCCCTTCCAAGTTAGCCCGCTAACATCTTAGACTGCATCGTCACTTACCATCAGGTGAGATCGCAGTCAAGGACTAGTTTGTCATCGAATAAAAAGCAAGTTATGCTGCGGGTCGTTACCCGTCACCCGTTGCGGGTGGGTTAAAGCTGTTGATTGGTGTTCCAGAGCCCGGGGTGCCGGTGAGCGATGGGGGCGCGGTGGGCGCGGTGGGCGCGCTGCGTGGCGCTGTCGCTGGCGTGGGCCGCGTGCGCCGCCGCGCCCGCCGGCCCGCCGCCCGCGCCCCCGCCCCTGCCCCACGCCCCCTGCGACCCCCTGCTGCTCAAGAGGCCGCCGCCGCTGCCACCGGTACCCGCGCCCTTTACCGATCAAATTCCCTAAAGTTTATGGGCTATCTAAACCTAGTTCTGTGACGCTTTCTGTCAAATTCGTTTTTACGAACCTTTAGAGAAAAATCAAGGTGAAATTGACATTGGCCAAGGGATTGTATTTAGGGCCTGCCTACCCGTACGTAAAGAGACTCCTATTTAGGGGATGATTTATGCCTTAAAAGACTATGCGCGTAGTAAGCTCTTGACTCAATACGGCAAATAAGCAATTGAAACAAGACTAAATACGGGCATAGGTACTAGGTGGGTAGGTACACACAAATATTTCTTTGATCTTGATTGACGTATAATGTCGCCCGTCTGCTTTCGAGCACACCGTAAGACCTCGCAGTCATTGCTTCCACGTGTGAAAACATCAATTTTCGCTCAATGTACTGTATTCACACAAATCGATAACGTTGTCGTTTGTGCTCAGAACGGCCGAGAATATGAAGCGACAGTGGCGCAGACCGCCCGCGCGCTGTCCGAGCTGGTGGAGCAGGGCGCGGCGGACGAGGCGCGCGCGGCGGCGCTGGCCCGCGCGGCCGCGCGCGCGCCGCTGCAGCCGCCGCCGGCCGCTGTCGCGCTCGGAGCGCCGCAACTGCATCTCGGAGTGCTCTACATCGCAGACCCGCCGAGACTGATCGTGTTCCAACAGAACAACTCGGCCGCCCTCCAACAGTTCTGGCGCACGTTAGCCTCCGCCTGGAACGCGAGTGTGGTGCTGTGGTCCAACGCGTGGTACTCGTGCGATAGCGGTGCGGGCTGGTGGGGCGGCACCGCCGCGGCGAGGGGCGCCGGGCCCGTCCGAGCGGCTGCGGCGATATTCCGCCGCGTACCGGCTGTGCCGTGTGAAGAGACCATGTACGAATGGTTGGGTGGTCCGCCTATGTGCGATCCGGCTACGACCGATTGTGAGGCCTTTCCGACTGAAAACGAAGAACAAAGATTACAGGTAAACGTGATTTATTTACTGATACGAGTATGTTCAGTTCATAAAAGTATTGTACCTAAATTGTGGCAATATTTCATAAGTTAGGGTGATTTTGTGTCATAATCAGCAGCTAATCATTTCACTTCGTAGTACCGATGCAAATGCAGCTCGGGCCACTGGCACGCGGGCGGGGGCGCGTGGCTGGGCGGCGCGCGGCTGGCGCGGGCCGGGCGGCTCGCCTGCACGCCGTGCGGGCTGGGCAGCCAGCCGGCCGCGTGCCTGGCGGACGCGTACCGCGCCTCGCTGCTGGCGGCCAACCTGGCCGGCATGCTGCTGTGTCTCGTTATAGGATTCATCATTTTCAAAAAGAGGAAATGTAAAGTAAGTTAATAATAGCAAACATTGCGAGACATTTTTTTCCACTTTCGTGAACCTACCAACCTACCGGGAAAGATTTTTAAACAAAAATTTTGTTAATTTTCCCAGGCCGTGGCAATGGGGATGTGGACAGTGCTGGAAGTGGTTCTCCTTGGCGCGATGTTAATGTATGCCTCGGTAAGCCGCTCTATTATACATTATTACCTTCCTAGCCGGATAAATGTTATCATAGCTATTTTATTTCTGTAAATTATCATGTCAAGGCTAATAACCTATAATAATTTCCTTAACTAGTTACAAAACAATTAAGTGCCGTCATTAGTTTCACAACTGAGATAAAAAAAATAGGAAGGTCTTATTTAAAAAAAGCCGGCCAAGTGCGAGTCGGACTCGCGCACCGAGGGTTCCGTACTCCAAAAGTAAAAGTAAAACGATAATATTATATTAATTTGCTTATTTATCGTTAACTTTGTTTGTAGAGGTTTATTGTTAATATAAAAACTATGCTAGTTAGAGCATTGGTTTTATTTTTCCTGTAAAATATACATAAACCTCTATTGACCATAATTATTTCAGATTTTTCGATTGGTAAACGTCGGAGATAAGGGGGGGGGGGGGGGACGGTATTTTTTTCGACATTTTGGCCGATTACTCAAAAACTATTATATATAGAAATAAATAAAAAACTGTTTTAGAATGCACAAGTAAAGGCCTTTCATATGATATCCCACTCGGTATAGTTATCTTACTTTGACATTTCAAACCCCCGATTTCCCCCTTTTTTAATCAAACTAAAATAATTTTCGCATTGTTTTTATTTTTCCTGTAAAATATACATAAACCTCTATTGACCATAATTATTTCAGATTTTTCGATTGGTAAACTTTGGAGATAAGGGGGGGAGAACGGTATTTTTTTCGACATTTTGGCCGATTAATCAAAAACTGTTTTAGAATGCACAAGTAAAGGCCTTTCATATGATACCTCACTTGGTAGAGTTATTTTACTTTGAAATTTCAAACTCCCGATTTCCCCCCTTTTTTAATAAAACTAAAAATAATTTTCAATTTTTCTTTATTCCAATGATGTTGGGCCACTATTATACACAACTATGCCAAATTTCATGTCGATAGCTTTAATAGTTACTGAAATAATCGACTGTGACAGACGGACGGACGGACGGACGGAGAAAGTCTCACCATAAGGGTTCCATTTTTACCATTTTGGTACGGAACCCTAAAAACATAATAGGTAATAGGCTACGTAAATGTAGGCGCTTTGCACAGTTTTGCTTTTCTATCATCGATTTTATACCATATCTATCTATGATATATACGCAGTAACATATTATGATAAATCTATTATGCTTTTCTGTATTTTTTATTCGGATTTCTACGGTTTCTCCGAATTTTTTTGCTAAGAAATCTTTAAAGATTAGCCATCGCACTGACCAAATCTATTATAATAAAATCTTTTCGCAGAGTTTGTCTGTTAATGTGCGCTAAATTCCTAAACTACTGTACAGGTTTTCATTCGATTTCACCAATGGATAGTCTAACTTTAAGCGAGAAACTTTAGTTGTATAATAAAAACCTATATATAAGGATTCAGATGTAGATTGGATGTAGAAGGTATACGGCAGGAAAACTTTCAAGGAAACATATTTTAGTCCATTAAATCGATAATTATTGTCATGTTTCAGGTAATTTACTTTAAACCCATATAAATTATATGTACATTTAACCATTCATTCATGACCATTGACGAACACCGGATCAAAATCCGTACTTACAGTAGTATTTGAAGTATACAGACGAACAAACACGGCGCAGGGACTTTGTTTTATAATAAGTGTGCAGTGATATAAAACAATAGGGGATACGAATAGCTTTCCAATTTTATCAAAAACGAATAAAAACAACTCTTGATTTGAGATATATATTTGGATTACAAATAAGATATGAATTATGAGTAGGTGCTATTCGCTTTATCTCAGATTAAAATACCACTCTTGTTGATAGATACTATATGTAACCGACCAAGCGAAGTAGATGAATGGCAAACGTGATGTAACTCGCTCGGAATAAGGGTATGGATAGCAAAAAAATTGCTTTTTTTACTTTTTTTTTATTTGGTTAAAGTAAACAGTACACATACTAACGTACGTCAAGTACATACGTTACGTTATGTAAGACAATAACTTAAAACAATCAATCAATAAAAATGTTTTTTCACCTTCCCTAACAAAATATTTAGTAACAACAATGTATTATGTAATCCAGAAATTATTATTAGTGCTACGTGCACGTGTATCGATGCTACTAATAGTACTTAGATTTGGTGCCTGAGGTGGCCACGTAGGAGGAAAGCAACATTCCACACATTCGTCTAGTTGGCTCGGTCCGTACATTAGCTTATGAAAAAATATTGAAATCGGTTCAAATTTGACGGAGCTATGGAGTAACATCGCCAAAAAAAAAAAAAAAAAAAATAAGTGTCGAATTGAGAAACCTTCTCCTACTTTTGGAGTCGGTTTAAAATCGTTATTTGTTTGTCCTTGAAGGCGGCTTCGCAGTACATATCAGTCGCGCGTTGGCGCTGCGTAGCGGGCGCGTGGCTCCGCGAGCTGGGCTTCGTAGCGTGCTACGGCTCCGTAGTGCTACGCCTGTGGGTCCTGCTGGCCGAGTTCCGCACGAGGAAAGCGCACCGCTGGACGCCGAGGGACGCTGAGGTACCCAATGACCACTTTGATAGATAAATGTTACTGGTTAAGCAGGTGTGCTAATATGATGTGAGAGATAGTCTTGATGCAAGATAACTTCCTTTATTCAAAATTCAAGAGTCAAAATTATTTATTTCACGTAGCTCGACACATCATGACTCTACCACCGGTTCGGTAAGCGGATTCTGCTGAGAAGAGCCGGCAAGAAACTCAGCAGTTGCTTTTTGAAAATAATCATTTTACAATATTATTATGTAGCTATTTACATTGTAATAAGTTTTTTATACTATCCTGTGGGCAGCTAGATGACTAGCCGATTTATCCCATGCAACTTGATAGAATAGATTAGATTATTTCCACAATGATAAGTTCCAAAAATGCGCACTACAATGCAGAAAGAAAGCAGCCCCATTCACGCCGGTGGTACCTGATAGTGAGTATTAACTGTAAATAATAAGATTGACTCGAGACGCGACGTATATAACGCACAGTCTCCCGGTTAAGTGAGTATATTATGCCCAAGTGCGCGATAAATGATAAAGTTCGTTAACCATATAATTAGACATTCTCCAAGCATTCGTTTAAGATTTGAGTGAAAAAATTACGTTCTGAATTTTTGTCTAATTACTGAGACACATTGAGATTGGTGCAATATAATTATTACAATACTAATTGAGATTTTAAGTAAGTAATTTAACTTTAATCTACGCTTGTAAATCATTTAAATGCCGGAAAATTATCTACTCATTCGGATGCCGTTCCAACTGAGAAGTACCAGCAAGAGACTCGGCTTTATCAAGACAAGAGATCCTGGTTTTATCGAGATAAAAGTAACCTGTAACACTGCACTCTGCAGGTCTGCAACCATGCCCATCAAAGAATGATGTTGATCCGTTGCTCGATATATCTAAGTAACTTAAAAAAAAAAGAAAAATTATGGACTTTCATACAAAAATTCATCCCCCCTCTTAACCCCTTTGGGAGTAAAATTTTCAGAAACTGTGAAACACATACTTCTTTGTTTTTAATCAAGAGCCAAAACACCAAGTTTTATGGATATAACTTGAAAAATTATAGACGTTCATACAAACATTCAACCCCCTCTTTAACCCCTTTAGAGGTAGAATTTTCAAAAACTGAAATGCGTACTTCTTTGTTTTTAATCAAGAGCCAAAGTACCAAGTTTCGTGGTTATAACTTAAAAAAATACGGACTTTCATACAAACTTCCATCCCCTATTCCAACCCCTTTGGGGGAAGAATTTACATAATCTGTGAAACACGTAATTCTTTATATATTTGATCAAGTGTAGCTAGTTATAGTCTAGCCAAAATACCAAGTTTCATATACATAACTTAAAAAATAACGGACTATCGTACAAACTATCAACCCCTTTGGAGGTAGAATTTTCAAATACTGTGAAAGACGTACTTCTTTGTTTTTAATCGAAAGCCCAAGTACAAAGTTTCATGTATAAAACTTAAAAATGACGGACAACCCCTATTTTACCCTTTCGGGGGTAGAATTTTCAAAAAAATACGTACGAATTTTTAAAATACGTACTTCTTTTTTTAATCAAGAGCCAAAATACCAAGTATCGTGGATATAACTTCAAAAATAACTTGAAAAATGAAAGATTATCACACAGACATTCAACCCCTAGCTAACCCCTTTGGGGGAAGAATTTTTAAAAACTGTGAAATACGTAACTCTTTATTTTTAAGCCCAAATACCGAGTTTCATGCGGATAACTTGAAAAATGACGGACTTTCATACAAACTTTTAAACCCCCATTTAACCCCCTTGGGGGTGGAATTTCAAAAAATCCTTTCTTAGTGCTCGCCTACGTCATAAAAGGAACCGACTGTCAAAATTTGGAAATTTTGGAAAAATTTAGGATGAGGAAGGCGGAGGACCGTGTTTGGTGGCGCGCCCTCGGAAAGGCCTATGTCCAGCAGTGGACGAATACAGGCTGATGATGATGATGATGATGATGTCAAAATTTCAAGTTTCCAGGTTCAGTTGTTTAAGCTGTGCGTTGATAGATCAGTCAGTCAGTCAGTCAGTCAGTCAGGACAAGTCTTTTTATAAGTATAGATTGCCTTATGTATTTATACCTTTTCATGCCTGTAATATTTCTTTATACCATATTATATATTTCTGTACACCAGGTACAGTATTAAAGTGTTCACAGATGAGTTCTACCAAATAAATAAAACCAAAAACCAAGTCATGTTCCCTGTCGTTGCAGGTGTTGCGCATCGTGGCGGCCATGGTGCTGGGCGCGGGCTGCTACCTGTCCGCGTTCACGGCTACGGCGGCGTGCGACGAAGACGCGGGCGCGGGCTGCGCGCGCGCCGCCTGGCACCACGTCACCGCCGCCGCCGAGCTGCTGCTGCTGCTGGCCGGCCTGCGCATCGCGCACGCCGCCAGGAACGCGAACGTGCCCTTTCAGGTGACGATACATACATTCCGTCGACGAGGACGCGGGCACGGGCTGCGCGCGCGCCGCCTGGCACCACGTCACCGCCGCTGCCGAGCTGCTGCTGCTGCTGGCCGGCCTGCGCATCGCGCACGCCGCCAGGAACGCGAACGTGCCCTTCCAGGTGACGATACATACATTCCGTCGACGAGGACGCGGGCGCGGGCTGCGCGCGCCGCCAGGCACCACGTCACCGCCGCTGCCGAGCTGCTGCTGCTGCTGGCCGGCCTGCGCATCGCGGACGCCGCCAGGAACGTGAACGTGCCCTTCCAGGTGACGATACATACATTCCGTCGACGAGGACGCGGGCGCGGGCTGCGCGCGCGCCGCCTGGCACCACGTCACCGCCGCCGCCGAGCTGCTGCTGCTGCTGGCCGGCCTGCGCATCGCGCACGCCGCCAGGAACGCGAACGTGCCCTTCCAGGTGACGATACATACATTCCGTCGACGAGGACGCGGGCGCGGGCTGCGCGCGCGCCGCCTGGCACCACGTCACCGCCGCCGCCGAGCTGCTGCTGCTGCTGGCCGGCCTGCGCATCGCGCACGCCGCCAGGAACGCGAACGTGCCCTTCCAGGTGACGATTTATTACATACATTCAGTCGACGAGGACGCGTGCGCTATAAAACCTAAAAACTTAAAATTTGGAATGTAGGTTCTGTCTAGGGGTAGGTGTCAGCTAAGAAACGGATTTGAGAAAATCCCCCGCTAAGGCGGTGAAATGGGGTTTCGAAGGTTATATGAAAGTCCTATGTTTTTAAAGTTAGACTTACGAAAATCGGTATTTAGATTATTTACTTTAAATAATAAAGGTTTGTATAAGTTATTCTGGAAAATCCCTCCTTAAGGGTGGTAAAATAGGGGATGAAAGTTTTTATAGTAAAGTTTTAATAATTGTTATTGTTAACTTGAAATTTGGAACATAGGTTATTTCTGAGGGTAGGTGTCAACTAAGAATTTTTTTGTACGAAAATCCCCTGCTAAGGGGCTGAAATGGGGGTTGGAAGGTTATATGAAAGTCCTATGTTTTTAAAGTTTGAGGTTTCAAAATCGGGATTTAGGTAACTAGCTTTAAATAACTAGTGGTTCGCCCCGAACTGAGACCTCGCGGTAACGGTATCCCATGATTATTCATTAAATCGATACATGACGACCAAAACTGACATTCTTCTTCTTCTTCTTCTGGGCTGGTTTCCATACGTAAACCGTGATGGTCTGTTGTGTGTGACCAATCCATCCATTGTTGTTACTCCAACCATCCCATATCTCTCCAGAAGCCTAGTAGGCCGCCCAGGTTGCCAAGGACTTCTTGAAGTGAAGCTGGAGATCCGAGGTGGTTCTTGCGTTATTCTTCCACGCCCGTGCATGACAAGAGCACGTGCGTGGGCGTTTCATCTGCCTCCATGCAGGCCCTGCACAGAGGACTGTCGGTGACACCTATAATAAAAAGGTGTTTGTTTAGTGGGCTGTGCCCCGTTATGATTCCCACCACCTTCCTGAGTTTACCTCTGTCCAGGCGGAGTAGTCTGTTTGTTAGTTGTTTGTCTAGATAAGGAAAGGCTTCCTTAGTCTGCTTGCAGTCTGTTGTATTCGACCAAAGTAGGGTGCATGGTTGCATGAACTAACACTCAGAGAGCATTCTCTCTGAGTGTTAGTTCATGCAACCATGTCTTGTGCTCACTGAAGGGAATGGGAACGATCGGTTCCGGCCCTGCCACCTTCAGCGTCGCTGCCTTACGTGCTAGTGCGTCTGCTGCCTCGTTGCCCCGGTCACCGTCGTGCCCCTTGACCCACCTTAAGGTGATATCGTTGGAGGCGGCGAGCGTAGCCAGGGCTTTATGACAGTCCTGTACGAGTTTAGATGTTGTCGATGTTCTTGCCAAAGCCTTGAGAGCGGCTGTTAATTATAGCTGTAGTTGCTGTTAAGATGGCCACACACTATGCTTGGAAAACAGTTATCCTTACCAAGTGTGTGACTTATCTTCATGTTGAGTTCTTGGCAGTAAGCTCCAGCTCCTCTACCAAGTTTGGTTTTCGATCCATCAGTGTAAACTTCTATTGTATCTTGAAATGCTTTATGAAAAGTGTTGCTTTCAGCATTTACTTTGTAGCTTCTGTCAAGTGTGTATTGTTTGCTGGATCTGTCACATTTCCATTCCAGACGTGGTTCTTTTTTGAATCCTTGTAATAGTATTTTGGTGTGTGCTTTGTCAAACTCTCAAAGACCTGAAGTTTTCAACCTCAGGGCAGACAGTGTTGCTTCTTCTCTAATGTGTAGTTGTAGGGGCGGAATACCTAGTATTACTTCTAGTGCTTGAGTTGGTGTTGTGCTCATGCAGCCTGTGATGGAAAGACAGGCTTGTCTTTGAAATTTTTGTAGGTCTTGCTGGGCAGTTGTAAGACGTGTTCTTGGCCACCAGACTAATGCGGCATATGTAAGTGAGCTTCTTACCACTGCTAGGTATAACCATTTCATGATTTTTGGTTTTAAGCCCCAGGTTTTTCCCAGCATGCGTTTGCATTGGTTTAAGATAATGAGGGACTTTTTGATTTTGTCCTCTAGATGTTTCTTCCAGTTGAGTTTACTGTCAAGGATTACACCGAGGTATTTTACCTCGGTAGACAGTGTTAGTTTTGTTTTAGCCAAAGTTGGTGGTTTGCCAAGTTCGATTTTCCTTTTGTTGGTAAAAAGAACCATCTCTGTTTTCTTCGGATTAACCGTGAGTTCGTTTTCATTGCACCATCGCTCGATTAGTTGCAATGCTCGTTGCATGATTTCGTATAATGTATTTTCTAATCTGCCACTGATGAGGATCGTTATATCATCAGCATAGCCAATTGTGTAATATCCGGTTGTGTTCAGTTTCTTTATTAGGTCATCAACTACGAGGTTCCACAGGATCGGCGACAGAACACCTCCTTGAGGACAACCCCTCGCTACTATGCCCCTTGTAACTCCATTAATGTCCAGTTGTATAATTCTATGTTCTAGCAGTGCTCTTATCCAGCTGCGTAGGGTGCCCGGTACGTTATAACGATCTAGGGCTTGTCTATGCTATCAAATGTTGTTTTGTCAAATTCCCCTTCAATGTCAATGAAGATGCCCAGAGTTGATAGTCTGTTCTCAAGACCTTGTTCAATCTTGGCTACTACGGAGTGTAAAGCTGTTTCCGTTGATTTTCCCGTAGTGTATGCGTGTTGGTTAGGGTGTAAGGGTATGTGCTTTAGGGATCCGTCCCTGAGAAATCGGTCGGCCAGCCTTCAAGCGTTTTCAGTAGGAAGGATGTGAGGCTGATCGGTCTGAAGGATTTTGGTGAAGTTTAATCGCTCTTACCTGGTTTTGGTAGGAAGACGACCTTTACTTCTCTCCAGGCCTCAGGTATGTATTTATGTGCTATACAAGCTTTGTAAATTGGTTCGAGCCATTGTGTTAGTTGGGCCACTCCCCATTGTAAGAGCGCAGGGAAGATGCCATCCAACCCGCCCGATTTAAAGGGATGGAAGGTATCTATTGCCCATGTTATTCTATCGGAAGTGATTATTTTGTTTGCGAGGTCCCAGTCTTCTACTGTTGGACGGGTGTTGGAGCAGCTTGCCCAGTTGGGAGAACTTACTATTCTGCAGCCTGGGAAATGTGTCTCAATTAATGTTTCACAAATCTCTTTGTCGTCTTTAGTGTAGGTTCCGTCGGCTTTCTTTAGAGAGCCGAGTGAACGTGTATTGTCATTCGATAAAATCTTACGAATGCGAGCAGCATTGTCGTTCGATTCTATGCTTGTGCAAAACTTTTGCCAGGAGCTCTTTTCCTTTTGCCTGACGCGTTTATTGTATTTATATTGGGCTTCTTTAAAATTATCCCAATCATGTTCTTGCCTGGTGTTTTTGGCTCTATTGAAAAGGTGTCTGAGGTTCTTCCTCATTCTTTCCAGGTCAGGGCCCCACCAGCTGTTTTTCGGTGTTTGCTTAGTGAAAACTGACATTATTATTATGCCCGTTTTCACCAAACATACCTAAATCATCCCCTATGTAGGAGTCTCTTTACGTAGGTAGCTCCTAAATACAATCCTCAGTCCTAACATCCGTCCCAATGTCCTTTTAGGTGTCCCGTACAGGATCGTGATAAAGAAGTTGACAGAAATCATCACCTAACTTATCATAGGTAGCCCGTAAAGGTTAGGGAACGTTAGTGAAAACATTGAATTATTATGTAAGTACTAACG
The DNA here is from genome assembly GCA_029955525.1 of Oeneis ivallda. NCBI lineage: Eukaryota > Metazoa > Arthropoda > Insecta > Lepidoptera > Nymphalidae > Oeneis > Oeneis ivallda. The sequence continues at coordinate 21,645,226 of JARPMR010000002.1, read as the reverse complement.
AGTTACGGGCATCTGTACAAATCGTCATCTATCGACGCGAATAGAAAATATACAAAATGTAGCAATTAATAGTTTATTGAAGTTTTATATTTAACTAAAAAATAATTTTAATTAAATAATATGTTATTATATTATAAGTATTATGTACCTAAATAATAATGGTCGACGCAAAATTGTTTTTGGGATAGATCGCAGTCGTAACTCCTAGTTCCATGGAATAGTTAATGAGTGCGCCATCTATTAGCATTATTGTGAAGCTATGTGAAAATTACTGATGCCCATTAAAAATCAAATAATCTCGTTTCTTTCTAATATTCATATAATTTTAGTATTTGTTGTTCAAGTACAGGATACAAGTGAAATAAAAAAATAAGTTCAGCTTGAAAATACATAGCGGATTTTGCTAGAGAGCGTCTTCAAGCGAGCTTATTAAATCGCCACTTTGAAAGCGGGGGGCTTTTTCGTCAATTTTAGGAAAAATATTTAAAAAAAATACTTTTGTACTCTGTTCTAAATTTTCTTTAAAATGATACATAGAAACCCTATGAATCGCAAAAAAAAATATTTTACTTCGCATTCGCTTCTATGAGAGCCCCCCTGAAATAAAGATTTTTATAACTTTTAAGCCATTTTCGCCTGGAGGCCATCGGTGTACATATTATATCTAAATTTGAAGTAATTACGTTCAATAATTCAATAGTTATAAGGCTCTGATAGACGGACGGACGGACGGACAAGTGCAAATCTGTCTAGTAGACTCAGAGACCTCGCTTCGCTCGGTCAATACCTGTATAGGTTGTTTTGAAAAATCCCCCCTTATAGGTGGTAAAATAGGGGATGAAAATTGAATGGAAAAGCTTTAATAATTTTTATTTTTATTTAAAATTTGTTTGGTACGTTCTTTCTAGGATCAGTAGACAGCCTTCGTCTTTCTAAGTTTCTAGGGAGAGTTGACATCAGTAAAGAAAAGGTTTGAGAGAAGTCGGTTTAAAATCAATCCTAAAAGGGTTGAAATATGAAAATCCTATGGTTTTGAAGTCAAAGACATGAAAAACTGTTTTTCGTGAACTTTCGGAAACTTGGTTAGTAGAGTTAAATACTCGTATGTAGTAATAATTTATTTTAGAAAATCACCTCTTGAGTATGGTAAAATAGAGGAAAATCACCTCTTGAGTATGGTAAAATAGAGGATGAAATTTTCTATAATATAATAAAACTGTAACAGGTCCAATTCTGTACATTGAAGATATTTTGAAAATTTTTGTTTGAGGGCACTCTATAATCGATACTGAAGCCAAAACAATTTTTTTTTAATTTTTTGTCTGTCTGTCTGTCTGTCTGTCTGTCTGTCTGTCTGTCTGTATCTTGGCCGCGCATCACGCCGAAACTACTGGACGGATTTAAATGAAACTTGGCACGATTTAAGATAATACTACGAGGTATAATATAGGATACTTTTTATCCCGAAATTCAGCACGGTTCCCTTGGGAGAGGGGCTGAAAGTCCAAATGGGTATTTCGTTGTAATTCATTAAGGCGTATTCCGATTTAATCCATTCTTTTTTTGTTAGAAAGGAGGTTCTTTAGAGATTGTCCTGTAATTATTTCAAGGTCGTCAATTTCGTAGTTCAGAAATTATAGACATCACGATCTTCAGTATATGGTCCAAATAACTTGAACCCCGGAATCTACAAGATACTTTGAATGTACGGCTCATCTTAAGCTGGAAATCGTACTTTATCGTATACAAGCCATCGTGGATAGCCCTATTTTGTCAAAGTCAAACTACTCCAAGTCCAAAGGCGTCAGATTTTGCCAAACGATCATTATACCTACATACTACATAGTAGGTATGGATGTAATACATCGTATGGACTTAATGCTACAGTGTTTTCCTATGCAATTTAATATTCTAATCATACTAATATTATAAATGCGAAAGTGTGTTTGTTTGTTGGTTTGTCCTTCAATCACGCCACAACAGAGCCACGGACCGACGTGATTTTTTGCATGGGTACTATAGTTGAGGACATAGGCTACTTTTTATCCCGGAAAAGCAAACAGTTCCTGCGGGATAGCATCGCTATTTTTTACGCATTTGTCCTTCAAAATACGTGCAATGGAGTTTTAGATTAACATGATTTTTTTCACAGGTAAAGTTAAGAGCCTGAAAAATTACAAAGGCTACTTTTATCCCGGGAAAACAAACGGTTCCTGCGGGATATTAGTATACTACTTTTCACGCATTTATCTTTCAATTATGCGCCAATGGAGTCACAGATTGACGTGGTTTATTGGATAGTCATAGTTGAGGACTTGAAAAGTGACAAAGGCTACTTTTAATCCCAGGAAAACAAACAGTTCCCACGGGATATTCGTATGCTACTTTTCACATATGCGCCAACTAAGTTACAGATTGACGTGGTTTTTTTGATAGGCATAGTTGACGACCTGAAAAGTGAAAAGGCTACTTTTTATCCCTGGAAACAAACGGTTCCTGTGGGATATTAGTATGCTTCTTTTCGCATATTTATCCTTCAATTATGCGCCAATATGCATGCATGCATGTATTTATGTATGTATGTATGTTTGTATGTATGTATGTATGTATGTATGTATGTATGTATGTATGTATGTATGTATGTATGTATGTATGTATGTATGTATGTATGTATGTATGTATGTATGTATGTATGTATGTATGTATGTATGTATGTATGTATGTATGTATGTATGTATGTATGTATGTATGTATGTATGTATGTATGTATGTATGTATGTATGTATGTATGTATGTATGTATGTATGTATGTATGTATGTATGTATGTATGTATGTATGTATGTATGTATGTATGTATGTATGTATGTATGTATGTATGTATGTATGTATGTATGTATGTATGTATGTATGTATGTATGTATGTATGTATGTATGTATGTATGTATGTATGTATGTATGTATGTATGTATGTATGTATGTATGTATGTATGTATGTATGTATGTATGTATGTATGTATGTATGTATGTATGTATGTATGTATGTATGTATGTATGTATGTATGTATGTATGTATGTATGTATGTATGTATGTATGTATGTATGTATGTATGTATGTATGTATGTATGTATGTATGTATGTATGTATGTATGTATGTATGTATGTATGTATGTATGTATGTATGTATGTATGTATGTATGTATGTATGTATGTATGTATGTATGTATGTATGTATGTATGTATGTATGTATGTATGTATGTATGTATGTATGTATGTATGTATGTATGTATGTATGTATGTATGTATGTATGTATGTATGTATGTATGTATGTATGTATGTATGTATGTATGTATGTATGTATGTATGTATGTATGTATGTATGTATGTATGTATGTATGTATGTATGTATGTATGTATGTATGTATGTATGTATGTATGTATGTATGTATGTATGTATGTATGTATGTATGTATGTATGTATGTATGTATGTATGTATGTATGTATGTATGTATGTATGTATGTATGTATGTATGTATGTATGTATGTATGTATGTATGTATGTATGTATGTATGTATGTATGTATGTATGTATGTATGTATGTATGTATGTATGTATGTATGTATGTATGTATGTATGTATGTATGTATGTATGTATGTATGTATGTATGTATGTATGTATGTATGTATGTATGTATGTATGTATGTATGTATGTATGTATGTATGTATGTATGTATGTATGTATGTATGTATGTATGTATGTATGTATGTATGCATGTATGCATGTATGTATGTATGTGTGTATGTATGTATGCATGCATGTATGTATGCGTGTATGTATGTATATATGTATGTATGCATGCATGCATGTATGTGTGTATCTGTGTATGCATGTATTTATGTATGTTTGTATCCTCCTCCTACTAACAATAAATACTTTAACTATATCCTATCCTACTTATTATTACTCATACTATCCCACTAATATTATTAATGTGAAAGTTTGTGAAGATGGATGTATACGGATGTATGTTTGTATAGATGTCGTATACGGATGGATGGATGTATGTTCTCTGAGATAGGGGTTGAACTATTTTGACTGTTATACTCCATAACTTCGTTAAATTTGAACTAATTTTTATTATTACTTTAACCGACTTCAAAAAAGGAGGAGGGTCTCAATTCAACGGAAACTTTTTTATGTATGTTCACCGATTACTCGAAGACGCCTGAACCGATTTGGAAAATTCTTTTTTTGTTTCAAAGGGTGGTTTCACTTCCCAGGTGGTCCCATTTAAATTTTATAGAAATCAGTCGAGCGTTTTTTAAAAAATCTACAATAAAATATATACTTTGTAGTGGCGCGGGCGTTTAAATGTATGCTCCCGGGACAAAAAGTAGCCTGTGTTATTTTCCAGGTCCTCAACTTTACCTGTGTAAAAAAATCGGCCAAGTGCGAGTCGGTCCTCGCTCTTTTAGGGTTCCGTTAATAAAAATTAAATTAAAATATTTCCATGTACCCATGGAAATATTTTAATTTAATTTTTATTATGTGTTGTTATAGCGGCAATAGAAATACAAAATATGTGAAAATTTCAACTGTCTATCTATTACGGTTTACGGGATACAGGCCGCTGACAAACGGACGGACGGACAGCGGAGGCTTAGTAATAGGGTCCCGTTGGCACCCTTTGGGTACGGAACCCTAAAAACCACGTTGATTATATGCACTTACACTTTATATGGTGAAATATTATAACTGCGAAAGTGCGTTGGTTTGTCCTTCAATCACGCCCCAACAGAGCTACGGATCGACGTGATTTTTTGCAGGGGTACCTATAGTTGAGGACCTGGAGAGTGACAGTCTACTTTTTATCCCGCAAAGTCAGAGTTCCCAAGGCATTTTAAAGGCTAAGTTCACGCAGACGAAGTCGCGGGCATCAGCTAGTCAAAAATAAAAATACATTGCAATTGCGATATCCGTGGGTGTGCGAAGTCGCGGTTTTTACTAGCGGTAGAACTTTTTTCGATAGGCTTCTTGCAGCGGGAAAATTTTTTTTTTTTATAATCTCATAGAAAATCAGAAATTCTACGCGGGCGACCGCTAGTAATAATAATATGAACAATAGATTAAACATAACAAAAATGTTACCATCATAGGAATTACAGACTGACACTTCAATTACCGATATATATTGATGCCAAATGACGAGATACGGCAAATTGGCAATACGTCAAACTTTTGTGATAAAATCACCATGTTGCGGTCCTTCTCCGTGCCACACGGCGTCAGGGAAATAGGGAGACCTTTGTCCAGCCGTGGACACGCGTGGACAAGTGGACACCATGAGTGACTGGGCGCGGTGCGGTCGGCAGGAGCGCGGCTGGCTGGCGGCGGCGCTGTGGGCGGAGGGGCTGTGCGGCGCGGCGTGGCGCGCGGCGGCGCTGGCGGGCGCGGCGCCCGAGCGCTCGGCGCTGGCGGCGGCGGCGCGCGCGCACCTCTCGGCCGGCGCCGCGCTTGCCTGCGTGCTGGCGCCGCGCCTGTGGCACGGGTACCGCGCCAGGTCGCTCGCGCAAGAGGCGAGTACACTAAGTATATACTTGCACGCTAACAAGTCTACAAGTAAATATTTGTAATGGGAATGGATAAGGAATATGAATGTGATTGTTGGGGTCCAAAAGTTCTGGAGTGGCATCCCAGCATCGGAAAGGGCAGTGTTGGCAGACTTCCCACTAGGTGGACCGTCGATATCAGACGATTCGCAGGGAGCCACTGGATACAGGCGACGCAAGGCCGAGGCCTGCGTTCACGTATAAGACCTTGGTCCAGCTTGGAAGTCTATCGGTTGATAAAAAAGGACAAACTATGAATGAATTAATTATCATAATACAATATTTTTACCGTAAACGACATAACTATATTATGCCCGAATACGTATTTGAGGGCCTGTTTCACCACTTGCTGATAAAGTGCCTGATAGCCTATCTACAACTTGTTTGACAGATAGCGTTCTAATTTCTCATTCACTAGTGTTCTTTATCACAATCTAGCAGATATACTCTATAAAGTATTAGTCAGATTTATCTGGCAGCTATTTTATCTGTTAGATATATATCAGACAATTTAACGGATAGTGGTGAAACTGGCCTTAAATTTTTAAAAATCCTTTGGAAATTCTTCGATTTTCCGGAATAAAAAGTACCCTACTGTCCGTCTCCGGAACGCAAGCTGTCTGCAGAATTTCGCCTAGATGCACATACATTTATATTTTATTCTGTGAATTATTACGGTTCCTTAGTAAAAAAATAAAACGTTTTAAGAATAGGGACAATGAAATTTTGGCATTGCCAAATAGCGATTGATTAGGTTTAGGTACCTAGCGTTCCAGAGAAGGTTGCAAGAGACGGGATTTGAAAGGACCTCAATACGCGAAGAGCTAGGTGCGCTATACTCGTATCAGTAGCAGCATGTAATGTTGGGTGTGGCGGCACGCGGCAGGTGTCGCGGCGCGGGCCGGCGGAGGGGTTCGGCGCGGAGGGCGAGGAGGAGCCCACGTCGGAGGAGGTGCGCGCCGAGCTCAAGCGGCTGTACGTGCAGCTGGAGGTGCTGCGCAACCAGACGCTGCGCCGCGACAACCCGCACATCAGCAAGCGCCGCGGCGGGCGCAAGCCGCCGCACCGCCGCTTCTCGTTGCAGGTACGCCGCTCCGGCTGCCCAGGGGGGTACAACTTCCATATAACAACTGTATCATAGGGGTAACTTGCCCAGTTTACCGGCCCCCACCAGTGTCCGATCACACGACATCTTTTTTAAATAAAATAGGAATGCTCTTGTGATTACGAGCCAATAAGCGATATTTTTAGAAACTGTTTTCAACTATCTACAATTTACGCAAAGATATGTAACGCTAGTAAATATTAGAGTTTTAGTTCCAATTTGAAAGCAGAGGTGAGAGCATGCGTGTTGACAGCCACGTTCCATTAAGAAAAAAATTAGTGGAGAGGTGATATTAAGTGGCGAGTTCTAGTTCTATTAATCATTATTTAAAAAAAAAAGTGTGTGTGTCAGCTCCGACGCACGGCTGGAGTTTACTCCTTAAATACGATTGTCTAAACATCGGTCGTAATGCATTCGCGGCGCTCGCTGCGTCTCGGCGCCGCTCGGACCCGATCGGTACGCGCTCGGCTTCCCGAAGCGATCTTTCGCATTCGGACCATAGACACAACACAAGCGAAAACCAACCTTATTTACTCAACGTTAGGGTAGAAATTTGCATCGTTGTGAAAAACGTAACGAGGTCATTCATAAGTAGATTTTACTCCTCGAATTTTTCTCATACCGGGCGCCTTATATACATTGACTTAAGTATTAATAAGTCAATGCTTATATATGAAAATCGATTCTTAAGGAGTAAACTCCAAAAATTTGAGTTTTATGATACAAATGTATGTCTATTTACTTGGTTTTAAAGTAAAATATGCGTTAAATTTCTCCATTATATAAAAAATTAGAGGCCGGTGTACTGGAGAAATAAAAGGCTACTTCCAGTATTCGGCCTATCCCGGCCAGGCACTAGCTTTGAGGATTGAATCGATTTGTTTATTTTATTAAACGTGAGCACACTGTGAAGTATAATTTTATTGATAATGTCTCTTTAGTTTCAATTAATTTCATGTCCAGTATTCGGCCGCCAAAAAATCTGTATTAAATATTATGGGTAACAGATCTTCTATGAGAATATGGTGGCTGGAAACTGGTAGTACTGCCTAGTAATCCGGCCCTTAAAGAAACTTAGAGGCCAGATAACTAGTTATAGTACAATATAGTACTAGTCTCCGGCCAGTGTCCATATAAAAAATCTGTGAGACTAGTGCGTCTGCTTTAATTTCCAAAACGAGGTTCCTTGGTTACGCTGCATTGGTTAGGTTAGGTTAGGTTTTTAGTAGTAAATGTGCAGGTTTGAATAGGCTTTCAGTCGTTTTATGAAGGCGGCCGGAGACTGGACACGAAGTGGTCGGGCACTAGGTTGGGACGGCCGGACACTGGAGAAAACATACTTTTTACAAAAAACAATTTTTTTTTTATAAAAATTGGCAGCCTAAATATTTTAAATAAATTTTAAATGTATTCTTGAATATATTCACGACTTAAAAAAACTTGTGCACTAATTCCTCTGTAGAGCTTAGTTATAAATGAGTTAAGTTAGCAGATACCTTAAGTGGCCGGAGACTGGGCATTTTACCCTATTAAAAATATGGAAAGTAGTGCCATCTATAGGACACGTTTCTAAAACGAATTCAAAACAGTATTCCTGTGTACATAGGTATTATTTATGCGGCTGCCTACACTGACTGTTGACACCGCAGAGTCAGGATTTCGTTCATGTTAAATCGGTACAAACGTCGACACCATGTTTCAACTGAGATAAGTAGGTCTTGTAAAGAGCTCCACAATAGTGGGGCCTCATTTCAGATAGTCCATCCGACTACTGAAAGTCCGAATTGGCGATTTTCATGTTGCTTCATTTTGAAGTAGCTTGGTGCCTTTTTACACTGTAACCGTAAGTGGTCAATGCTTGATAGCATACACCTGCATATAGGGAAGATATTCACACTAAAATTAAACAAAAGTAGACAGACAATTTGCAAATCCTTGACATTCAAATCGTAACTGCGGCTAATAAGAATTCCCTAGCTTCGGGCAAACGTATAGGTATTCTATTTCTACCCGAAAAGTTGAAAGACTTTTTTTGAATATTGTTCACATACTTAATGTTATCGGATATTACTTTAAGAGAGAGAGAAAAATAGAGAGAGAAGGAGAGAAAAAAGAGGAGAAAAATAGAAAATATTAGAAATGTTTGATGATTGGTTGGTTTTCCTCAGTGTGTACGTAACACTAACTTTTATTTACCCATTAGTTTGTCCCTTAGGTACTTGTTAGTAATATACATATTATAAATATTGGTCCTTATCCAAGGCATCCAAAATTATGCACACGGATCTTACAGAGAGATTCCACGTGTGACCCCTTCAATAACTTTTATTACACTCATTAATTTAATGTTTCGTATTCCATCCCACTCCGACCTTAGAAAAAGGGCAGTCGTGAAAAGGTAAGGAGTTTTGAAGTATATCGCATGCGCACTGACCGACCCCGCATGCCCCCCGTGCCGTCCGCCTGTGCCTCTGTGCCACACAGCGGCCCTGGGCCTTTCCTAACGCACTCACCCAGAATCGCATTCTGCTATCCATATATTTTCCGTAATGTAATATCTTCGATTAACAATGTACCTACGCTTTTTGTTTTGCGGAACTCAGACCCTGTATCGATTTGAATATTCTAATACAACATATTATATATAGTATATCTAAATCACTATTAATTATTATAGAAAAATAAAATTATATTATTGCGCACGCTATTATACAAGATGGAAACGGTGTGTTTATGTTTTTTATTATTTATTTATTATAACTGACTTTTATTTTTCTTATTTTTAGCCTGCAAGTGCTTTTCTTTTTCAATAAAAGAGTCTTCCAAAAAACTTGGTTCATACTGAAATTACGTCGAAGCATACGACTAGTGAACAAAACTAAAGATTTCAATAAGTTAAATATAAAGCTGCGTCTACCCTTGGTGAGCCAAGCACCTTTTGATTACGGTGATAAGTGAAGATATACATTGAACCCACAATAAATCAATACATCTTCGAACATTCAACGAGTACTTAGTACACTCGTATGTTCTTTAGTAGGTACGCTCACGCTATTTTTTGGGACATTTATCATCGGATGATAACACTACTTCTCTCCACCACTGTTCTTCTGAAAACTACCTATTTCATGATACACACGTGACATGACACACGTGAGTCGCATAAATTACGTGAGTCTTGGAACGTAAACTACGTTCTTCTTCAGTTCGAGGCTTTAGGAGCCTACGTGTGTGTCCACGGGCATTTGATTGATATTGCTCCATTCGGGCTCAGTTTGCTAAGCGTAGACCATAGACGAATGATATTTACTTTGTCAAAGGCGTAGACACACCTTAATATTATTGAAAAAAACAATCATCTACATATGCCCAACGTGTCCACCCCGTAATTAAATGTAAAATGCCTTTTCTATTTAAATTGCATTCAAAGACATGGACATACCTACTTATGAACCAACTGTCTTGAATAGCATTTCTGTCTCTTTAAAAAAGCTGGCTTCCATGACTATATTATTCTTCATAATAAATGTGTTTATAACTACTATCTTTTTATACCTGGCAAAGTGGTTATATAAAGATTTGGCAAACATAAATTCTATCCAGTCACAAAATCTCTTGACCTGACTCACAAAATTTTGTAAAATAATGGCTAGAAAATAGCAAAAAAGTAGCAAATACTATGTAGGTAGGTATACATCTACCTGTAGTGTTTATTCAATGGCAATGGTAAAATGTTATAGGTATCATTAGTGTCTAGACCATGGAAGTAGTAATCTAAAAGTCTAGACAGACGGAGTGCAAACCAACTGCTTTACAATTTGATCACCATGATCATCCAATCTGCCATTTTTACAAGTGTCAACTGCAACAGAACTGCGCTCAAACTGCCATTTTGCAAGTGAACTCTGCACCCGGTCGCCATTTTGCATTCGGCGTGTCTTTAAAGAAGTACCAGTTTATGTTTTTGGAACGTAGTTCCTTATCGCACGGTACGGAAGGGGGCTAGAAGGAAAAAATTAAGGAACCGACCCTCGACACATTTTTGAAACCGACACTTTTTTGTTGAATGTGAATTTTGCATTGTGTTCGGTATATTCGCCTTAGAACAAGGCGTCTGCATGGCCTAGTTGTTAGGGCAGTCGCCTATAAGTTCAACGTCGATGGTTTGAATCCCAGCTCGACAGACTGATTTTTTATTTTCAATTTTATTTTAAATAATTTCTAAATGTGGAATTTTTCCCTAATTTTTTATTTTATAAATTGGATAAAATGCTATTGTACTACTAACGCCATCTGTGAAAAAACAGTAACTCCACCAGAGTAACTCTTTGGTTTTGTAACAGTTCAATAGATATAAACTAAAAATAATTCATCGTAGTTAATCAATTTAATACTAGATGACACCACTAGTTTATTACAATTCCTTCATGTAAATTAATCGAAAGGAACTACGTTCAATCCGGGTGTCCCTTGACACCTCTCAAGTTTTTTTTTATAATATTCAGGCACTGCAAGCTCGTCGTGGTGGTAAGAACAAGGCGGGCAGCCAGAGCGTGGTGGAGGCGAGCGAGGCAGGGGACGCCTCGCGGACTCCTGAAGATTCCGTCTGCTCCGTCGAAGGTCCATCACATTACACCGACGGAGATACATAAGCCTGACTAATTTACATAAGCAGAACTCTACGTTAAAATTCGTCATTATTTTTACGTTAAACGTCGATGAGATGAACCATTATGATAATGGTTGACGTGAGACAAACTTTACGTTATATGATGTAGTTAAGAAACCCAAAATGAACATTGCGTCAAAGCACAGAAACTTCGACATAAAAATAACATTACGTCGACGTAAAACGGGGCCTATACTTACTTCAACGCTTTAAGGTGAAAGACACGGTTCTGCCCACGAAATTCAAATTTAATTTGGTTTTTTGCAATTTGTAAACTAATACGACAAAGTAGGCTTATGGCATTCTAATTGCGACAATGGCAGTATCATCTTCACAGGTTTATATAAGGGTTATTAAAATAAGGGTTATTTTAATATTGTTATTAGACCCTTGTCTTCCACCTTAAGAAGTATTATTTCAATATTGATTTGACATGTCTATACAATGTCTACATTAAAATATTTACTTTAAGCGTTGTTAGTTAGGCCCCCTGATTGTTAAAACTCGTAAATGTAACATTTAAAAGACTCGCTTAGTAAATATATTGTTAGAACCAAAAGGAATTGAAGTGGTAATTGTTATTGAATTCTGGAGTTTTTATATCTCATACCTACTCCAATCATTTAGAAAATTCCTGAAACATAACACTATTTTATTTAGTTAAATCTAAATAATATAGTGTTATATGTACCTATACCTACCTACTAGATATATTTTTGAGATTTTATTTCGAGTCGTGGGTGTTTGCCAGAATAAATGTAACTAGGAATATCTACAAGTGATAAATTAATTATTTCGTATATCTATGTACCTATTTGGAAATTTCTAAATGTTTAGAGTTCATGTATTTAAGTATATTATGGGTGTTTCGTTAAATTTTGACGGTAGAAACCAATAATATGTATTTTTAATATTCCATGAATGTTTCTTCTCTCTGTAATGTTGATGTCTAAGTACGTAAGGGTATTTAAATGTTTCGCTATCGGAGGCAATAATATTATATCGTGGAACTTTTGAGTAGATTTACCTATGGCAATCTTTTGTATCACAAAGTTTGACCGTTAGTTAGAGCGATCATTGTAGCCGAAAGCCGAAAACCGAAACCTCCCACTAGAATAAGCTGACTTAAGCCGATTCTCCTAGAAATAGAAACTCTTTTTGAGGCATTTTCCTACTTATGCTACAGTAAAATTTGATGGTACTTAAGAATATTGTTCTATGGTAAACTTGCTCTTGATTACTATCACGTCAGACGGAAGAACCTGTGCTTGAACTGACATACACTGAAACGAGTACGCGCTACGCGTAACCATGTACGCGTAGCGTTCCAGGTTATGCGTAGCGCACCAATTTATGCGTCGCGTTCCAGTTTATGCGTAGCGTTCCAGTGTAAGCGTAGCGTAATATTGCGTAGCCTAGCTATGTTGGACACGCGCACAAATGGATATGCGTATAGATACACGTACAACACTTGAATGTCAGGAACTAAATTAAGCGATCCACCAACTACGTCAGCTCCAGTATTCGCGCGTCATTAAAATAAAATCAAATAGGTATCAAAATACCGATGACCGATGAATCGCCGCGAGTCTAGTTCTTCGGCATCCGTGATATAAACTAGATCATGTCCATCACTTCATCCACGTGGTTTAGGATTTTTTAAAATCCCGTGTTTTGAACTCTTTCATATTTCGGGGCATAGAAACTTTTTACACCAACAACATCAGGATTATTGAGTTTGAATCAGAAATTGTATGGGACCATCTCACAAACATAAAAACCACAACTCATCCTTTTTTGAAAGTCGGTTGAAATAGTTGCTTAAATTCTCTGTGAAGGTTCCATCGAAATTCAGCTGTTCGGAAGATTAGCTCATAAAAACATATACTTAGGGCCGATTTCACCGACGTAAAATAAGTCTTATCCGAGCGTAGATTTTATATTTTGACAGAGCTGTCAATACAATAACTGCCAAAACGCCCAATTTATCCGTCGGATAAACGTCACGCGACGTTGGTGAAATCTGCAATTATAGAGCAAGATCCCAGTGCCGCCAGACCTAAGTTATTTTCTCAGCAATTATTTGTGTACGATAGAGTACTATTCGAATGTCCTTTCAGTATATGCGTACCAGTTAGATTGTGCCGACGGCCAATTTCCAGATACCAGGTGCTAAAGGTAGGTAAAAACTAGAATAACTTATCTTAAATTCTCAGGGCTGATTTTCATATATGTTTTAAAGAATATTGTAAAAATTAATAAATTAATACTGCCAGACGCTTACCGCCGGCGGTTACTTTAGCCAGACGCTTTGAAGCTCCCAAAAAAATATATAATTTAAGTTAACTTATATTCTCAGTTCTGATTTTTATACATGATACTCAGGGAACTATTGCGATATTATCTGTAAGCTGCCAGACCTATTGGAAGGGTCAAACATCCCCCCAGACACACATTATGCGTCCCCATATGTATGAGCGCTAGAACATGATTCACTTGTTTAAGTGTGTGAGAGATAATATCATCATACTATAATATTATAAATGCGAAAGTGTGTTTGTTGGTTTGTCCTTCAATCACTCTGCAATAGAGCTACGGATCGACATGATTTTTTGCCTGGGTATAGCTTGCAGAAGATATTGCAATAGTTCTCTCTCTCTAGATCCTAAGCTATACCCAGACAAAAAATCACGTCGATCCATAGCTCTGTTGCAGAGTGATTGAAGGACAAACCAACAAACACACTTTCGCATTTATAATATTATAGTATGATGATATTATCTCTCACACACTTAAACAAGTGAATCATGTTCTAGCGCTCATACATATGGGGACGCATAATGTGTGTCTGGGGGGATGTTTGACCCTTCCAATAGGTCTGGCAGCTTACAGATAATATCGCAATAGTTCCCTGAGTATCATGTATAAAAATCAGAACTGAGAATATAAGTTAACTTAAATTATATATTTTTTTGGGAGCTTCAAAGCGTCTGGCTAAAGTAACCGCCGGCGGTAAGCGTCTGGCAGTATTAATTTATTAATTTTTACAATATTCTTTAAAACATATATGAAAATCAGCCCTGAGAATTTAAGATAAGTTATTCTAGTTTTTACCTACCTTTAGCACCTGGTATCTGGAAATTGGCCGTCGGCACAATCTAACCGGTACGCATATACTGAACGGACATTCGAACAGTACTCTATCGTACACAAATAATTGCTGAGAAAATAACTTAGGTCTGGCGGCACTGGGATCTTGGACCATTACTTTAATAACGTGTTTGGTCTTAAGAATGCAATGCCATGTTCGAATAACATCTAAGGAGCTTAATAAAAAGCATTTATTTCGAAATCAAGAACAGACACTTAAATATATTTTATTAGTAGTTAAATTTATGTAGGTAGGTACGTACTACGCGTGGTGGTACTAACAGCGGCTACGCATATTCTATTCCGTACGGTACCCTGGAACGCGGAATATAGTCTGTAGGTATTTTGAGGGTAATAAGGGTAACACTTCATGCACTTCACGGTGGCAGGAATCCAACGGACGTCCGATCTTTCGATAGGTGTTATTAATTTTATTTGTTATACTCGTGCAGTATACATCTACTACATGTTTAAGTATAAATGGATCTCTAATATAAAAGTTTTGTAAATATTGATATTGTTTTAATGGAAATTGTATTATATAGATACAAGGTAATATTAGACTAGTTAGCCCAAGAACTGAGCGAAAAATTGGATAACATCGCGTAATTTAAATATAATAATAATATGTTCTTACCTAAGTTCATTTTCATTGAAAGAACTACAACTCCAACCCAAAAACTGTCACGTTTGTGAGTGATTATATTAGTTAAATACACATAAGGGCCTATACTACCAACGCAGCAGTCGGTATTATTTTGATATTGTTTTAACATTTCAAACAATGTCAACCTTAAAGTAATTACTTTAACGTTAACAAAATTTTATTGAAATGACACACACTGCTTTAAGCATTGCTAGTATACAGGCCCTGCCCTGGTCAAAGTATTCCAAACTAGATATTTCTTCAGTCCAATCTGATGTCTTGGATTAAGTTCTTCCCAATCGTTCATTATTGACATCCGTGTTCTTGACAGAGCGGTATAAGTTGTTGGGATGATGTGACGCCAGTCGTCTTAGGTCTTCTTGTTTTTGAGTTGCACCACGCCCACCCGTGCGATGCTCCTCCATTATTTACGAGTAGGTATATCGTGGAACATGTTGGTAAACTTAATTGCGCGCTGTTGTCCTATTTAATTACTCAATAATTATGCTGATGATATTTATCTAAATTTTGTTTTGAGCAACTTATGTTGAGCTTCACCAAAATAAAATGTTCGCGAGGAGTGAGCCGCGGCAATGCCAAAGAATAAGATATAATAAATCTTATATTTGTTAAATAAATAATAAGATTCATATCTGACTAAGTTTTATTTACACACAATCACCAAATTCAACCAATCTTCACAAAATGAGAGCATATACCCAGAAAATACACAGCTACCTACTTTTAATTTTAAAATGACTTAAAGAAAATACAATATAAACAAAAAAAACCGGGTATACTACCTACTTTTGTGTCTAGAGGTACCCCTTTTCTAGTGGTCGGAAAATGGGACAAATTCATTCAAAACTAAAAAAACATAGAAAATAATAAAAATTAATAGAATGCTAAAGTCATAATCTATCAAATTTCACCAACGTTAAGTAAATCATATTCCGAGCGTGAAAATTTGATAGTTTTTCTATTGAGAATCTGCCGAAATATCAAATTTACGCTCGAAAGAACCGTTGCAACGAGATGATCGCGCGCGAAGCCTCATCCAAAAGAAAAAACTCGAATCCACGTCAAAATCCTTGAATCTGGTGAAAAATCATCGAGTGCAAAGTAGCAGTCCAAGGTACGTAGGGTAAACTCACCTAATCTGGTGATACACCTAATTACGTGACAACTTGTTTCAAATCAATTACTGAATAAAGTGTGTAAGTTATACAATTCTAAAATGGACCTTATTGCGGCGAAATAAATTAGCTTTTCGTCTGTGAAAAAAAATTTGGAATCGAGCGAGTGAGCTGACAACAAATGACGTTTTTGTCGAGCGCGGCATAGTTTTGCGCGAGGCGCCGCCATTAAAGTTTGTGGTTATGATAATTCGTGTTTTAAAAATAGTAAATGTGCACCGATTTCGCTAAAAATTGCAAAGTTTGATGCTAAAACTGTAAGTATTGTGCTACACTAATTATATTTACCTAATATTGTTGAGTTTATGAATAAAGACTTATTTTACTACATCAAAAAGTTAACGATTTTTGTAGTTTTGAATCAAAGTCAACTCGCGGAATTAAAGGAGCTTGGTATGATTTTTGCACAAAACTGGGTTAAAAAATAAGTTTTTATATGGTTTATTAATACAGGCATGCAGATTTAGGTTATTTGGAAGAAAATGTTCAATTTAAGTAATATTAATTCAACATTTTTATTTTTATTAATTTTTTTTATCACGGAATTAAGTGAGATGTATTTTTTATATTTATATTATTATTGTTTACAGTTAACATGGCAAGCGAAGAAACCGTAAATAAAAAAAACAGAAAATACACAGAATCCTCTTTAAAGGCCGCCATCGATAATGTATTACAATCAAATATGACTATATACAGAGCATCAAAAGAATTCGGAATTCCATGGACCACACTCAAAGAAAATATTCGTCGTGCAAAGGAAAACCAAGGATCTGCTCAATTTGCCATGGCTAAAATCGGAAAACCGTTCTCACTTTCAGCTGAGTTGGAGCTAAATTTAGTAACATATAGGTATAATTGAAATGCAAGAGCTGGGTTTCGGCCTCACAGTGAATCAAATAAGACAATTGGCGTTTTCTTTAACAAAAGCGAAAAACCCCAAGCACTCGTTTAGCTCCAATAAAGGTCATGCTGGTTGGAATTGGTGGGTCCACTTTAAGCAACGCTACGGCTTATCCTTACGAACACCCGAAAATTTGTCTGCCGGGCGAGCTACTTGTGCTAATCCGACTTTATTAGCAGATTTTTATGAAAAGTTAGAAAAGACAATGATTGATCACAATTTATCGAAATCTCCAGAAAGAATTTGGAACTGTGATGAAACAGGACTAATTTTTGATTTTTACTTTATTACTTTTATTTAGGTATACTTATTATATTTAGTGTTATTCCGTGACAAAAAAAAGAAATACTTGTGTAATTCCGTTATAACGAAATTATCCAAGTATGTATCACGGACTTAAAGTGGTTGTCACGTAATTAGCTAAGTACTCGAAGTTCACTGCTGGACTTATATCTCCAGCAGTATTTGTGAAAAATAAGAAATTCACCTTTAAAAATATAGAAATAAGACTGATTAATGTTCCGAATTAATAAAAGTGCAAAAATTGCAAGTAAATCAGGTGTTTTATTCCATAATTATGTTCTATCACGAAAATAGAGGAGTTCACCCTACGTGCATTGTATTGTTATTGTCTATTTCGAAGTGTTAACATCGTAATCGTTAGACCCCACCGGTCTAAATTCCCACTGTAGCACAAGCCACCAAGTTGCGAGTTGCTACATTTTTTGCAACTTACTTTACGTTATACGTTACGACTTATTTTACGTTGGTGAAATTTTCACATTTTGACAGTTTTTGTATTGAAAATCTGTCGAAATTTCTTTACGCTCGGTTAAGACTTATTTTACGTTGGTGGGATCGGCCCTTAGTCGAATAAAAAAACGATCCGCATCGGGAAACGCAGCTTTCAATGACCCCCTGGGCGCTGCTGAACACTTCTGAACACGAGCGGCACAAAGTCGGTCTATGGCAAGAGCCCTGTGTGCACTGTGCAGTCGTGGACGTCTATCGTATCTGGTATACATTATCATTAATCTGTGGTCTCTCGGTGGAGACGGCGACGACGATATCGATGTTTCACATTTATATATAGTGTAAATAACCACGAATCAAACCTTACTTAGGTATGTTAATGTATGTACGGAAGTAAACACCTCCACAAAGTAGTAGGTACCTAAGTATAGGTATCTAACTAACTAACTTAACTGCCGTTCAAATATATTTATCAAACTAACCAATAAAAACTAATATTATGTCACGAGAGCCCGTGGGAAATTATGAGGAGGTGCCTGATAAGAGCTGAAAGTGTTAAGGTGGTCCTTCTGCGTAACCTTTATGTGAGAAACTAAACCCCAATGGGCTCGAGAGCTTTTTAAACAAAGTTTTCAGATAATAGCTCAAATGTCGGTAGGTTCCTACCAACTTAATATTATACATATAATACCTATATCTTACTTAATAAATAACACAGTGGCAGCCATTTCTGCCTGCAACTACTCAATTATTTTAACTGGTTAATCTGTAGTACGAACGATGACATATACGCACGAAGTAACCACGGGTAAAATCGTGGTTACTTCGTGTACATGCACATTGCATAAGTGTGCGTGCCTGTCAAAGCCTAGGTGGGAGCGGGCAGGCGCGAGCATTGCGCTCGCTCACACTTATACAGATACGACACACACATAAGTCAGTCGCCCTCCTGAATTGCAAGAATATATTTATTTATTATATTTCCATATGGAAAGTTCACAGTTTGCACACATCTGAATACTATGATCCCATCTCGACCTCACACTAGCTAGCTGGCAACTCAGAATACTCACGCAAACTCGTTTACCTTTTATAAATAGCACCTTCAAATTGTACTACAGGCTCTCAAGAAAACCAAACAAAGTTGCTAAGAAACGAAGTTTGTATATTACGCATTGAAATGAGACACAATTTATTTTTGTTTTTATTAATGGAGGAAATTTTCGCATTGTGTCGTATCGTGGCAACAAGTAGAGATTCAGCATATCATGATAAACGCAAAATGAGTAAAATAATGTACAGGAACTCCGTGTTAGTGATTTTACGTAGATAGCACATTACGTTTCAAGAAAAAAATTATACCTAGTGATAGAAAATTATGCTGTGAAGATTAGAAAATGTCAGGTTAGTTTTAATCACAATTCATGTTATTCGTATTTTAAATGCGAATGTGTTCATTTGTCCTCCAATCACGCAATCCAAAGGAGCAATGTACTAACTTGATTTTCGCATAGATATTAATTATTACCCTATGCTTTGTAGGTATTCCGGGAAAACAAAGGGTTCAACAATTGGGATTCTTAAAAGCCTTAAACTCCAAGCGGACGAAGACGCGGTTCAAAGCTAGTTTGTCATTAATTAAGCCATAAAATATCCTGGGACGTGTATAAAAATTTATAATAATTTGCACCTACTAGATTTTGCCCGCGGCTTCGCTCACGTTAAGTTAGATTTTTCAAACCCCTATTTTACCACCTTATAGTGGTTGAATTTTCAAAAGTCCTTTCTTTGCGGATGCCGACGTCATAAAAGCTATCTGTATGCAAAATTTTAGCCCGATCCGTCCAGTGATTTACGCTGTGCATTGATAGATCAGTCAGTCAGTCAGCCAGCCAGTCAGTCAGTCAGTCAGTCAGTCAGTCAGTCAGTCAGTCAGCCAGTCAGTCAGTCAGTCAGTCAGTCAGTCAGTCAGTCAATCAGTCAGTCAGTCACTTTTCTTTTTATATATTTTATATTTCGATTACTACTACTAGGAATTAATACTACTAAGAAGTAACTAGGTGTAAATACCTGCAATATAGGATAAACGTCTGCGTCAATGGAGAATGGTGTTTTTAACTATTTTTTTTTTAATCGTATGGCATGTTACGCCGTCTAGTTCGTCGCTTGTTTAGCACCACCCGGGGGACACGTGCAGGGAAGTGAAAGGTAGTTCCTGCGGACGTGAGCGACGGGGCATCCCCCGAGCGACGGGGTATCCCCCTTTTAAGTATTATAATATTGAGTAACAAAAAAAAATGGGACAAAAATTAATAAAGACCTATTATTATCAGTGCAATCATTTTTAAACTGTCATGAAATTATCATCTATTATAGATCCAGACAATTCAAAGTTAAAAACATCGCGGAATCATGATCGCGGAGCCGTTTCAGGTTCTACATGAAATTGTGTTTTGCCACCGACATATATATGCATACTCAGCATAGATATAATGCATTTACTGTAAGAGTTGCGTGACTTGATTTTCTTACAATAAATACCTCTAATGCCTTCGTGAAATACCTAGGCATATAGTGCTAGACCGGAACGCGATACACATGGAAATTGCTTCTTTATAGGTACCAAGGCTGCTAAAGGTTTAACATTAATCCATATTATACACGGTACCATATATCAGCTAGGTGTTATAATCATTTCACCAAAATGGTTTAATTTTCGTTTATAGATGCCTAGGTAGTAGTTATTCCTAATTAGGTAAGTTTAGTTAAGAAAAATTACTTATTTCATGGTTATCTAACCCCGAATTCAGGATCGTCAGCACAACAATATCAGTTATTCGAATTATTTGCCCCGCCCATTTCCACTTCGCGATTCGCTGAGCTATGTCGGTAACTTGGGTACTACTACGGATCTAATAATTTCTGATTTGATCTCGCAAGGATGCACCGTGCATAATTCTCTCCATCGTCCGCTGAGTAAAATTAAGTCTGCTTATAAGGCCCTTAATTAGCGACTATGTTTCGGATCCATAAGTAACAACACTTACACTAAGCAACGGACACTTTCAAGATTTTGGTCTCCAGGCACAGGATTTTAGAAGAGAAGACATCAGCTCTCTTACGTTATATTTCACGCCAATTTCACCCATTCGAAAGTTGCAATAGGATGAACAGTAAATATAGACGCTAAACTGCTATAAAATAAACTTTTACTTAACGGCTAAACTAGGTAGCTTATAAATTGAATCTATCTAGGTTTTCTATTGCCTTTAAAACCCATGGCGTGTTGGATAGGTAAATGGTTTTCCTTATTGACGCTTTAGTCACATACTACACTTTCTTTAAAGTCATTGAGTTGAAACCACACCTTTCAACAGTTAAAAATCGCAGTCTTAAAGTTTCAGTAATAATCAGAATCCTTTATTGTTGTGTTGATGTTGTGATGGGCGCTTTTATAGATGATCTTGAACACGCTACAATATATCTTAAGCCGCGAAATGGTATTTTTTGACTTATTTACATCATATTTTATTTTATCACTAGACGATGCCCGCGACTTCGTCCGTGTGGATTAAGGTTAACTCTTTAATTTTCCGTGATAAAATGTAGCCTATGTGTTAATCGTGAGTATGAGCTATCACCGTTCTAAATTTCAGCCAAATTGGTTCATTCGTTGTGGCGTGAGAGAGTAACAAACATTCTATCCTCACAAACTTTCGCATTTATAATATTAAAGTAGGAAGTAGGATTATTTTTATTTAATTAAAACCTGTAATATGAATGTTACAAAAAGTAATAATTATATCATATTGTGTTCATTTACAAAATCGATTAGGTCTTAATGTAACATCTACTGAACAGAATTACAACAAATAGATTACATAAGTGGCATAATTCGGTAAGACAGTAAGGTTATAAGTTAAAACCTGAAATCCTTCGTAGGATTTTCGACCGAGCGAAGCGAAGGTCTTTGAGTTAACTAGAGCGATTTGCACTTGTCCGTCCGTCCGTCCGTCCGTCCGTCCGTCCGTCTGTCAGAGCCTTATAACTTTTGAATTACTGAACGTAATTACTTCAAGTTTAGATATAATATGTAAACCGATGGCCTCCAGCCGAAAATGGCTTAAAAAGTTATAAAAATCTTTATTTCAGGGGGGCTCTCATAGAAGCGAATGCGAAGTAAAAAAAAAAATATCGCGTTACATAAAATTGTTACGTATCATTTTAAAGATAATTTTGAACTGAGTACAAAAATATTTTTTTTTTTAATTTTTCCCTTAAAATTGACGAAATGGGGGGCTTTCAAAGTGGCGATTTTATACGCTCGCTTGAAGACGCTCCCTAAGAAAATCCGCTATGGATTTTCAAACTGATTTTATGTTTTTAGGTCACTTATATCCTGTACTTGAACAACAAATACTAAAATTATATGAATATTATAAAGAAACGAGATTATTTAATTTTTAATGTACATCAGTAATTCATATAGCATCAACATAGCTTCACAATAATGCTAATAGATGGCGCAGTCAGTAACTATTCCCATGGAACTACGAGTTACGACTAACGACCTATCCCAAAAACAGTTTTGCGTCGACCATTATTATTTAGTTACTTATTATAATACAATAATTGTATTGTAATTTTTTTTGTACCATATTATTCAATTAAAATTATTTTTTAGTTAAATTTTAGTTAAATATTGTATATTTTCTATTCGCGTCGATAGATGACGATTTGTACAGATGCCCGTAACCCGGTTTCACTCGTTAGTACCTACATAATAATTCAATGTTTTCACTAACGTTCCCTAACCTTTACGGGCTACCTATAAGTTAGGTGATTGATGTTTTCTGTCAACTTATTTATCACGATCCTGTACGGGACACCTAAAAGGATATTGGGACGGATGTTAGGACTTAGGATTGTATTTAGGAGCTACCTACGTTAAGAGACTCCTACTTAGGGGATGATTTAGGTATGTTTGGTGAAAACGGGCATAATAATAATGTCAGTTTTGGTTATCATGTATCGATTGAATGAATAATCATGGGATACCGTTACCGCGAGGTCTCAGTTCGGGGCGAACAACTAGTTTAATGTGGTTAATAGATGTAAGGACATAATACATATTATTAGTTAACGAAAAATAGGCCGAACATCCTATAATATACATAATACTGCGTTTAAAAAAGCTAGTAAACTTAATCAGTCTGGTACTTTTAGACAGCGAGGAAAGTGATGGAGAAGGCGGATTGGGCAACTTGAACAGGCTGATCATCCGTCCGCCCGGTCACAGCGGGAAAGCGAAGCGAGGACAGCTGTGCTTCGACGCGGCCTTCGAGTGCGGCAACCTGGGCCGAGCCGACCACATCACAGAACTGGAGTACGATCTCTTCATAAGACCCGATACGTGCAGACCACGCTCGAGATTTTGGTTCAATTTCACGGTTGAGAACGTTAGACAAGATCAGGCAAGTTCACGTCTTCAGAAAATTAAATCTCGAAATAGATACCTAAATGGTACCTAAGTATATTATAGGTAGGCCTACTATAGCTGAGATGGTTCAAGAAGTAACTGTGTGAGGGGTGACGGACTCGACAGCTTTTAAGTCAATTACCTACTGTTAGTTCCCACCAACCGTCAGCCAATTGCATCGCTACAATAAAGTTAGGTATGTACCTAATGCTTTAGCGAAAGTCTGGACGGTTTTTAGGGTTCCGTACCAAAATGGTAAAAATGGAACCCTTATGGTGAGACTTTCTCCGTCTGTCCGTCTGTCACAGTTAGTAACTATTAATGCTGTCGACATGAAATTTGGAATAGTTGTGTATTAGTGGCCCAACATCATTGGAATAAAAAAGATAGAAAATTATTTTTAGCTTTACTAAAGCCTCGGTGCACGAGTCCGACTCGCACTTGACCGGTTTTTTTCATTGCTATACCTTTTGGATAATAATGACTAATGAGTATACTAAGTTTGTTTGTTTGTTTTCAGCGCGTTATTTTTAACTTCGTGAATTTAGGAAAAGAGCATAACCTATACAATGAAGATATGACTCCATTAGTACGTTCAACATCTCGACCTAAATGGTAAAACGTATTTTTTACCTTAGAATCAGGCCTGATATAAATATCAGGCCTGATTCTAAGGTAAAAGCTGGACTTGTACGTAACTACACAGGTTTAATCTACACATGTCCTGTATTTCCTGTATTTCCAGGCAACGTATTCCTCGACGACTGATTTTCTACCACCGCTCGTTGGTGCATCGCGGTCGAAAGATTCTAAGCATAGCCTTTGGATTCGATAAAGAAGAAGACATTTACCAATTTTCGGCAGCGGCGCCTTACTCATATTCCAGACTACAAAAATATCTCGCTCAGTGGGAGAAACGTGCAATGGCGTTCGCTACGCGAGAGAGCATAGCGCAAAGTACCGTTAGTTTCAAAATAAAAAATCTTACTAATATAGATAGTATAAATGCGAAACTGTGTTTTTTGTTGGTTTGTCCTTCAATCACGCTGCAACAGAGCCGTAGCTCTGTTCCTGTGTGTGTTTAGATCCGTAGATCTACATGATTTTTCCTACGAGTAGGTATAGTTGAGAACCTGGAGAGTATCATAGGTATTTTATCCCGGAAAATCAACGAGCTCCCATGGGATTTTTTAAAAACTAGATTGGATGAAGTCGCGGGCATCAGTTAGTCTTTCATAAATCTTTGTTTGTTTTGCGTAGGTAGGTATGTTTGTGAAGTTCTTGTTTGATTCTAGCAAAAACGTCGAATAGATTTAATTACTATTGGAAATTTAGTGCCAAAAGAATGTGAATGTAAAGATGAGCCATACGCAAAAGGAAAACTCGGTGGAAACAAAAAACGTGTTGTCCTGATTATGGCGAGAGTGCACGGTGGTGAACAACCATCATCGTTTATTTGCCAAGGTATACCTGCCACCGGTTTCACATTATTTTTGTTATTTGCAAGCCATGCCGCTTACTTTTAACTAATTAACTTAGCTAACCATCTTTATTTACCTCTGTTCACTCTGACGATAAGCAGTGGCGTGACTATACTGTTCGAGGCCCGTGGCCAAAGAATTGAATGGGAACCTCTCCCACCCATTTAAACATTTTAGGATCCTCCTGTGCTCACGGCCCTCTCGGGCTGGGGGCCTCATTCAGCTGAGGGCCCCATTCAGCTGGGGGCCCATGCTACCCTATAAGTTACACCACTGACGATAAGTAAGATTAGATTAGATTATCCAACGATTCCAGCTCAGCTAAGTGAACTTTGTTGCCTGTCTGCCTTCTTCACCTCCACTTCAAAGGGCTGCGCCAGTCAAGTCGCGTCTTGTAGGAAAAAGTTTGCACCACATAATTTAGTTCCCATAGATAGTTGCACGATAAACTAAGTGAGCTAAACTTAGCTTAGTTAGCTTAATTCACGGTGAGGCTTGCATTTTAATAAGGTACTTAATATCTTACCATTTATCTTAATTCAGGAAGTTTAATTTCAGGTTTTCTGGACTATATGATAAGTTCTTCAGAAAAAGCATCAGCTTTAAAAAATGGAATTGTTATTCAGGTATAAATTACTTTTAATAAAAAAACTAAAAAATAATTTTAATAATTTTTTTTACTTACCTATTGATTATGTAAACCTTCTAAGTAGGTAGTGCCAATGTTGAACCCCGATGGAGTGTTTCTTGGTAACCAGCGTTCGGATTTGCTCGGCTCGGACTTGAACCGATGTTGGAACAAAGCCACAACCTTTGCACACCCCGCTCTCATTGCAGTCAACGAACTTATACAGAAGATAACTGCAGAAAAAGTAGGTATCCCGTCTTCGTGTTTGAAAACCCTAGCCTATTTTTCGACTAAAATCTTCGAATAAATAATGATGCTTCAATATATTTTTAGACTTTACAATTGGATTTTATCGTCGACATCCACTCTGATATCAGCCACGAGGGTGTATTTGTTAGAGGGAACTCCTATGATGATGTTTATAGGTACGTAGTATGTAAATAAATGGCGATCCATAGGAAAACAAACTTCTGATATAAGTAGCATAACGAGTCGTTAAGACGAAGAATACTCGTTTTATTTTCACAACGCCTTCTAAAATTACAATAGCAAAATAATGTTTCAGGTAAATTATATTTCCGCAGGTAAGAAAGAAACTTAAAACTAAACTTCAAACACTACTTTTGTCTCAGAATTTAGATGTAGTTGAACTGGGAACAAAAAGTTTCACTATTTGAACGGTTGAACTAATCAGTTGTACCTATCTACACACTTCTGGGAATGAACCATGTTAGATAAAACTAGTCTGGGCTTTGTCCCACTAGACGTAGTTATGCAAAACGTGACGATTCACCTAGTACCTACCTATAATTTCATAAGTTAGGTGTCTAACGTTTAGTTTTAAACTTGTATCTACCTATAGGTTTGAACGTCACGCGGTGCTGCCCAAGTTCATAGGTATGCGCGTGGAGGCCTGGAAGCAGGAATCGTGCCTGTACAACACGGATCCGAACTCTACGGGCAGCGCACGCCGCGCCTTGCCCACTGGGACTATTGACGCTTACTCCGTGCTGGCTTCGTTTGGCGGACGGCGGCTGACTCAACGGGGACCGTATATGCATTACACTGAAGATGCCTGTATCCTTTCTAATATCATAAAATACGAAAGTGTTTTTAGGTGATGGGCATGATCTAGTTTATAACACGCGTGCCAAACGAGCCAGACTCGTGACTATTCATCGGTAATCGGTATTTTGAAATTGTTTGATTTTATTTTAAAGACAAGCGAATACTTCTGTTTCACGCGAATACTTCGCGTTTAGTTCATGGCATTCAAGTTTTGTACGTGTATCTAAGCATATTTATCTGTGCGCGTGTTCAACATAGCTAGGCTACGCGATACTGGAACGTTACGCATAAACTGGAACGCTACGCGTACATGATTACGCGTCATCGTAGGCACTCGTGTTATTGTATGACAGTCCAATGCAAGATAGAAGCACAGGTTCGTCAGTCTGACGTGATTGTAATGAAGTGCAAGTTTACTATAGAACAAGATTCCAAGGTACCACAATATTTTGCTGTAGCAGTAAAGTAGGTAAACGCCTCAAAAGTTTCTATTTCTAGGGGAATTGGCTTTTAAGCCGTGGGAGGTTTCGGTTTGGGAGTGATCGCTCTATCTAATAAATTATAAGATAAGATACAATTAATGATTGGCATAGGTAAATCTATAATAGGTCTAAATTTAAATATATACCTACCCATGTACCCTTACGTAGTTGGTTTGCCCTTCAACGGAGCAACGGATAACCATGATTTTTTTCCCAGAAAAACAAAGGATTTCCGAGGGGGTTTAAAACGCGGACGAAGTCGCGGGCAAAAGCTATACTTGTATACCTACAATTAAATTATACCTTGTTTAAAATGAACTGGAAAAACTACCAGCTTTATTTTTAATCA
This sequence comes from Oeneis ivallda, assembly GCA_029955525.1. NCBI lineage: Eukaryota > Metazoa > Arthropoda > Insecta > Lepidoptera > Nymphalidae > Oeneis > Oeneis ivallda. Next base: position 21,617,702 of record JARPMR010000002.1, on the reverse strand, counting down.
GATGATTTACTCATTATTATTGAAAACGAGATAACGCATAAATGCGTGTTTAAGTTTATTAACTTAGGTAAGTAGGTAGCTACGAAAGCAAAAGTGTGGCTTTTTCCCCCGGAAGTTAAGTATATGTTTTAAATAGGATCTTTGAATATCACATTCAGATTCTAAAATAGGCAGAGCCTTAGCGAAAGCGCTGTGCGACTACTACCGGCACATTGGGGTCATTCCTCCACGTGAAGGTTCCAGCAAGAAGAAAGAGTCGCGCAGAAAGCGCAGACGAAAGCCAGTGTATGAAAGAGAAAGGTAAAAGGCTCAACATTACTTTCAATTTAACCACACAATAAATGGTAGTACGTCTACTTGACTTAACTTCCACTTGATACTAATAAAAAAAAGCGAATTAGTAGATTATCCCTACGATTTGACGACTTCCCTGGCGCAGTGGTGAGTGCTGTGGTCTTATAACTGGGAGGTATCGGGTTCGATTCCCGGCGGGGTCCGGTTTTGGGAATTTATAATTTCTGAATTGTCTCTGGTCTGGTCTGGTGGGAGGCTTTCGTCGGCCTTGGCTAGTTACCACCCTACCGTCAAAGACGTGCCGCCAAGCGATTTAGCGTTCCGGCACAATGGCGTGTAGAAACCGATTAGGGGTATGGGTTGAATTTTCATTGCGACACCCCTTCCAAGTTAGTCCGCTACCATCTAAGACTGCATCGTGACTTACCATCAGGTGAGATCGCAGTCATGGACTTGTCAGACAGTCTTGTCATCGAATTAAAAAAAAAGCCGGCCAAGTGCGAGTCGGACTCGCGTACCGAGGATTCCATACTCCAAAAGTAAAAGTAAAACGATAATATTATATTAATTTGCTTATTTATCGTTAACTTTGTTTGTAGAGGTTTATTGTTAATATAAAAAAAACTATGCTAGTTAGAGCGTTGGTTTTATTTTTCCTGTAAAATATACATAAACCTCTATTGAACATAATTATTTCAGATTTTTAGATTGGTAAACTTCGGAGATAAGGGGGGGGAACGGTATTTTTTTCGACACTTTGGCCGATTACTCAAAAACTATTATATATACAAATAAATAAAAAACTGTTTTAGAATGCATAAGTAAAGGCCTTTCATATGATACCCCACTCGGTATAATTATCTTACTTTGAAATTTCAAACCCCCGATTTTCCCCCTTTTTTTAATAAAACTAAAAATAATTTTCGATTTTTCTTTATTCCAATGATGTTGGGTCACTATTATACACAACTATGCCAAATTTCATGTCGATAGCTTTAATAGTTACTGAAATAATCGACTGTGACAGACGGACGGACAGACGGACGGAGAAAGTCTCACCATAAGGGTTCCATTTTTACCATTTTGGTATGGAACCCTAAAAACGTATATGTACCTAGACCTACTTATGTACCTACCTAATGCCGCAGTCAGAGAACCTCTCAGACTGCATTGCACTTAATATCAATTTAAAGGAGACACAGGCCTATGTCAAGAGTACAAGACATCTTAGACCATTCAACCCAACATAACATAATATTAATTGTGTCTCGTCTGTCTATTAAAGCAAGTCAAAGCCAAGTCCAGATTGACATTTAGGTATAGATTTCAGCATTAAACGTTAAATTAAGAGTCGTCAGAATCGTTGCTTAACACACGTTACGATTCTTTAAGTGTCGATTTAGAAAAGATCAGCTGGAAAACAAAAAATGTAACTTTTCTTTCAGTCCTACGCTTAGGTTTCGTTTTTCCTGGCTGAATAAAGTGACTTTTCGCGTTTAGCTCAACAATCTCAAGATAATGTTCAAGCTATAATACTATTTCAGATCCCCCAGCTCATCACCAGAAAGACGAGTGTTAGCTTCTCGAGTGCTCTCTCCCCCCCTGCCCGTGGCGTCTCCCCCCGCTATGCGATCGTTCCCCTCACGGACCACGAGGAATCTGACGCAGAAGCCACGGCCCCGAACTGTTTATGTTGGCGATACGGTGTTACCTATTATAACAGGTAGGTACTAGGTGGTATCTTTCCCAGAAGTGATCTGCCTAATCTATGGATTTGCTTCACAAATTGCTTTTCCGGCTTCTTTTATTCCAACTAAAACTTTAAACTAAGAGCGAATATATTAAGCATCTTCTTCATCTACACTTACGATGGTAAGTGTAGGTGAGATCGCAGTCTGCGCTGTAGTGTAGGTATTATATTGTAGGTAGGTACCTATAAGAAAAATAAGGTATGCAACACACAAGTGCTATAAGTAGGTAGATACCTAAGTATATATATGCATTATTTTACGTAAAATGTTATTTAAGGTACCAAAAACCGATTCCAGAAACCCATTAGGTATAACTGGTAAGTAGGTATAAGTAGATAATTTACGATAACTATTGAAAATTGCAGTAGGTATAACTTGGAAAGTGAAACCCTCAAGTGGTCCCTTTTACTAGACACAACTCTCATATGAACTTAAACTAGTACATTATTACTGCAGTACCGCTGAGGCCTACGCAGTTATTCCATTGATCGTATTCGTATTCGATGATATTAGCGTCAAAGTAAAATAATCCTTGATTGTATTGATTTAAAGTCACAAATTCATAACAACCGATTTTAACAAGGAGCGTTAACGTGCTACGAAATTGAGCTCTAATTTAATGCTCTTCTGGATTATTTTACTTTGACGCTATAGGCCTCATAAGAAGGCTCAGGGTCACTCAGCGAGCGATGGAGAGAGCTATGCTCGGTATATCCCTGCGTGATCAAATCAGAAATGAGGAGATCCGTAGGAGAACCAAAGTCATCGATATAGCTCAGCGTGTCGCGCAACTGAAGTGGAAATGGGCGGGGCACATATTCCGAAGAGCTGATATTCGTTGGGGTCCCAAGGTGCTGGAGTGGCGACCCCGCACCGGGAAACGCGGTGTTGGCAGACCCCTCACTAGGCGGACCGACGACATCAAACGATAGTCGCAGGGAGCCGCTGGATTCAAACGGCGCAAGACCGAAGGCTGTGGAAGTCCATGCAGGAGACCTTTGTCCAGCAGTGGACGTCTATAGGTTGATAAAGAAGAAGACGCTAATGTCATCGAATACGATTGCGATCAATGGAATAACTTTAGACAACCGTACCTGTGTGAATCGTAAGGCTAGTCCTATAGCACAGACATTTTCAGGTAAAGCAGTTCGCACGCCTCGGCTAGCAGTGGTAGACCTCAGCGCATACATCCGAACGCCCTCGTCTTTCCCCGAGCGCCGCGCTCGCCAGCCCAGGCTCCGCGCTTCCAGGGTACAGAGACGTTCGCAAGCCCGTCTAACCAGCGATGAGTACGACACGCACGACTCAGACTCCTGAGTTATTCGGCGATTTCGCCCGATCGCGACGCCACGTTATACACTTAATGCCGCACTTATCGCTAATCGTTACTTAACGATTTAATCATTGATTTTAAAAAGTTTCATTCTCAGAAGTTAACGCTTCGTTTGAACTTTAATGACAATTCAGTAATAGATTTAATGATACTTAATTAATTATTCATTAAATAATATAATTTAATACATGCGGCTGAGTGCGGCAGTTAATCTATTCTTTCCATAAACGTTGGTTTAATTCTCAAAGACGTAGTATTACGTACTACCGTATATTTTTCCTTGGCTGCCTTAAAAGGTAAACAAAACAGTTATTTTATTAAGCTATTGAATAGCATTTATCGCGGGCTTGGAACAGTTTGAGCGCGGCGCCCGAATCAAGAAATTCCGTAACGAAAAAGAACCTAAAACCGTCGTTCAGTAAGCGTTCAACATTTTAGAGGTTCTCAAGAAGCTCTATTTTTCGCAGTGGGCGAGCGGCCGCTTTCTTAACCGTATGGTGTATGATGTCGCAGGTTCGAATCTCACTCGCGAAGTAGTGACAGTTCGCTTTTCTTGTTTGTTTGTTTTTTAATTATTTTTTTTACATAATTTTTATTAAGCAAAAAAAATATATTGCATAAATATTATAATTGCATAAGTTGATAAAAAATGCTATGCAATAGCTTTACCGCGGTAGTCCCCGAGTGCCACTTAATTTTTATATTAAAAAAGTGGTTTTCTAGGCAAGCGCGCTCGATCGGGCTGTATGTTCATTTACCATCAGTTCAGATTAGTCCAGTGCTAGTCCAAAGTATTTAAAACCAAACTTCAAAACGTCGTAAGCACCCGACTTAGTTCATCGGTAACGCGTTTCTCAGATACGTTTTCAGCGATTTATTTACTTTTTAAGACAGCTGAGGAAAAATCATTGAACTAGAAATTACGAATATGGGAAAAATAGATTAATACTCTGCCGTGTCGAGAAAGAGGAAAGAGCTTCCATTTTACATAGCTTTCCAAAATTAAAATCTTTGAATTTCAATTTTATACTGCAAAATTATACCTTCTGCACAGTTTTTATTAATCTAAATTCTTAATAATCGTATCTGTAACGCATTATTAAATAAATCGAATGAAACAAACAAGTTTTTAATTAAATGTATAATGTCTAAAGCTTTCATATTTACAATCACTAACGCTAACATTCAGTCAGTTAGAACATTATCGTGAACACTATTTATTATCACTACTATTTTATCAATCACAACAGCAAATTAAAAATGAGAGTTGAGTATCGGTAGAGAGATATATTATACTCTCATAATTTTTGATTAATAACGAATCAAACGAATTCAACCATACTTACACATGCTATGGTGGATTCAGATTATAGTGTCGACTGCGACCTGTATTTGCTACACTCTCGGTCCGAGTACTACAAAAAACAATAATAATAATTGACACTAATAGTATTGCTCAGCTTTAGTCCAGTTATGATGCGAAAACGAACTGGCGGCGTTCGTCAAGTATTTCAATACGTCATTTTGATTAAAAAATCGATCGATTCCACTGGATCGAGATCGAAGAGAGAAAATCGATCGACACCGGACCGAGAACAGACCGCGACCGGCAGTACGAAGTGAATCACCCCTCACAGAGAATCACGAACGGAGGAGGTCCGCGGGCGCGCGCGTGGCAGCGACCGTCGACAAGCGCGAAGCACCTCCTAATAAATATCTTTGGCTTGAACCGAAAAGAGCTCGCCGACAATTCACTCGCGATTGCACTAACAACCGACAGTTATTGCTTATGCTCATGTGCCAAACGAAGTCCATCGTTTCGTCCATCGCTCGGCGGGCGCGCGGCGCGGGCGCGTCACTCCCAGGCGTCGCGGTCGTCGTCGGACACGGTGACGAGGTGCATGGGGTCGGCGGGCGCGGCGGGGCCGGGCGGCGCGCGCGCAGGCTCGGGCGCCGGCGCCGCGCCGCGCCGCGCCGCCCGCCGCTGCCGCAGCAGCTCGTCGTCGGCCGACGTGCGCGGCTTGCGGAACTCGTACACCAGCGGGAAGATGCGCTCCACGGCCGACTGCACGTCGCTCACGCTCCGGGCTACAACAACAAAACAATCATCTTTTCATTGCTTTTATCAAATAATAGAAATAGAATAGAAATGTTTTTATTCAAATAAACTTATTTACAAGTGCTATTGAACCGTCGGTGACTCTACCACTGGTTCGGAATGCCCTTCCTGCCGTGCCGAGAAGAACCAGCAAGAAACTCAGCGGTTGCTCTTTTTAAAACAAGTTCACAATACAATGCTATGCTATGTATGCAGTGTTTCCACAATGAGTGGAAGTTCCACAAAAGTATACCTAATTATAATTTAACACATGTTAAGACGGGCAGACAGAAAGTAGCCCCATTCCCGCCGGTGGAACCCGTTCACGAGCATGACGCATGACCCAGCCATTGCAAAACGAGCAGGCCACTGTGGAAACATCTGGTTAGTCCTTGACTAAGATCTCAGCTCATGATAAGTAACGATGCAATCTAAGATGGTAGCTGGCTAACTTAGAAGGGGTATGGCAGTGTACATTCAACCCATGCCACTAAAATCGGTTTCTACACGCCATAGTACCAGAACGCTAAATCGCTTGGTGGCACGTCTTTCTTTCTAGGGTGTGGTAACTAGCCTCGGCCAACGCCTCCCAACAGACCATTCGAACCCGAGACCTCCCAGTTCTAAAATCACAGCGCTCACCACTGCGCCAGGGAGGTCGTCAAGAAAACAAAAGACTGTACTCAAAGAAGTAGAAGTTTCTGTTTCACCACTATCCGTTAAAGTGTCTGATATATATCTAACAGATAAAATAGCTGTAGCTGCTGAGAGCTGATAAATCTTTATGACATTTTTTAAGGTTTATCTGCTAGATTGTCTTAACATACACTTATGAATCAGAAATTTGAACACTGTCAGACAAGTTGTGGATAGGCTATCAGGCACTTTATCAGCAAGTGGTGAAACATGCCCTAAATGGCACAAACTGCTGCTTACGCAACACCACACAGAGCCTCCAAAATACACTCTAAGTAGGTAAGCTTCGCTCCGACACCGGAGGATATTATGTAGTGTAGTGTATGTAATCTAGAGCATGCCCACAAACAAAAAATATAATCTGGGGAGCTCATTGAGGTATATTCTTTTAATACCATATTGTAATAGTACCTACTTAGCTCACATGCATGTCCCTCTGAATTGAAATATTTAACAGATATGATCAGTTCCTAGCTCATGGGCATGTATTTCCGTAAGTTTTTTTTACCAACAAAGTCCATAATAATCAGGCCTTTACAATGTGAAGTCATATTATATATGCAAAAATAACTTTCTCCATCGATACCGAAAAAGCGGCTTTCTATTTATGGCGGACATCCTAAAAGATGGTTTCGTCCTTCGTGTTTTCATAAATAAAAACAGAAAATCACCTTTGCCTAAATATGAAGTGTTGTTTTTTTTATTTTCTTCAGAATATAATAAGTATTTTATTTTTTTCAGCAATTCAAAAGTACCTACTTACGTACTTTTTACTTAGTAATTACGTAATAAATAAATGAAATCTCTATACATAAGGCTATCTACACTATCTTCCTTACTAATCACACTAATATTATGAAGGAAAAAGTGTGTTTGTTTGTTGGTTTGTCCTTCAATCACGCCGCAACAGAGCTACGGATCAACGTAGACGTAGAGAGGACGACGATTTTTTGCATGGGCATAGTTGAAAACCTGGAGAGTGACATAGGCTACTTTTTATCCCGGAAATCAAAGTTCCCCCGGGATTTTAAAAACTAAAATATGCACGCGGAGGAAGTCGCGGGCATCAGGTAGTAAAAATATAAAGAGATAAAGTTTGTAAGTTCGGATATATGGGAGGTAATCTCCGAAAGTATGGGTAGTTCTGATTTTATAAATTCTTAATTAGGTAACATTTAAAATGGACCTTCAGAGTGGTCACAGGCTTATCTTGTAAGATTTAAAAGAGCTTTTCGTGGAAGACTTTTGCAACTAGATAGGTAGTCGAAGAAAACATAGTCGAGCGAATGTGTTTCTTTCGATTTTCGAACACTGTCTTGGCAGTTAGAGATATTATAATAAGGTTTCTATAGAAGTTGTAGAGCTGAAAAAACCCCTATAAAAAGCCTGCGACGACGTATTTAATATGACCTATACATACTTTATGGTTAATTGATAAAATATTATTATGACTAAAATATACAATGTCTAAAATTAAATTTAATCTGTGGGGGTAATTTAAGTAGGTAATGTTAAATAAATAATTGTTATCAAATAAAATGTTCCCGCGGGCTTAGTCGCGGGCAAAAGCTAATTTCAAATAAAGGAGCTAGCTGGTCCAACACCTACTCGAAAGTTAAAAATAACATGTTACCCAACCGTCGTCCCTCAGTAAAGAGCAAGTGAAACCCCATTTTTCGTTTCATACCTGTGATTGTGACACCGCCCGTTGAGAATATCTTTAGTGTGGCTTTAGGGTTGTACAGCTTATACGTGACTCCAGGGTGAAGTTCGGGCTCGTAGCTGGAAAGATGACAAACATACCAAATGAATATCATCATCATCAACATTAGCAACCCATCAATGGCTCACTACTGAGCGCAGGTCTCCTCTCAGAGAAGGTTCAAATAAATATATTAAGAGTAAATATATAGAAAAAAATACGTGTGGCATTCGGGGACTGCCGCGGTAAAGCTATTGCATAGCATTTTCTAGTCGCACGCACACAAACACCGTGCCGAAGTCTGCCGAACTGAAACAACGTTAGACGATGCACGGCTTTCAACGCCGAACCGCTGTGCCGGTCGGAACTCGGGAGTTGGGGGTGTTAGGTTTATTTTCGTTACGGAATTTCTTTATTCGGTAGCCGCACTCAAAGCCCACGATAAAAGCTATGCAATAGCTTAAAATCTCGTGTCACGATGTATGTTCGGGATAAACTCGAAAACTACTGAACCGATTTTGAACAAACTTCGTAACTATCTCTAATTTGGTCCAACTTAAAAGATAGGATACTTTTTATCTTAATTATTGACATCATTAATTGTTATTGCAAATTAAAATATGTTTATTACACAACGATGTTTGAATATGTTGCTACGCAACCTAAATCTCGATCGATGTTAGATTGCGAGATAATCTTAACCCAAATAGACTACTTATCTTACTAATCCTTACTAATATTACAAATGCGAAATTGTGTTTGTTGGTTTGTCCTTCAATCACGCCGCAGCAGAGCAACGGATTGGCATGATTTTTTGCATGGGGATAGTTGAGGAACTGGAGAGTGACAGAGGCTACTTTTTATCCCCGAAAATCAAAGTTTCCGAGGGAATTTAAAAACTAAATCCTCGCGGACGAAGTCGTGGGCATCAGCTAGTAAATAAAATAAATCCGTCCATCCATCAGCAACCTATTCACACTTCACTACTGAGCGCAGGTCTCCTCTCAGAGAAGGGCTTTAGGCCATATCCCACCACGCTGGTCCAATGCGAATCGGCAGACTTCACATACCTTCGAGAACATTATGGAGAACTCTCAGGTGTACAGGTTTCCTCACAATGTTTTCCTTCACCGTTGAAGCATTTACTGCCGCACTCAGAGTCATTCATTAAATTATGATTAATTAATCATTGACTTGTGATTAACTGCCTCACTCAGCCGCATGTATTAAATTATATTATTTAATGAGTAATTAATTAACTATCATTAAATCTATTACTGAATTGTCATTAATGTACAAACGAAGCATTAACTTCTGGGAATGAAACTTTAAAATCCAAGATCTCGTCGTTAAGTAACGATTAGCGACTCTGAGTACGGCAGTTAATTGCTTAGACGCGTAAAGTCAGAGGTGCGTGACCGGGATCGAATCGATCCTGCGACCACCCTGAATAGGAGACCACAGTCCTAACTACCAGGCTATCACAGCTCTTAATAAAAACTTTTAAACTACCAAATCAGGTATCAAATTACTAGGTAGGTATGTATAGTTATAAGAAATCCATATCATATGTTTGACTTTCTACCGAAAAAGACGATTCGACCGAGTTTAAGCCCATAACATACTCTTGTTTAGTTTAATCTTAATATATATAAATTACGTGTCACGTTGTTTGTCCGCGATGGACTCCTAAACTACTGAACCAATTTTGATCAAACTTCGTAACTATCTGTAATTTGGTCCAACTTGAAAGATAGGATAGTTTTTTTTATTAAGATAATTTATTCGTTTTATTTATATAGGTAAGTTGGCGGTACGAAGTTCGCTGGGTCAGCTAGTATAATATATTGTATTTGTATTGTATTTCGAACGCTTTCATAATATGTAACACGCACGTACGTGCATAATGCCCTATTCGATCAGGCAACCTGTTTAGTGACCTTAAAAAGGACAAGTTATTTCCTCTCACTAACTATAATAATTAAATTTTGACAATTCATCATTTCATTAATATTATTTTTCGTATAATTCTATGGTTTGCATACTTTTTCTTTTTTGATTGTGTTTGTAATAGTTTTTATTAATTAAATAATGGTAGGGTTGGTTTCTTGGGATAATTAATGTGGTGTGTCACAAGTCCCTAGATTTATCTACAGTTAAATTAAACACTTTCAATTTTAAACTAAACATGCTCTGTAAGGCCCATGCATTACACAAGTGTTTGAGAATCTGTTATTATGCTCTGGAGGGGTGAAAAGGCCATATTCGAAGAACCTGAAAAGACGATCACCCATCCCAGTTGCCAACTTGGGTTGTTCTTTACCCAGCGCAATAGCTTATAAAACGGAACTTTCCTAGTTATACTAAACACAAAGCTACACAAAGAATTATTAAAATTGGTTCAGGTTTTGACGAAGTTATGCAGTAAAATCTCCAAACTATCATCACGTATTTCACCCCCTTCAAGTTTTTTGTAACAAAAGGTAGCCTACGTCCTTCTCCAAGGTCTAACCTATCTCTATTCCAAAATTCATCAAAATTGATTCGGCGATTTAGGCGTGAAAGCGTAACAAACAGACAGTTACTTTCGCATTTATAACATTAGTTTGAAGAACACTTCTATCATTCGAGAGGAAACCTGTGTCTAGTAGTAGGCTCAAGATGGTTTGAGTTCATAGGTCAGAGCTCTGAGGAGCAAGGTCACAGCTTAAGGTAGCCCCCCCTAATATAAGAACCCCAGATCTGCTTAAATAATTTGCTAACTGATCACAGATGGATGAAAGATATCAACAAAAGAAAAAATATAACTGATTTATTACCTCTAGACAATTTTGATGAAGATCTCATTTACCATGAAATATCTTTAAAATTAAAATGAAACATACAGCTAACATAACAATAATTAGTAACCTAATCCTGCCTTACTTTTCGTGAAAATCGTACTATCTTACTAATATTATAAATGCAAAAGTTTGTGAGGATGGATGTATGGCTGGATGGATGGGTGTTTGTTACTCTTTAATGCCACAATGAATGAACCGTTTTGGCTGAAATTTGAAATGGAGATAGCTCATATCAGGGATTTAAATACTGGATACTTTTTATCCCGGAAAATTACAGAGTTCCCACGCGAATTAAAAAACCTTAATCCACGCGGACAACGTCGCGGACATCATCTAGTATCAAATATTATGTAGTTCTAGTATACTAGACTTCATTATAATGAACTGAGTTCAGTCCTACCAACTGTAATATAACTAGAACTGCAGATTGCAGGCATTTGCAGGCAAAGGTAGTAGGGTAATGATGCAGTTTAGGATGGATCCTAAACTGCATCATTACCCTACTACCTTTCAGATATTGAGTGCTAATTGCAAGGGTTGAAAACTGAAAAAATTTCAAACTGGTAGCAGTCATTATCTCTGGTTCTGAATAATTTTGTTTAGGTTTTGGTTTCTTTCGCTTGACTAGAGTGAACCCATTTCTAATTCAATTTCAAAAACATTTCTAGTTCAATTTATTAAATTTTACGATTGGTCCAGGAAAGGGCCAACCAGCACCTAATATCATACATCATTCAAAAATACATGTGCAGCATAAACCGTAATTTAGGTTTACTGAACATTATGAAATAATTGCTCCTATGAATATACAAATAACCAATATTGTCATCTGGTAAATTAAAGATCAATATAATTATGTATTTAACCAGTTATTAACCAAAATATTAACAGTAAATTAAAACCAGCTGCAGGATTGTCTAAACATGATCCTACAGAGTAAAGATCGCAATCACCTCTGGCTGAATTTGTGGTGTTCTTGCTGCATCATCTTAACAACAAGCAAGAGATTAACAGCCAATCAGAGTTACAAATATACCAATCAACAATTTTAAATTTTAAACAGTAATGGTTTCAATCCCTGGCTTACCTATCATACTAATATTATAAATGCGAAAGTGTATTTGTTTGTTTGTCCTACAATCACACAGCAACAGTTACGGATCAAAGTGATTTTTTGCATGGATATAGTCGAGGACCTAAAGAGCAACAAAGGCTACTTTTTATCCCATAAAATCAAACAGTTCCCGAGGGATTTTAAAAACTAAATTCACGCGGACGAAGTTGTGGGCATCAGCTAGTTTTATGATAAAAACCAAATACTCACTCTGCCTCTTTGTATTTTTTGGAAAATGCTATAATTCGAATGCCAAACGGCATTCGACAGGTCCCCAGCACGTTGACAACACGGAAGTTGCGGAAGCGCACTTGGAAGCCTAGCTTCTGCAGGGCGCGCGCGTATCGCCGCGCAGCGATCTTGGCCTGGTCCTCGCTGGTGGCGCCCGTGCAGGTGATGCGGCCCGACGACCAGATCGACGCAGTGGTGTACGGACGCCGAAGCTTCATCGTCACCATTCCGTTTTCGCGCCGGAACTCAACATTCACACCATTTAATGCAATCTGTCTCAAGTTCAGGTGGCACTTAACACTAAAACTGCACACAACATTGTTTATCATTATGTCTATTTCGGGAGTTTCTTCCTCGTCTTCTTCTTTTGGATCCTGTTGGGCCATAGCGTCTGTTGCGAGGCATTGCGGCTGGGGCTGCTCTGGCTTGCCCGCTTCACAGTATTCATGGTCTGGTACCATATGACTGGCGACAGTGTGTGTTGTCATACCATGATTAACTACAACACTGTGTGTTGCTTTGCTTAGCTCTTTTATACCATTCTCTTGGATGAGCGTAGCCATGTCAAACATAGCAAGCTGAAATAAAAAAAAATTGTTATAATAACAGGACACATAGCTATGAGGAACAAAATAGAAAATAATAAAATTAAATAGGGTTATTTTTTTATTTCGAGATAGGCTTGCGCTTGACAACAATCAATACTGGAAAGCACTGATGAGGTCTAGGTTGGAGCGTGCTTGCCTAGAAAATGCCTATTCACTCTTGCCTTGAAGGTACTGAGGTTATATGTGGCCGGGAACACAGATGTTGGAAGTGTGTTCCACACCTTAGCAGTTCGTTTCAGAAACATTGAACTAAAGCGTTTTGTGTGAGTAGGTTGGAATTCAACCACATAAGGATGCCAACGCTCACTCACGATTTCTCGAAATAGGAATGCTTTAAAAATAGCTGTTCTTCAAAACTTTCTGCATATTTCATCAATACATCAAAAATAATTACTTATTTTAATCATTATGTGAGGAGAGAAAGGATCATAATCTAAAAGCTGATGAATGTAGAGAAAACAAATAGGTAGTCAAATTACATAACAACTCTTGATATTTTTCAAAGGGTGTGAACTATGTTTGGTACATCCCATTCCCAATCATTAATTGAAAGTGATCCTGCCATATATTACACAGGAAACATTTATTAAATGTAATAAAAAGCCCCAGCAACATGAAAAAAGTTACATAATTATAATTATATTATGTAATACTAGCTACTCTCTCTGAATTATTCCCTCGCCTTTTGATTGAAAACCTATTAATCTTAATATTATAAATTTGGCTTTTTATCTCAGAAAATCAAACAATTCCCATGGAATTTCAAAAACTAAATTCACATGAATGACATTGCTGGCATCAGCTAGTTATACTATAAAAATAAATGAAATAAACTGCTAAAATGCAATAGGAAATGAATCACTCAAGCATAATCAAACATTGATTAAATACTGTACGCAATCTGCCTGTTTGAGTTATCGCCAGTATCCAGTAACAAACCATAAAGGGCACTTTATTGAAAATTGTTGATTGCACAACAATGGCCAATGCTAAGCACACATAACAATGTACTCTAACTTATGTCATTTTCTTGCATTTTTTAACTATCCAGAACCATATTTACCAGATGATTGGTGCAATTTTAAATCATTATAAAATAAAGCACTATAAAACCAAAACTATCTGCTGGAATATTATCGCATCCACTAAGAGAGGATTTTTGAAATTTTTAGGGGGTAAACAGGGGTGTGAAAAATCAAACTTACCATGAGTAAAGCTTCAGGCAAAAGCTAGTTATTGTATAACAATTATTCTCTAACTTCAAAATATTTAGTTCAGCTTTATGAGAGTAACAAGATTTATCTTAATATTCTTTATGATTCTATTTAATTTAAGCCCAATAACTACTACATGCAATGTACATTTGGGTGGTATGTGTTGCATTATGTAAATGTATTTTATTAATTAGTATTAATTATTATTCCATGATTTAATATCTATGAATTTCAAAACAATTTTTAAACTACAAAAATTAAATAAAAAATAAAACAAGTAGTAACAACACATTAAAACAATCTTTTTTTTACCTATAATTATTGATTTATTTTCTGATAATATATTAAGAATTTGACAAATGTTTTACTATATACATGCAAACATGGGGAACAGTAGGAAACATGTAATTGTGAGCATGAATGAGTTAAAAATATATTTATTTCTAAAGTCAAATGATTAGATAGAAATAAATCTTCTGCAAAGGTCATATTTGGTCATATACTGCAGAAAATTCATCAAAAATTCAGGCTTTAATCTTTTCATTGTAGTCATAAACTGTTAACTACAGCAGCCAACACCCAGTAAAATTTTATCAATAATTTGGGAAATGGATGTCATTTTTTGTGCAAATGTGGGTCATTTGAGAACAAAATTTTGCAAAGGATCAATGGAGGGGCTGAAATTTAGGGCACTTCCTACGTCGCGTTGAGATGCGACATGTCACTCAGACAGCAGACTGCCGGGCGGGCAGCGCCACTCGCGCGGCGCCCCGCGGCCTGCGCCCCCCAGCATTTTGGTTTCGTCACAGAAACAGATCACTAGGTAATAAAACAGCTTGCACTTATACCAACCAACACGTTCGCCATTCAAAAAAATCTCACCCGTTCACGAAAGACAATGAAAACGATCGTGTATCGACTAATTTTAATTGAAATCGAGTATAACTCTAAGTGGTCTGTGAAATTTGGCTTTTGGAAGAAATTAATTTAATCCTTGACTTTTACGATCAAAAAAGGAACATAGGCACCAGCTAGCAGTTATTGACCTCTGATTAAAGATTAAACCACACGTGATTGAGAGCACAAAGATAATGAATATTACACTATAAGAAAATTAATTTCATTTTACGCCTAATATTTACTATACATTATAAATAATATGCCAAAATTGATTATTCTGGATAAAAAAATAACGTGAGAGACATCCAATTAACGAATAACGATCAGCTGAAACAGAATGACAATGCAAAGGATGCTGCAGTTTATGATGACTAGGCTTACACTTTTAAAATTAATCCTTTATAAGCGTATTATCTAAAACATATAAAAATAAATTACCTGAAATTATGTGCTATATTTGTCACAATTATTTTTATACCACCAATGAAGTAATAATTTTCATTGCAACTTGGTCTAGATATTTAACCAAAAGCTCAAGTTAGGTAACTCACGATATGTATAACATGCAATACTTCTTAAGTTTAAGTTAGTCGCTATGAAAGCCCGAAAAATAGCGCATTAGGTACAATCAGAAAACTAAAAGCTTTTGCACGTCCTGCCTAGCACCGCCATATTCTATTCGTCCGAGAAGAGAACAAAAGTACCTATAATTCCATTCATTCAACTTCAGTGGTAGGCCTCGGCTATCTTCAGCTGACAACCTGACAGCTCGATTCCACAGACTATAGAACATTGTGATTAAACCAGTGTGCGTGACAGATAGGGATACCGATAGGTCTTAAACCTATGGTTGTCTAAACGCTCTTAGCAGAGAGAGGCCACACTGCGAATTTTAGCTGCGCGTTCGAGACGTTTTTACTGCCATGCCCATTTGCGTCTGCTGCGGGATTCCGCGTTTTGCGTTTCTATGGCGAGAGTATATGCTGTATCAAAACTGTAAAGTATCGGATAGGATCGCGCATCTCTTGATCAAACCATAGGTAAAGGATAATTATTATTAAGATGGCCAACTTCATACATCAAGAAAGCTTGTATAAAGCTGGTTATTGTTGCCGATACCTTGTAATTAGAATTAATAAAAGAGACGGCGGGCGTTACTGTGTTAGCTGAAAGTGATATACCTGCATAGTGTCATCTATATAGCAAACTTGATGAACTCAAACTTCAAGAGTTTATGAGAGTAGGTAGGCAGGGTAGGTACTCACCCACAGCGCGGAGCCACCTACCGGATTTGACACCACTCCGCACGCGGTCGAGACCCGAGTGCTCCGTGTCGCGGACGGGTAGGTAGTCCCCTACCCGTCCGCGACACGGAGCACTCGGGTCTCGAACTGACACTCAGCCGCAGGCAACCCTGGGCGCCACATCCGGGTAATGAGCCTAGGCCTCGAGGCTCGTACCCACTCTGGCCCTCTGGTTCCATACCCAAAGGGTGCCAACGGGACCCTATTACTAAGCATCCGCTGTCCGTCCGCCTATCCGTCTGTCCATCCGTCAGCGGGATGTATCTCATAAACCATAATAGAGAGAGAGAGAGAGTTGAAATTTTCACAGAGTGTGTATTTTTATTGCCGCTATAACAACAAATATTAAAAATTAAATTAAGATATAAAGGAGGCTCCCCTACATGAAAAAGGAGTCGAAATAAAACTTTATTTTTTACCTTGGCATGATGCCTGACAGTCATCTTTGTCTAGAGCTCATCAAGTAGAGTTCAAATATATTTTTAGCTACAAAAATGAAATGGGGGGCCGTCAAAGTTGTCGGTTTTGGACCATTTCAAATCAAATTTCAAATCAATCGCACCAGCAGGTCGACCACGTAACTATTGTCTCACATCTCACATCCAAAAATATCCATAAGGATCGTTATCGTAACAGTCCTTATATCCGGTACCGCGTAAGCTTTTTCAGGAGTGTAGCAATAGGTCGCAATCAGGTGACTATCGATATTTTAGTGGTGGGTCATACGTATAATCCGACTAATTTGAACATCTATGATAATCTAACAATCTATACGGCCACAGCAGTCTTCCAAATTTTACTGCGTTATCCCAATTGAAATAATTAATAACTGCCATAGTTAATAATAATTGCTTTTGAATTAAATATTTAATATCTGCAAATAATTTATGCAATATTTAAGTATTTAAATAGGATGGTACTTCTTACACATAAACACATATAAAACTTGGTAGACTCATTGACAATTCAAAAGCACTTGTAAAAAAGTTTATTTGAATATAAAACATTTCTATTTCTATTTCGAAAACTACATAAAACTTATTCCCGCATCACAGACAGAATTTACCCAGGCGCAAATTATTATTGAATATTATGTAGGTTTATACATAAATCATACGTAATATGCGGCTAGTTCATGGAACTAGGAATTACGACTACGTTAATTAATCCAACAATGATAACAACTGCGAGTTTGATGCCACCCAAACACCAAACTATTTTTATGATTTCAGATTTTCTACTGCAAACTTTCAGGGGGACTTGGACTTGACAAATGGCCGCCGCCAGACTTTTGGAAATTTTTTACAATGTTTTGTTAGAAATAATTATTTATTGAAATATTCTTTTTAATTGAAATTTAAAAAAAAACTTGAATGGCTCAAACGCTACATAATTTTGTTTGGAAAAACAGTGAAGAGGATCATTTTGTGAAAACCATACTACTCAATGAATTTGACTATGGAAAATGGCCGCCGCCAGAGTTTTGGAATTTTTTTACAATGTTTTTGAAGAGGATCATTTTGTGAAAAACCGAAAACTCATCAATACAATGCACTAATTATAATAATTGTAAAATTAATAAACACTTTGGACTATGGCTTAGGAGTGAGGCGTATATATCGGAACAGTTAAAAATAACAGGTTTCATTAAACAACAGTATGGAACTGTTGTCTAAACCTATGAGAAACTGTTCCAGTTCCACAACAGCCCGAATTCTTTGTTTGAAGAGATAACACTACGGAACATGCTCTTCTCTATTCTAGCTTATGCAGCTTACCTTTGTTAGAATGAGATAGCAGCTGTTATGCCTTAAACTGTTCCAGTTTCACAACAGCCCGAATCTTTGTTAGGAAGAGATAACACTACGGAACATGCTCTTCTCTATTCTAGCTTACGCAGCTTACCTTTGTTAGAATGAGATAGCAGCTGTTATGCCTTAAACTGTTCCAGTTTCACAACAGCCCGAATCTTTGTTAGGAAGAGATAACACTACGGAACATGCTCTTCTGTATTCTAGCTTACGCAGCTTACCTTTGTTAGAACGAGATAGCAGCTGTTATGCCTTTTACAAGCTTACAGGAGGCCGATCGCGCTATTTGCATTGTCAACGAAACGTTTACAGTTCAGTTATGGATCAGTTGCGATTGTGGTGCAACTACAATTCAACTTTAATATAAATAAACACTACACTTGTAAACACTGTATTGAACTGTTGCGATCGAACTTCAACTATAAAAAAGTAGCGTCTATTGAACTGTTGCAAAAACGTTCGTTTGACAGCAGTTGCGTTCCAACTCAAGTTCAACTGAGTGTCACCTAGCTGTCAAATTGTTAGCGCGATACGAAACGTTCAAAAAGCGGTTGCGGTTCGTTTGCAGTTCAGTTACGTTTCAGTCGTAAAAAATAGCGCGATCGGCCCCCTGACGAGGCAGCATAATCTCAGACCTTCGCCTGTCCGAAAGGCCAGATAAAAAGAACAAGTTGTTTGTCTGTGGTCGGCATAGAGTAGGTCGTGTCATGTCAAGTTCTGTTGTTTTTATTTTGATTTTTGTTTGTTTGGAAAGTCAGTCCTGTTAAGCATGAAGGATGGTTTTCACTTCAGGAACATACACTTGAACCGTTCCTCATCACTGGGCTACCGAATTGTTGCTGTTATTTTGGAACAGGTTTCCGAAACTGTTATCTTACTGGAACTGGAACAGGCGGAACAGGTTTCTCATTTTACCTGTTACAGACCACTCCTACTATGGCTCAAACGCTCGACGCGAGGAGCCACTGAGCAGAAGAAGAAGAACAGACTTTCAGACGGCAAACCAGAGATTACTCTTTAATTAGACGTAGTCGTAATTCCTAGTTCCATGCTCTACTATCCAACATACGAAAGTGTCAAAAAGTAACCTTTAAATCTAAAAATTATTCTTCAATGATTTTAACATTAAACATACTTCTTAAAATACTACTCATTGCTTTGCTAATTTGACAAATTATTTAATAAAGCTTTTTAAAACATTTTAACAGAAAATATGAGTAGTAAAACGATTAGTGGACACCTTATGTCACCGATAAGAACACCTCACGGCTTGTATCAATGAAAGCCTAGTTTGACGTAACTTTTGTCGTAGTCCTTAACGACATCTTCCTTCAAAAGTCTTACGTGGAACCAATTTTCAGCAATGTTCATACAAAAATTGTATCGATAGTGTACTGCATCAATGTCAAATAATTTTTTGTCCTCAACGATCCTTTAAGGACTGTATCAATGATACGTGGAGCCAAAACCATGTTTTGACATTGATGCTGTCCTTTAATGATTGATATATTTCTTAGCCGGTTGCCCCGCAGTAAAAGCTTGTATAACCCGTGTCATTAAAGAAAGGAATTGTAAATGGCGTCGCTAATCATTCCCTCTCACTCGCACACGTCGTTACAGCACGCAAAAAAATTATCAGTGTGTTTCTGCTTGCACACTGTGTTTTGGTTACTGTTCTTTGTCTCGTTTTCTGTTAAGTTTTTTCGTTGTTATTGTCGTTCGTATGCTGTTTATTGATCAATAATTAATTGATCGTTGTAATCTTACGTTTAAAAAATGAGCTTTAATTTAATGAGCGTTTACGCGAAACGAGGAAAGATTCTTCGAAGTGATGAGGGTGAAATCGTATATAATGTTACAAAATATTTTGAAGAAGAAATATAAAATACGTTGCGACCTGACGCGAAACATACAAGATAAGTTAGAGGACTTAAAGATAACAAGAAATAAATAAATACATAGAGATATTAAACATGTGCTAACTATATAAATCAATAGTAATATAAAGGTATATTTAATAACATAATATAGGTACATAAATGAATAAGGTATCGACACAAATACTAAATAAATAAAATAAACATACAATGTGTGTCTGTATAGCTACACATATAGCAGCCCAGCTTCGCTTCGTTTTTTGCTGACGGTCCAACCTGTGCCTGTCATTACAAGTACAAGCCGCCATTTCAGATTCCTTTCTTTATTGACACGGCTAATAAGAGCTCTTATTCAAGTAGGAAATGAGCTGATCGTCTTCAAACGCCTAAGCAGATCTTCGTAAATCATAGATAAGATCCATCTCGATCACGTCTTTCAAATAGAAAAAAACCGCATCAAAATCGGTGTAGTCGTTAGAGAGCTACGAGGCAACAGATAGATACACGGACACTAGCGTATTCTTATTCACTATAGGGTGAATATTATAATGTTAACATAGTCTATGATCGCAATCGCTATATGAATCGCTAAAACGCGATGTAGTCGCAAAAGGCTATAAAACCGCGAAAACGCGCGTTCGCGCAGCAGACGCAAATACGCAAAAGGTAATATAAACGCCTTGATCGCAGCAGCTGAAAATCGCAGTGTGGCCTCTCTCTACGAGCTATAATAATTACGTGTAATAGTAGTGGGTGGTAGTGGCCGTCCGCATGCAACTAGGAATATTACAAGTAGTCTTCCTAGTTCCATGGCCGTGCGTAATAATCATGGAACTAGAAATTACGACTATAGTGTTCCTATTTCCATTGGTAATAATTATTACAATACCCATGTTGGCAATTCCTTTAACAGAGATTCAATATAGCCAAACCAAAGA
The DNA here is from genome assembly GCA_029955525.1 of Oeneis ivallda. Classification (NCBI taxonomy): domain Eukaryota; kingdom Metazoa; phylum Arthropoda; class Insecta; order Lepidoptera; family Nymphalidae; genus Oeneis; species Oeneis ivallda. The sequence continues at coordinate 21,596,988 of JARPMR010000002.1, read as the reverse complement.
TGCATAACCAAAGAAGTTTACAAGAATCTGCAACGTGCCTGCAACCACGTATATCCGTAAGTCACAGTCTAAATTATTGCAATTTATTACAACTTTTGTTCCACAAAAGGGGAATGCCCACTTTTGGGCCCTCCGCGGACAGCACGATAGAATTTACCCAAAATAAAGAACCATTTTTAAATAATAAATAAATACGAATTTTCATAATATTATGGAACCCGCCACTATTATCAGTAATTTTCTTCAATTAAAAGTATTTATATTGACTAGAGCAAGCTGAATCTTCTGTGATTCAAGTTGTAGCCATTTTCTTTAAAATGTTGCTAGCATCTAGCTTTTGTCAATCTATAATAAATTACTGCCTACCCTCTTGGGGTGGAGCTGGTAAAACGTTTTTAGTAAAAATAGAACGTGCTCAACGTGCAGTTTTAAAGACTGCTTATAAAAAACCATTTCGTTATCCCAATGATAGCCTTTACGGAGAGTGTGGATTTTTGAGTGTCAGACAGCTATATGTTAAATCCGTAATACTTAGATTTCACAAGTCGGCAGCCTCGACAGTAATTACACGCTCTCGTCTCCAAAGGTGGAAGGTGCCCATTCTTGCGCACGCAGTTCGCACGAAGAGCCTTCCTTTTTGCTGGTCCGTTTTTGTATTCCAAAGCCAACAGAGCTCTTAAAATCTTGAACATGTCCCGGTATAAATGTAAAAAAACACTAAATAAATGGTTAAGAGATACCAATTACGAAGGCACGGAAAAAATTCTAAAATTTTACTAACAACAACACACAGAACACACACACACACACACACACACACACACACACACACACACACACACACACACACACACACACTCACACACACACACACACACACACACACGCACAAACAAAACTGACATGTATAATCCTACCAAACTACCAAGAATATTACATATTAGGTATATGTTTCATTATTTAAGCTCATTCTATGTGTTTAGTTACCTACGGAAGGAAGTGATTTCCACGATACAGGGAATCCTAGTGTGGAAGTCACTGCCCCATTGTGTTAAAATTACCTACTGTTTACATACTTTTTAATAAACTTTTAACTTTTAACATTAACCATGATACTATATAGTCGATACTGTCGATTTTCAATTTTTATTATCAGGTTTTGTGTAGCGTTTAATGGGTGTGTGTATATTATTTATATTTTAATAGTATAGACTACAATAAAAACCATTAGTTCATTTCTTGAAGTGTATTCATAATTCTGACGAAATCATATGTATACTATGTTGAGAGAGGCAAGGTTACGTCATCATGATTGGAGACTTACGACATCAAAATATGATATGCACAGGCGATACACAGCAGGATTACGTCTTTACAATAACGACGGCTCTCATAAGTTAAAGTGACTCTGCGGTACCGATTGTATTCGAGTATTATTCAAGAATCGATTATAACCCTTAGAATGACATCTGTCAAATGTATCGAATTACAGTGGATGGTCCAGGCGCGCATTTCAATTTCGCGCCATTTTCTCTCTTAGCAGTTTTTCAAGTTTTTCTTCAAATATTATTATTACAACTTGTATAAATTATATGTTTTTAAAAACTAGATGAAATTTCCTACTTGGCTATCTTTGTTATATGTCTACAAACGGTATGAAATAAAAACAATCCTGGATGAAATCTAAGAGTTTCGATTTTTTTCGTTCTTTTATTTTAAAACCCATAAAAAACTGAAATTTTACCCTTACAAATACTATTATTTGCATTAATTGCAAAGTTAGATACCTGGTTTACATGAATGAATTACAGAAATAAATCATAAAGCATTAAAACTCGAAATAATCAATAAGAATTACCACCTTCTACAACAGGCGCATCTGAACAAAAAGTATCTTTCATCTGTGGTCGCATTGACTATGAGGTACGTTGCGATGCAGAAAAGTGCAAGTGCATTTACTCTATGGTGCAGGGGCCCATGTACCGTGCTCTGGGTTATAGTAGTAGTATGTTTCTTGGTGTTCCTTGGTAACGAAAAAAAAAATCGTCTATGGTGTGTGAATTCCTGTGATAATTAATATTTTAATTAATTAAAAATATTAAAATAACTAAAGATGGTAAGTATGTATGAGCTACAAAGTAAATGCTGAAAGCAACACTTTTCATAAAGCATTTCAAGATACAATAGAAGTTTACACTGATGGATCGAAAACCAAACTTGGTACAGGAGCTGGAGCTTATACTGCCAAGAACTCAACATGAAGATAAGTCACACACTTGGTAAGGATAACTCTGTTTTCCAAGCAGAGTGTGTGGGCATCTTAACAGCAATTACAGCTATAATTAACAGACAGGTAAAAAACTTTAAAAATCGTTCCCATTCCCTTCAGTGAGTACAAGACATGGTTGCATGAACTAACACTCAGAGCATTCCCTACTTTGGTAGAATGCAACAGACTGCAAGCAGACTAAGGAAGCCTTTCCTTATCTAGACAAACAACTAACAAACAGACTACTCCGCCTGGACAGAGATAAACTCAGGAAGGTGGTGGGAATCATAACGGGGCACAGCCCACTAAACAAACACCTTTTTATTATAGGTGTCACCTACAGTCCTCTGTGCAGGGCCTGCATGAAGGCAGATGAAAGTTGAAACACCCACGCACGTGCTCTTGTCATGCACGGGCGTGGAAGAACAACACAAGAACCACCTCGGATCTCCAGCTTCACTTCAAGAAGCCCTTGGCAACATGGGCGGCCTACTAGGCCTCTGTTGAGATCTGGGATGGTTGGAGTAACAACACAACAGACCATCACGGATTACGTGTGGAAACCAGCCCAGAAGAAGAAGAAGAAGTATTACTTGAATTTTGTACAGTAAGGGCTCGTTTCTGGACAGGGGACGCTTTGCACGGTTAACTCAAACATATTATGGCCAAGAGTGGTCCAAAAAGGAGCCCTTACCTAGATGAGAGGCGGGATAATAAAGGAAACATGTTCAATTCAATTCTTTATTTGCTTAAATCGTATACAGACAAGGTGACAACAAGACAGACAAAACTAGGTATTCATAAAAATAAATTGACCAATACTCGGCTATACTTTGATATGATAGATAGATGTTCTCTTAAGGTGTGAATAGTTAGAGTAAAAGTCAGAAAAGAACAGTGTTTGAACTCGAGACCAGTAGAGTAATTTAACACTCTGGTGTGCAGGTTTCCTCACAATGTTTTCCTTCACCATTTCAACAGTGAAGATGTTAATTATCTAAATTAATAAAGATATAAATATACTAAGGCAGCAAGAGATGGAGCAGCTTCTGGAACTTGCTCCACTACGTCATGGCCCAGGAACACGAAGGTTCTTCCAAGGTTAAACTGAAACAGAAAATGTAAACCTATACTCTCAAACAGGCAGTCTCCAGAGGGAGGTCATGGAGGGTACTGGTGTCTCCTCGGGTTGTGTACCCGATAAGGAACCTTAAAAAAAACAATTATTACAGATAATTTGAAAAACATATAAATGTGCAGTGATTTAGCCTAAGGAAAAACAATTAATTTATTTATTTATTTATAAGCCTTTCTTGTTACATTGTTATTATTATATTTACACATGTTAATTAATTTTAATTACAAGTCATCCCACAGCTGGGCAAAGGCCTCCCCCTTCTTCTTCCATTCTTTCTTGTTTTGGGCTGAGCGGGACCATAGTTTTCCCTCAAATGTCTCTAGTTCATCTCTCCACCGTAGTACTGGTCGTCCTTGTTTCCTTTTTAAGTATATAGGTAGCCAAGTTGTAGTGCTGTTACTCCATTTCCCAGTTCCTGCCCTCGCTACATGTCCCGCCCAGTTCCATTTTCCTGTTTTAGCTATCCTCACTACATCTTTTAGCCTACTCCTTTGTCTTATTTCCTTTTTTGAAATTTTGTCCATTAATCTTATTTTTAGTAAGTTCCTCTCCATGTTTCTCTGCGTTACTTTTAGTTTTTTAACTTGTTTCTTATTAAGTGCCCAAAAACAATTAATACTTAGAATAAAAGTAATGAAGAAAAGAAATTGATTTATTATTGTTAAAAAAAAATCAAAATTATTTATTTCATGTAGGTCAACTTGTGGCTCTTATGATAAGTGGAGAACCAACAAACATTGTTAAAAAAATATACCTTTCAAAAACCTCACTCCCCTTACAGCCTGTCCTCTCCCCCGTCTGCCTCTTCTCTCCACATTGCCGTCTGTCAATTGACTCATCCTGCCAACAAACCCATAAAAAATATATATTAATCTATACTAATATATAAAGCGTAAGACTTTGTTTGTTTGCTTGAATGTGCTAATCTCAGGAACTACTGGTCTGATTTGAAAAATTCTTTCAGTGTTACTATCTAACACTGAATGTTTAGAAAGTAACTTATTGACTGAAATAAAGGCTATTTTTATTTTATTTTATCTAACACTGAACGATTTTAATAGAAATAAAAGAAAAAAGAAACAAATCAGAATCTGAGAATCAGCCCATTTATTGTGGAAGGCTATCGGCTATATATCATAACGCTAAGACCAATAAACTATTCCACTATTAAACTATTCCAGATGTCACGGGCAGAAGCAAGTGTTATACATAAAAGGACTTTATATGGACTTTATGTGTTTGAACAATGTTAGTGATATAGAGTGTACTTTGTAAATGGACAATAGGGGTGCTATTGAATTGACCAATAAACTATTCCACTATTAAACTATTCCAGATGTCACGGGCAGAAGCAAGTGTTATACATAAAAGGACTTTATATGGACTTTATGTGTTTGAACAATGTTAGTGATATAGAGTGTACTTTGTAAATGGACAATAGGGGTGCTATTGAATTAACTAACTCATAAGAAAATTCTAAGCGAGCTAAACACAAAGTTGGAAAACAATCCTTATTAATATCATAAATGTGAAAGTTTGTTTGATGGTTTGTCCTCCAACACGCAGCAAGGAGGAGCATCGGATCGACGTGATGTTTTGCATGGGTACTTAGGACCTGGAGAGTGACATCTAGGCTACTTTTTATCCCAGAAGTTCCGCGGGATTTTAAAAGCTAAATCTACGCGGACGAAGTCGCGGGCATCAGCTAGTATAAAATATAAGTCTAATTAATAAAATTCCATGCTAAATTAACATCGCCTGGCTTTGGGTGAGCTTCACTAGTATACGTAATGAAAATTATAAATTTGGGTTTTTAGATGTCTCTGCATGCTCTCTTTTGTTTTGAAATGATATTTTAAGATATTGTCCCTACAATGCAACAGGATTTAACCAGAAAATGTTAAATTACTTTGTAATTTCACTTTTTCAAAATGTGTAAACAATGTTGTAAACAATTTGGGATAGTCCACTTTTTAAGTACAAAACATAAATGAAAACGAATAGATACGCATAAAACAACCTCATAATTAGTTTAATTAAACAATTTACTCACCTTTTACAATTTTGCGTCGCAAAAAACCACGTAAAACACACAAAGAGCACCAATTGAAAATTCACCTCAGAAAAACGATCTGTTTTTGATCTGCGTATCTATGGCGCGTCGAAAATATTTTTTTTTTTCTAACTCCTGCCTAGTATTGCATGACGAATCTGAGCAATTTGTAGCCCGTTTCTTCCGGAACATTATCATAATGGCTAATTTGGCTTGATGGTTCAAAAAGGTTTTATTTTTATGGATAAAATAAAAGCGGGAAATGGTGGACAAGTATGGTCTTGGTCCAACCAGTGTAATTTTTGACAGTGGACAAATATGGTCTTGGACCGGCCAAGGGATAAATATTTTCAAATGGTAGCATTTATTTGACATCTGATGACACATTTTCTTTTCACTCATGTTTTTGAAGATGGTGTCTCTGGCTGATACATGGAACTAGGAATTACGAATGGGCTGATATGTCTATTGTCTGTCATCTTGCGAAATTATGTAGTTGTTGTTTTTTTAGTATTTCATGCGCATGCGCAGTGATATTTTGAAACAGGAACAAGTCAGGAAAAGTGTAAAAATACAGACAATAAATAATCAAGCTCTGTTAAAAACATAACCCCAAAATGGTTACAAAAATACGATATATTTCTCAAGTTATTATTAGTCGGCGGCCACCTGAACCAGATTTTATTATTAAAAATACACTAAAAATCCTAAATAAATAATGCATTAATTTACTTTATGAACACCGGCTGCACGCACGAAAAAGTATCACGTTCCGCCTGAGCCCAAGCGTGCAAGCGAGAGCGTGGAACAAGCGATAGAGAGGCACGATCAGCCCAAGTGTTGGCTTGTGACTTGTTTCTATAGGACGTTATCACGTAAAACTATCGTCCGAAAACCGACTTTACAGACAACCAATTTTTTAAACTTAATTTTTCAACAGTTGATAAAACTTTTTGAATCTAGAATTGTGAATGGGACAAGAAAATTAACCTACGGGCTTACTATAAGAACTTTGTAAGAACCGTAGTTATTAGATTATTATTGACGTGATAATAAATCGATGACACCGCTGCACGCACGAAAAAGTGTCACGATCCGCCTGAGCCCGCGCTTGCAAGCGAGAGCGCGGAACAAGCGATAGAAGCGGCTTGATCGGCCCAAGCGTTGGTTTGTGACACTGACTAGAGATAATTTGTCATTTTCAATTACCCCATTCTTTGTATTATACAAATTAATAATAATTCAATTCAATTCATAAAAGTATGCAATTTTTCATCGATGTTTCTATAAGACGTTATCACGTAAAACTATCATCGTCCGTAAACCGACTTTACAGACAACCAATTTTTCTTTGTCCTTTGATTTAAGCAGTAAGCTGGAACTCCTGGAGCTGAAATAGTACTCTGTGATTCGCATTTTTTTCCTTAAAATTTTTCATAGAGTCGTATATGCATCAAATTGGCTTTTCGATGCGTACACGACTATGAAAAATGACAGTTTTGTATGGACAAAATGCGAGTTGATGCGCACAGGTGTGGTTTCAGCCTTATTTTTCCTTGATTCATAGCTGATTTCACTTCAGTCGCCATTGCAAATGCAAACTTTTGATGTGTAACCAACTTCAGATTGTTGTTTGATCATCGCTCATCATTCAAGCGGTTTTTATTAATTCGTTATTTTTACATTAATTTTCAATGTTGTGCCAATTAATTTTGTAATTAAGCTGTTTAGGACCATCGGAAGTTCATGCAATGTGCTAAATAACATTCTATCAATCGGTTATGTTTGCAAACGTGCATATGCTTTGTTGTGAGAACCACCTTTATCTGCTGTCACTCTAAACTGTAGCACAGTCAATAATTTTTATAATAATGAGACCCAAGTTTCTCGGAGTATATTATGGTTAATGCATGGTGGTGTGCAGTGATAATATAATCGAGGAGTTGATGTGCCGTAATGAGAGTGGTGTTCCCATTCGGTGTACCTTTGAGGAGAATGTACGGTGGCGTTTAGAAAACAATAGAGAGTGAACTAGGGTTAATTATGGAGACAGTAAAAGACGAGGAGCGCTTGCGGCGCCTACGCGCGCTGGAGGAGAAGCTGTGTGACCCTCGTTCCACCGGCAACGTGGACTGCTTGCTCGACACCGTAACGGCGCTCGTCTCCGACTGCGATCATCCGGCCATCCGACGCATGAAAAACGTCGAGGCGTACACCAGCAGATGTGAGCGACTCCCTAAACAATAAATGCAATCCTAAATTATTTTGGAAACAACAACTGTCATGAACAATTATTGTGATTAGTCTATCAATTTTATACTCGTCTCTGTTGCAAGATATTAACTATATAAATTAACTCTCATACCTTCAATTTGGTCCATGGGGATTTAGGATTTAAAAAAATGAATCGGGAACTCTTAATTTTCAGGGCTGAAAAGTAACCTAGGTCACCTCCCTTGAACAGTCCTGATGAAGCTTGTATAATTTTCGACCTGCCTGTGGAAGTACAATCAAAAATCTGTTCAGACTATAAGCCTGGACAAACAGATAGACAAAACATCTTTTAAATATTTATAATTTAAAATAAATATTAGAGGCAGTTATTTCTAAATAACACAAATTTTTCTTACATTGGATGTATAGTTTAGTGTCTTACTGAAGTTTGGTTTCTGTCCAAAGTCGAAACTGAAACTGATTAGTCTGCAGTCACCACAGGTTTAATAAGTTTAATAAAGTCCATTCAGGATTGGCTAAAAGTGGATAAAATAATATTTTTTAAGTTTATGTTGACTGTGTATAAACAACTTAACAAATGATTAAAATTAACTTGAAACTTGTCAAAAATATTAATGAAATAATGTCTTTGTTTTGGGCTATTTAATGATGATCCCCTGTCCCCCGCTTGGTACCTAGTCCATCTCCCTCTCACAGTTTGTTTAAATTTCGGCTTCAGCCAAAACTTCAGCTCATTGTAGGCTGAAGCCGAAGACTGAAATAATTTAATATAAAAAATTCTTTTAAAAAAAAAACTGACTTCAAACACCCGCACCACTACAAAGTATATAATTTATTGTTGATTTTTAAAAACTGCTCAATCGATTTTGATATAATTTAAATGAGACAACCTGGGGGTATACTTTCAAACAAAAAAGAATTCTCCAAATCAATTCAGGCATCTTCGAGTAATCGGTGAACATACATAAAAAAAGATTCCAACGAATTGTTTACCTCCTCCTTTTTTGAAGTCGGTTAATTAATTTAAAGTAGTTAAGTAGGTTGTAGTAGGTTTCACTTACATGTTAAAATTATAATCAGTACTACAGTTACTACAGTTTGATTTAAGAGCTATCATCAATTAATAAGTACATATTTATTTAATTACAATTTGTACAAACTTATCATTATCATTACAAAATTATCATCAAAACAAACTACTTACATAAATATAATATGCATAGTCTTTTCATACTATACAACATACCTTTATTCTTAATGTGAGATGTGTTTTATTAATTAGATAATTGTAAATTTCATGATGGATTCTAATATATATGACATGCTGAATATTTATGCATGAAATGCATTTTTGTATCACTTTAAATAGAAAATTAAAGTATTTTACTGACTTTGTATTCACAGGTATAAATACAAGTTTATTATTGTTTCAGATGAAGTTTTTGCTTCAGAGATAGTTGATTTGCGTATGAAAGCAGCAGACTTTGACCTGATTAAAGTAATTGGTCGGGGGGCATTTGGTGAAGTACAACTAGTCAGATATAAATCTACTCGTCAAGTATTTGCTATGAAACTCCTAAGTAAAGTTGAAATGATAAAAAGATCTGACTCTACATTTTTTTGGGAAGAGAGACATATAATGGCACATGCTAACTCTGAATGGATTCTCAAACTTCACTTTGCATTTCAAGATCAAAAATACCTTTACATGGTCATGGACTATATGCCTGGTGGTGATCTTGTTAATCTCATGTCTAATTATGACATACCTGAAAAATGGGCCAAATTTTATACAATGGAGATTGTGCTTGCATTAGATGTGATACATGGAATGGGTTTTGTTCACAGAGATGTAAAACCTGACAATATGTTAATTGACAAGTATGGTCATTTAAAATTAGCAGATTTTGGCACATGCATGAGGATGGGTCCAGATGGTCTTGTACGTGCTAGCAATGCTGTGGGCACTCCAGACTACATATCCCCTGAGGTGTTACAGTCACAAAATGGAGAAGGTGTATATGGTAGAGAATGTGATTGGTGGGCTGTGGGAATATTTTTATATGAAATGTTAATAGGTGATCCACCATTTTATGCAGATAGCTTGGTAGGAACTTATGGTAAGATAATGGACCATAGAAATTCATTGCAATTTCCTGATGATGTGGAAATTTCAAAAGAAGCAAAATCGCTAATTAGAGGTTTGCTGACAGATAGAGTAAAACGACTTGGAAAAAATAGTGTAGATGAAATTAAACAGCATCCTTTCTTTATTAATGACCAATGGAGTTTTGATAATCTAAGAGATTCTGTGCCACCTGTTGTCCCTGAATTATCTAGTGATGATGACACGAGAAACTTTGACGATAATATTGAAAAATCTGATGCTTTAGATGAAGCTTTTCCAGACCCCAAAGCATTTGTTGGTAATCATTTACCCTTTGTGGGATTTACATACAATGGTGATTATCAACTTTGTGGAGGTAGGACAAAGCCTGCTGATGTTGTAGATACTATATCTAACAACCATATCAATAACGTGGGCTCTGAAGCAATATTGCAATTAGAAAAATTGTTGGAAAGGGAAAGAGATGCAAGACGTAAATTTGAAGATAGAGAAGTAATTCTATGTGCTCAATTAGAAGAACTATCTCAAAGAGAAAATAGAAATAAGAAAATTATTGCTGATACAGATAAGGAGTTGGCACTTCTAAAACATGATCTTAGAGAAATACAACGCAAGGCTGAAATAGAGGCAGATACTAGAAGGAAAGTAGAACTCAACTATAGTGATGTCAAGCGCCGCTTAGAAGAAGAACAGAGTAAAAGAGTAAAGGAAATGAATAATTTACAGATGTATAATGAAAAGATAAATGCTTTAGAAAAGCAATTGACAGAGATGCGGGAGAAACTCAAACAAGAATCCGAAGCAGCTGCCAAATCCAGAAAACTGGCTGCGGAACTCAGCGCTGCCCAAGCCGCGGCCGCTGCAGTGAGCGACGGCACTGTGTCGAGCTTGCGGGCGCAGCGAGATGCTCTCGAAAGAGAATGTGGAAGCCTGTCTGAGGAACTCGGGACAGCGAAGGCGGCCAAACAAAGGGCAGAAGCAGCAGTAGCTGAAGCAAACAGTCGATTAAATGCTGCCCATGCCGAGCTAGAAAGATCATCAACAAGATTAGGGCAAATAATGACAGATAACCGGCAGCTGTCAGAAAGAGTTTCTTCTTTGGAAAAAGAATGCACCTCAATGGCTCACGATTTAAGAGCTTCTCAACACTTATACCAGCAGGAAGTTAGGGCACATCAGGAAACACAGCGTTCACAGTTGCTTTCTAAGCAGGAAGCCAATTTAGAAGTTGTTAAGGGTGAGTCATTTTTATGTGAAAATAATATTGTGTACTCCTTGTATTAGATAATATTAGAAAGTGCCATTTATGACTTTTTGAATCAACGCTAATTAGTTTCAAAATTTACATGTTCCTATATCATGTTTAATATTTTGCATGCCTCAGGAACATTGGAAAAAATCCTAACAGGTTTGTCCATTATGCTAATAAAACATTGGTTTTGTAAACATATTACATATACATTAATAGTTCTATGAAAATTAATGGGTTTGATATCATAACGCTATGACCCTTTTCTGTTTTAGTTTTCTGCATGCCTTGTAAGCCAGACTTGAAAGATAAAATTAAATAAATGAAACTTTAATGAAAACTTAATGTAGTCAGTGTTTCTCATGTACCTATTTTACAGCATTACAAGGCAAATTAAATGAGGAGAAACAAGCCAGACAGCGCGCGGAGTCATCGTCCCAAGAGAAAGATCGTCAAATGTCGATGCTGAGTGTTGACTACCGACAGATGCAGCAGCGTCTACAGAAACTGGAGGGTGAACATCGACAGGAGAGTGAAAAGGTGAGAAGTCTTGTAGAATATGTTTAGATACAGTAATTCTTACTTAATAATATTGGTTACTAGATGATGCCTGCGACTTCGTCCGCATGGATTGAGGTTTTTAATCCCACGGGAGCCCTTTAATTTTCCGGGATAAAATGTAGCCTATGTGTTAATCCAGGGTATAATCTATCTCCATTCTAAATTACAGCCAAATCTGTCCAGTAGTTTTTGCGTGAAAGAGTAACAAACATACACACAAACTTTCGCCTAGTCTGTGGATAGTACTGCGGTCTCCTATTAGGGGGATCTCAGGTTCGATCCTGGGCATGCACCTCTGTCTTTTCTAAGTTAGATGTGTTTAAGTAATTAAATATTCACAAGCTTCAACGGTGATGGAAAACATCGTGAGGAAACCTGCATATCTGAGAGTTCTTCATAATCTTCTCAAAGGTGTGTGAAGTCTGCCAATTCGCAGTGTGCCAGCGTGGTGGACTATGGCCTATAACCCTTCTCTGAGAAGAGACCTGTGCTCAGTATAGTGAGCCGTTGATGGGTTGCTAATGATGATTGTGATAATTATTGAGTCAAAAGTGTGTTTTTTTGTTGATTTGACCTTCAATCACACAGCAACGGGGCATTTGATTGAATGGATTGTTATATGCTTAAAAAGGTGCTTGTCGAAGTTCACTTGTTTTATTTTAAAAAGTTATGGAAAAGGTAAAAGGAAAGGTTATGATTTTAGCAGTCTATGTATAAATATGTATGCATGTATGTGTCGCCTAAACTACAAATGTGTCAATCGATTTGTTATTCTTATTATGGTCCAAATGACAAACATTTTTCTTGTTCAGAGGTGCGATTGTCTAAAGTTATTCTATTGATCGTAATCGTATTTGATGTCATTAGCGTCAAAGTAAAATAACAAAATTGTATTAGAGCTCAATTTCGTGTATGCATTCTTATACGTTTCGGTATGTACGACACGCTCCATAACGCTCTATATTAAAATCGGTTGTACTGAATTCGTGAATCTAGGATTATTTTACATTGACGCTAATGTCATTGAATCAATAACTTTTAGACAATTGGTACCCAGTTTTAATTTTAAAGCCTTTATTTGTCTTTATCATAATTATTTACAGATTATGATTATACTTATAAATTATAATATTAGAAACCAGTAGTTAGTACGCTTTAGTATCAGGTTTGTAACTATAATATTTTTCCTTGTTAACATGATTGCATCAATCTCAACCCTGCTCCTTAAGTGCGAATTTTTTTATGTATTTATTTTTATTTATTGATTCTTATCTATTGTCGTACTAAGCTCTGTGGTTGCCATGAGATACTGATATCAGACACGGTTCGCAGGTGGTGGGGCTGCAAGCCGCACTGGAGCAGGAGCGCGCGGCGCGGCTCGCGGCGAGCGCGGAGACCGCGGCGGCGGAGGCGGCCAGCCGCGCGGCGCACGCGGAGCGCGAGTCGCGGTCCCGGGACCTCATGTCCGTGCGCGCGGCCCTGCACGACGCCTCCGAAAAACTCGCCGCAGCCGCCGCCGAGCGCGACATGCACTACGCTAGGGTAAGTCACATTAGATCAACTTTGTGTGTCTCACTGTGGATTCCCTCGGCTGAATACAGAAGTCTATTAACGCATAAGAACGTGATTTATATTAATGCTGAAATGTACATAGAGCATGCTCTGACTTGGCTTGGACTTGAGATAGTGTTAAAGCAAGACATAAATGTGTCTCAAAACTCCGTCTTGAACCTTGACCAGTGATTCCCAAAGTGGACCAGGTGGAGCCCTAGGGTTCCACGGGAGACTCAAAGGGGGTCTACGTTGGCATGACCATCACGTGTTTACGATAAAAAAAAATTGAGAACGTTTGCCAGTGATTCCTAAAGTGGTACAGGTAGACATGTTCACGGGAGACTCAACAGGGGTCTAAGTTGGCATGACCATGACGGGGGTCTACGAGAATAAAAAAGTTTGGGAATCTCTGGTCTTGAGAGATGCAGAGTGACAGGTGAGGAAAGGTGCTAAGAAACGTTTCAGTATCAAGCTGAAAGATCCCTTTTGTAAGTTAAACCGACAATAATATTCATATAGAAGGAAGGAATATTTTGCAGAACTATTGATAACAAATAGGTGCAAGCCTTATTACTTTAAGTTTAGATTTGAAATAAAGCCACAAGACACTCGTACAGGCGTCTGTCGTACGGAAATACGTACCAATAGTGAAGGAAGATATTTCACGACTTACACATAATTACATAAGCGATGATAATCGTTGTTGTAACTAAAGAGTATAATAATCACTTTGATAACTTATAAGACTGATCGGCCTGTTGCCACTTACAAAATATTTCTGAAATCGTTTTCTAAACTTTGGTTTGGTCTAAACTATTAGTTTTGTTATTATTGGTCTTATTTGCAATTAATCTTATGCTAGGCCTTGTTATGTTTCCTTACGGAACTGTATATTACATCATTATTATCGCATTTAAAAATGGAAGAAAGATATACAAACGTGATTGTCATGGTTATATGGTTGCATGGCCTCATAAGATCATAAATAAATAATGAGTCAACATCAATAACAAATCATCAGCCTTTCTTGTGCTCAAGGTACTACATATTTTTATTTTAATATAGTAGGATATAAACATCAAATAGGTAATATGAGTCATGAGATCTATGAACACTACATATTAAAAAAAAACCGGCCAAGTGCGTGTCGGGCCACGCGCAGTGTAGGGTTCCGTAGTTGAAAGTCTCTAATATTATTGCTGACCTAGGATAGTGCTTTTGTTTTATTTATGAATATTGAATACATTTTGAGTTCCATGGTTTAAATACTATAATATACTACAAAATATGCAACTTACACTACGTGTAATACCTACCCTAGAAAAAACAGATATAACTCTACTAATGGACCCTACTTAGCCGTGATAGTTTTCCTTTAAAATTCATTATCTATATATATATAAAAGAAAGTGGTGTTAGTTACACTATTTATAACTCAAGAACGGCTGAACCGATTTGGCTGAAAATTGGTGGGGAGGTAGCTTAGAACCAGGAGACGGACATAGGATACTTTTTATCCCATTCGACCGCGTTTTCGTCAAGTCACTATAAAACGTGAAATAACAAAAACGCATCTGACATGGAATAACAAAACGCAAAGGACAGTGGAATAACAAAACGTAAATGACCTAGCTAAACGTAATTTTGTCTTTGGTTAAGTATGGTAAAAAATTTGACAATTATAAAAGTGTTATGATAAAGCATTACTATATTTTTGGCTAACAGAAGCGGCATTATTTAAGAATCCCACCTCTGATATTGGCTAACAGAAGCGGATCCATTCAAAAGTTATCAGAGGAGGGTTTATTACTCAAAAACTAATCAGGCTATAAGAGAACGCATCTCTTAAAACGCTGAAACCCTACCTAAGCCGTCTCCACCATCCCCATAACGGCCCCTTTCCACTCAGCTAATAACCACAGCACGACAGACAAAACCACCATCTGAACGTGAGGGTAACTATCAAAATGGGCAAATCAACCAATGGACAGTTATTATGACTCAGGCGTGATCCCATCACGCCTAGGAGATGTTGACGGTACGCTCGTCCCAATCAAAGTGAGCGAACAAATACCACGCTGCGCTTATAAGGCCGACGATCGCTAAATCGTCGCCCCTCCCGATTTACGAGTCGATCTTACTCGGCTCGGCTCGGTGTTACTCGTGCGCGCGCTCGGATTCATCCGCGCACGTTTTTGCTCCAAGATGGCGTCAGTCCGCTAACACGGCCTCTCCTGACACCCTGGTGTCCTCACCAGGTCCATCATCGTCTGAAGATCCAGCAATCAGTCTAGGCAACGACCTGGCTGGTGTAGTAGTTGGAGACAGTTGATGTATTGAAGAGGGCCCAGCCTCCTCTAGTCTAAAAAAAACAAAACATCAACAGAAAAAGAAACAAACTGAAGCTTTACATCTAATAATAGACGCGTCCGCCATATTGATAAGATGCAAAACAGCAAGGTTACTAATTAAGCCATAGACGAAAACGTTGTCATGGCTCAACTAGACCCCAAGTCATAGGTAGAACGTTTAATATCCAGACTCTGTCAACTTCCTCACAAGTCAGAGGTAGAACGCTTAACATAACTCAGACAAAAGACAACTCCACCACACTAAGTCAGAGGTAGAACGTTTAACACGACCTAGCAAGTGACCACCCAAAAAGGAAGCACGACGTTCGCTCCTTTTGGCGACATACCCAAGAACAGTTTGCAACCTGTCCAGCCCAGCAACTCACCATCACAGCAAGCTACGGATACCTCAAGAGTCCACTACCCGTGCCACGGGACCATGTACTCAGATGCGTCCACTTGCCAGCCAGAGCCAGCTTGCCCGTCGAGTGCGACTGACTCGCACCCACAGGACATGCCGTCCTGGACCAGCCACTCCTGATCGCAAGCCTCAGGAGCGCGCTGCAGCTTGGCCACGCCAGCCACAGGCAGCACCACACGCAGTAAGGCAACTTGCCTCACACCCGACGCATGAGAACGGACTACCAGTTTCAGGCAATAGTCACTTACAATCTCAACCAGACACTTGAGAACAGACTACCAGTTTCAGGCAAAAGTTACTTACATCTCGACCAGACACTTGAGAACGGACCACCAGTTTCGGGCAATAGTCGCTTACATCTCAACCAGACGCATGAGAACGGACTACCAGTTTCAGGCAATAGTCGCTTACATCTCAACCCGACGCATGAGAACGGACTACCAGTTTCAGGCAATAGTCGCTTACATCTCAACCCGACGCATGAGAACGGACTACCAGTTTCAGGCAATAGTCGCTTACATCTCAACCCGACGCATGAGAACGGACTACCAGTTTCAGGCAATAGTCGCTTACATCTCAACCCGACGCATGAGAACGGACTACCAGTTTCAGGCAATAGTCGCTTACATCTCAACCCGACGCATGAGAACGGACTACCAGTTTCAGGCAATAGTCGCTTACATCTCAACCCGACGCATGAGAACGGACTACCAGTTTCAGGCAATAGTCGCTTACATCTCAACCCGACGCACGAGAACGGACTACCAGTTTCAGGCAATAGTCGCTTACATCTCAACCCGACGCACGAGAACGGACTACCAGTTTCAGGCAATAGTCGCTTACATCTCAACCCGACGCACGAGAACGGACTACCAGTTTCAGGCAATAGTCGCTTACATCTCAACCCGACGCACGAGAACGGACTACCAGTTTCAGGCAATAGTCGCTTACATCTCAACCCGACGCACGAGAACGGACTACCAGTTTCAGGCAATAGTCGCTTACATCTCAACCCGACGCACGAGAACGGACTACCAGTTTCAGGCAATAGTCGCTTACATCTCAACCCGACGCATGAGAACGGACTACCAGTTTCAGGCAATAGTCGCTTACATCTCAACCCGACGCACGAGAACGGACTACCAGTTTCAGGCAATAGTCGCTTACATCTCAACCCGACGCATGAGAACGGACTAACCAGTTTCAGGCAATAGTCGCTTACATCTCAACCCGACGCACGAGAACGAACTACCAGTTTCAGGCAATAGTCGCTTACATCTCAACCCGACGCATGAGAACGGACTACCAGTTTCAGGCAATAGTCGCTTACATCTCAACCCGACGCATGAGAACGGACTACCAGTTTCAGGCAATAGTCGCTTACATCTCAACCCGACGCACGAGAACGGACTACCAGTTTCAGGCAATAGTCGCTTACATCTCAACCCGTCGCTGTTGAACTTTCCTTGAGGGATAAAGCATTACCGTGATTCGTTAAGTCATAGCACAAAAATGGGCAAGGAAAATAAATAGATGGTGTATGTCAGGGGGTAAAGCTTATTGATTAGAGCAGTGAGGGCTTTCTGGGGACTATGACTAACAAAACCACGACTTTTATCTTTACCACAACAAAGTAGTCAACCAACTGAAATTAAATTCGAAGAAAGCAGCACACGCCTCCAAACCACTTTCCTCGCCAGGGCACCATATACTCGGCCGCTGCCTGAGTGGTCTTGCCATATGACCCGCTCAACAGCTACAGTTCGTAGCGGCCGCTTGGCAAGGTCTCCAGGACCTTATATGGTCCCCGTCGACTGGGAATACTTAATCACAGATATCATGACTCCAATCTGAAACACACAAAGCGGACAACGCTTCTGATTAGTATAGTCACCCTACCGGGTGGCACGTCATGCTGCTCGAATAGGCTGTGCACTTTCGCAGCTACATCGTGAACCAGACTTCTGATGACAGGAATTACGCCACCAATACCAATAAGAAGGTTCAGAGGTGACACCTGTTCAAAAGTCAAAACTAGTTGTAGGGCTTTGACGTTCGCAGGGGGTGAGGACTTGACCAATGTTTCGAACTTGTGACGACTCGGCCTCACCTGACTTTAATTAATAATTCAAATAAGGAAAGAACATTTCCTCAAAATCGAGCACGGAAACCAAAACAGGATTCTTTACAGTCAGCCAGCGACAGCAAGTACACATTTACACAAGGTCTCATGATTCTGTTGAATCGGACCTTATCAACAACAAGGGGCATCTTGTTACACTTGTGATATGTGCAGAGTGCGCAAGTAACATGTGTGGAAATCAGCAATAATATCACTGAAAGCAATATCGTTTTGCTTAACTACCTGCTTTAAAGGTCGCATCATTATTATCGACTCAACTAACAAACATGAAACGGTATCAGTGAGACTAGCTCACACATTAAATTTCTACTCTCATAATCAAATATGAAATATCTTACAGACCGAATCCTTTACATATCTGTGCACATCTCAATGTGCTAAGTGCAGACCGGCACTGTGGTAGGCGCCGCGTCATGCCAGCGCAACGACAGGTGTCGTGCAGTGGCGCCGCGACCAGCGCTGGATCAGGAGGTGACGCACTCGACAGCGCACCGACAGGTGACGTGCAGTGGCGCCTCGACTGGCGCTGCGTCAGGAGGTGATGCACTCGCCAGCGCATCGACAGGCGGCGCATTGGCACCACGACTGGCGCTGCGTCAGGAGGTGATGCACTCGCCAGCGCACCGGCAGGTGACGCCCAGTGGCGTCGCGACTGGCGCCGCGTCAAAAGGTGACGCACTCGCCAGCGCGAACAGGTGGCGCGCAATAGCGCCGCAGCCGGCGTTGCGACACGAGTGCAGTGGCGCCGCAACCGACGCTGCGGTACGAAGCGGCGCGCTCACCCACCGCCGACAGGCGACGCGCGGAGATGCGCCGCGCCGGCATCCAATTGCACAAAGTACCCACATGTAAATAAAAATCATTACTAAGGTACCTGCAGACTTTCGCATTAATCAGTGGGTGAACGGGTCAGTTCAATTTTCATCGAATCTAACTAACTGAACTAAACAGAACATCAAAAAAGGGAATTAACCTTAAATTTTGAGATCGGAATCGAATGTTAAAAAGCTTTCAGCTTTTAATTCTTGAACAACTCAGCCCCACGTATTGGGTGGAATAGTTCCGATACAGGACTGATCACCCGCCTGGCGTTAGCAGGCGTTCCCTCCACAAATACAATACAAGCCCACGTATGGGCCAAGACAACCAAATGATAAAGAGACCACTTCAAAACAGCATTAAGCATTGGAACGATACACTGAACTCACCGCACAATCCAGTAGTACCGGCAGATTATGCGCAAACGCGCTGTGACTGGCGTTGCGACACACTCCGACGTGCTCGCCAGGCCACCGGCGATGAGGCACAGAAACGCCGTGGCCGGCGCTGCGACACGCTCCGTCGTGCTTGCCAGAGCACCGGCGATGAGGCGCGGACGCGCCGTAGCCAGCGCTGCGACGTGATCCAACGCGATCGGCAGCGCATCGGCAGGTGAGGCACGCACGCGACATCGCCAGTGCTGCTACGCGCTCCAAAGCGCTCGGCAGCGCACCAGAAGAGGAGGCGCGGACGCGCCATCGCCAGCGCTGCGACGCACTCCAACGTGCTCGGCAGCGCAGACGACTGCCGCGCAGACGCGTCATGACCAGGACCAGCTGCGTCGGGACGTGACGCGCTCACCCGCGCCAATGCCAACGCGATAACACGTCCCGGCATGCTCGCCATCGAAACATGTGGCATGCATCCCCAGACGCCGCTCGCCTCGTCAAGGCTTAGACAGGAAACGGTTCCAATCGAAATAAAATGATTGCCAGGGCATAGCCTGAACTCTAATGGGCATCAAGTAGGAATCCCACTTCTGATTTTGGCTAACAGAAGCGGCATTATTTAAGAATCCCACCTCTGATATTTGCTATCAGAAGTGGATCCATTCAAAAGTTATCAGAGGAGGGTTTATTACTCAAAAACTAATCAGGCTATAAGAGAACGCATCTCTTAAAACGCTGAAACCCTACCTAAGCCGTCTCCACCATCCCCATAACGGCCCCTTTCCACTCAGCTAATAAACACAGCACGACAGACAAAACCACCATCTGAACGTGAGGGTAACTATCAAAATGGGCAAATCAACCAATGGACAGTTATTATGACTCAGGCGTGATCCCATCACGCCTAGGAGATGTTGACGGTACGCTCGTCCCAATCAAAGTGAGCGAACAAATACCACGCTGCGCTTATAAGGCCGACGATCGCTAAATCGTCGCCCCTCCCGATTTACGAGTCGATCTTACTCGGCTCGGCTCGGTGTTACTCGTGCGCGCGCTCGGATTCATCCGCGCACGTTTTTGCTCCAAGATGGCGTCAGTCCGCTAACAATATTATAAATGCGAAAGTGTGTTTGTTTGTTGGTTTTCCCTTCAATCACGTCGCAACAGAACAGCGGATTGATACTTTTTATCTCGGACAATGAAAATTCCCGCGGGATTTTTAAAAACTAAATCCATGCGGACGAAGTCGCGGGCATCAGCTAGTATATACTACTGCTGTGAATTTTTTCTTGTATCCTTTATACAACCATTTAGCTGGCAGAGGGGGGGGGTGGGCACTTGACTCTAATGAAATTTAGCACTTTAAAATATCATATTTCACAAACGGATCTCTGAATTGAAAAATAGTGTTCCCACACCCACAATATTTTTGAAAGAACTATTCAACGACACCCCACACTATGGGATAGACGAGAAAAAAAAATTCATCCCCACTTTACATGTAGGGGAGGTACCCTAAAAAAAAATATTTTTCACAATTTTATTTCACCACTTTGTCGGCGTTATTGATATTTATACCCTTGTAAAATTACAGATTTCTAGTACCAATAGTCTCTGAGCTAAACCGCGGACGGACAGACAGACAGACAGACAGACGGACGGACATGGCGAAACTATAAGGGTTCCTTGTTTACTACGGAACCCTAAAAATCTTGCTGATGCATTAATTCACGTGGGAATTGAGAAATCTTTGATTTTCAGTGATCAAAGGTAGCCTATAGTCCTCTACCATCTGGGAAAGTCCGTCAGAACCGGTTTAGCCGTCTCGAAAGTTAAT
This sequence comes from Oeneis ivallda, assembly GCA_029955525.1. NCBI lineage: Eukaryota > Metazoa > Arthropoda > Insecta > Lepidoptera > Nymphalidae > Oeneis > Oeneis ivallda. The sequence goes on along the minus strand of JARPMR010000002.1, from coordinate 21,575,841 downwards.
CCAGACAAACAGACAGACAAAAAAACGTGTCTCATTGAATCGCTCGCTCATTTCTATCATAACCATATCCGTATCCTCTATGTACAACTTATCCCAAACTTCGATATTACTTTAATACTAAAATACAGAATGAACAGGCAAGGCGTGAACAGCTTGATACTTATAGACTTTATAAAAATACGCGTGGGCGTTCGCCAGTTTTATTACGTTTTATCAAACGAAGCTTTTCGATTCAGGTTTCGTAGGATCTTAAGAATGCATACCTATTTTATAAAGCCACAATACTTTTACTGTTCTTTGAATAAACGATAGTCTCATCACGCCGAAATAGACTGTCCTTCGCCATTACGACATAGTGAGTCACAGTGAACAGAAAACATAGGCGCACACAAGTAAAGATTTGCCATATAAGATACACCTGCGCGTGCGATGTCTCCAAACAAATAAATACGATTACGTATTTAGCGGTTTTTCTTCTATTGAGTTATTATTATTGACTGTTTGAATGAACAATTGTAATTAATATAGAATACTTCGTAACGGTTCACGGAACACGGTTGAACTCAACTTTTTCTTAACTATTGTAATATTTTTTTCTTTACAAGATTATCGCGTTATTCTTGTTTCCGTTTGTAGAAATTGGCGTTGGTAGACTCCTAAGCCACAGGTTGGCCTACATGAAATCCTTACTAATATCATAAATGCGAAAGTGTGTTTGTTTGTTGGTTTGTCCTTCAATCACGCCGCAACAGAGCTACGTATCGACGTGATTTTTTGCATGGGTATAGTTGAGGACCTGGAGAGTGACATAGGCTACTTTTTATCCTGGAAAATTAAAGAGTTCCCGAGGGATTTTAAAAACTAAATCCACGCGGACGAAGTCGCGGGCATCAGCTAGTAATTAAATAAAATAATGATTTTTTTTAAAATTTTCTATATTTTGTTTCTTTTTTTGTGTTTGTTTCTGATGTGAATCATCTTCTTCCTCTTCTTCTTTATCAACCGATAGACGTCCACTGCTGGACAAAGGTCTCTTGCATGGACTTCCACAGGCCTCGGTCTTGCGCCGCCTGAATCCAGCGGCTCCCTGCGACTCGTTTGATGTCGTCGGTCCACCTGGTGGGGGGTCTGCCAACACTGCGCTTCCCGGTGCGGAGTCGCCACTCCAGCACCTTGGGACCCCAACGACCATCAGCTCTTCGAACTATGTGCCCGCCCATTTCCACTTCAGTATCGCGACTCGCTTAGCTATGTCGGTGACTCTGGTTCTCCTACGGATCTCCTCATTTCTGATTCGATCCCGCAGGGACACTCCGAGCATAGCTCTCTCCATCGCCCGCTGAGCGGTCCTGAGCCTACTTATGAGGCCCTTAATCATACTTCGTACTTGAATCATACTTCACATTTATCCGTCATTTATTTATTATTAGTACCAATTTTACAATTGCCGTTTAAAGTTAATTATGGAAAAAATATGATATTTCGGCAGTATTTCCAATTTGTTCCACGGCTGAATATTATTGGCGATGGTGAAGTTGGCACTTGATACATTTTTTTAATATTCACAAAAAAAAGCAACCTATGATTACAAAATGGGTTTCAATGGCAACGGAGTAGTGGATACAAATTGCCAAGGGTTAGGGCTCCAGAATGAGGAAACTCCACCAACTGTATATCTTGTCCATCTTGATAATAGGTATTTACCTAAAATACCTAGCACCAATATTTCGTACCTACCAATTATACGTACCCACTAATTAATACAGGCGCCAACATTATATTCCTGCTGACGAATACAATGTATCCAGGTCACACGATACTATAAGACCTTTGTAATTTAACCTAAATAATATTCAATTAAAGCTTTGTAGGTACATCTTATCATTACGTATGCACATTACTCCTTGAGACATATCATAATTTCTCTAGAATTTTCCCTATACGGTATTTGGTACTAGTGCTTATGATTATGAGATTTATGAGGTATACTATAAATCAAGACTAGTTGCTTATAATGTAGTATGTGTACATATGTATGTTCCTATTTATTTCAAGAAATTTACTAAAATCAATTTTTTTTTCTGTTAAATCTGTTCAAATAAAACTTAAGCGTTTGTCTGTTTGTACGTTTGTTTGCGTGAGTTCATGTGATAATTATTTTGAATGATGCCATAACCTAAATAAAAGTAATACACACATCAAAAGTGTCTAGGGATCAACATATATTTTTGCAATAACTTTTCTCCTGATTGATATTAATTAAAATTTTCTTTAAGGATTCATCAAATAAAGTGTTTTCGTTTGTCACAGTAACGATAAACCAAGTCACCTTTGCATTAATAAAGACATTTGCCATTTTCCTAATAAAGGGATTTTTGACATTTGAACCACTAACATTAAAGTTCGAAAAAAAGACTGAAATAACAGTTTTCTTTAAAATTTTATTGGGTAACTTAAACAATTAATAATCCGTGTTTCTACCGCGAACACTAACAACACAAGAACATCGGTTTGGCATACTCAAAATGAGTTCATCCAAATCACGCTGTGGAATGGCCGCCCATGTTCGTTGCAACAACAAAAAAAGGTCTTCTTGCCACTGGATACCCTCCATATTCGGCAGAGCTCTTCTCTGTAGCATATCCCATGCATGCTCAATCGGGTTCAAGTCTGGCGACTGAGCAGGCCAGGGCAGGACATTGATGTTAGCTGCGGCGAGAGTCTGTCTTACAACTCTTGCGGTGTGCGGTCGTGCATTATCATGCATTAACTGAAATAAGGGACCGATTTGCACTTGTAGAGGAACGATGACGTCTGATACAATCGTCTCAGCATAAATTTGAGCGTTGAGGTTGCCTCTGATCCAATCAACTCAGTTCTTCCGCCGATCCAAATACCCGCCCATACCATGATGGTTCCACCACTATAAGGATGGACTTCCTGGCAGGATTTTAATCGCTGATTATGAAATTATGAAATGCACCAAAAAGGATCCATATAAATTTATAAAATCATAAATTTATTACAAAGCCACATCTCAATCTCAAGAAATCCGCATAAAAATGCTTGATCCCTAGACACTTTTGATGTGTGTACTAAAAAAGCAGTGATAGCCCAGTGGTTAGGACTGCGGTCTCCTATTCGGGGGGTCGCAGGTTCGATCCCGGGCGCGCCTCTGACTTTTCGGAGTTAAGTGCGTTTAAGCAATTAAATATCACATGCATCAACGGTGAAGGAAAACATCGTGAGGAAACCTGGAGGAGAGTTCTCTATAATGTTCTAGAAGGTGTGTGAAGTTCACCAATTCGCATTGGGCGAATTGGTGAACTTCACCAATTGGACGTGCGTGGTGGACTATGGCCTATAACCCTTCTCTGAGAGGAGACTTGCCCTCAGTAGTGAGACGTTAATGGGTTGCTCATGATGATGATGATAACCTAAATACAGGTTTTAAAGTTTTTCTATGTCTGTTTACCTGGGATAATCTTTGGAACGAATGGACTGATTTTGACGTGATATTCACAGGAAGCCAGTGTATGATTCAAGGAGGCTACATTTTATTCTAGATATGTTTAGAGTTCCTGCATAAGAAAATAAAAATTTGATATTAGGAACAATAATACATTATGTTGAAGGTTAATACATTTTAACGAAATCTTGACGAAAGCTAGCACAGCTCTGTGAAACCTTGCGTCTATTTATCCGGAAAATCATAGGTTTCAAAAATATGAATCCACGCGGTTAAAACGTAGGCATCAGCAAAGTAATAAATAAAACTTAGATTCCATTTAAGATCTGCTTATTTCCAACTAACTTAAAATAATATATTAAATCGATAAAAAGATCGTATGTTGCTAGTCCTGTTTATTGAGAACGTAGGCTCCTAGAAAGAATATAGATCAACTTCTAAGAATTGATAGGCGTTTCAAACCAGTTTTATAATACAATAAGCAAAATATTTTAAGCTATTGCTATTGTGATGTGTAGATCTATTTGTGATGAGTTGATGACAACCGCTCCGCCTCTTGAAAAGCTGTTCTACCTACATCATCATCATCAAAACTTTAATATAATATGTTATTATGTGGATCGAGGTCACGACGGAACTGCGTGGTTGTTATCCTGCCCATGACAAATGGTCTAGTCTAGGGCCCTTCTTTGAACCTGAGGTGCGATCGTTAAAATTATTCCATTGATCGTAATCGTATTCGATGACATTAGCGAAAAAGTAAAATAAACCATAACAGCATTGAATTAGAGCTCAATTTCGTGTATGCATTCTTATACGTTTAAGTATGTACGATACGCTCCATAAGGGTGGAACCACATTTGTGAGGATCGATTCGGATTTTGCCTAAACAAAACTGTCATTTTCCATACATTCGTGTACGCATCGAAAAGCCGATTTGATCCGTACACGTGTCTATTGAATTTGACAGTTTTGTATGGGCGAAATCCGAAACGATCCTCACAAATGTGGTTCCACCCTAATGCTCCATGTTAAAATCGGTTGTACTGAGTTTGTGATTTAAAATCAATACAAATTACAATCAAGGATTATTTTACTTTGATGCTAATGTCATCGAATACAAATACGACCAATGGAATAACTTTTTGGTACCCTGATGTTACACAACCCTGGTGTGACCACGATCGATAAATGTTTGTTAGAAATTTCGATATTTCGACCCCTTTGCATGGATCGTGACGTGACGTCAGGTTGAAACTAATAGGCAGGATCTTCAGAAATCCATAGTCCCGTCGTGACAACGATCTATGCAACTGGGTCGGAAATCGGAATACATACACACATTTCAAACAAACAAAATATTTAATTTTGTAATACATATTATATACTAGCGTTTTAATAGGGTTTAATACGATTATAGATTAAATAATATAGGTAAATGTTTCGTGGGTCATATAAAACGTAGCCGTGGAGTAAACATTAGATACGATAAACAATGAAATTATGCGACTCTTATAAGAATTTATTAATGTTATTAAAGCAAATAGTACGTGAACGAAGCCGGTCAATAAAACACTTGCATTATTGCACAGTTTCATCATGGAATGTCTTGCGCGGTTTTATTTCCTTCTCATCTAAAACTAGTTATGACTTGAGTCAATTTTATTAATTTACCGCCTAGATTTAATATTATACACTGGTATATTTATAGTATACATCTATTATAATATTTAAGCGTTCTTTAATGCCCGGATTTATTGTTATTGTACACATATTGAAAAACAAATTAACATTATTATTTATTAGATTTAAATTAATACAAATTATAATTCATATTTTGAGCTTCCACTTTATTTTTAGCAATTATCCTGAGAAACGAAAGCGAGTGCCAAAAGTCGTATTAAATCACATAGTCATTTTAATTATGAAAGTGGAGAGGCGATAAAATAAGTCGAAAACTTTTTGAGCTTTGATGTACAAATAAAAACATAATTTTTTTGCTATAATCCACCAAACCAAGCCGTTCTACATAAAACCATAATTGGCTTGGTGGTTCATAGAAAAAAGAACTTTATTTTTCCTTACGTATTTTGGAATTCGTAAAAAAAAACCGCCTCATACCGTATAATAATTTTGGTACTTTAAACTGCCTTTTACGCGAAATAATATTTATCTTGTACAAGATTCACAAATGTTTGTAAGTGCAGGACATTAATAAGAACATCTAATTACGAATCCAAGAACAAGACATAATTTAGATGCTTACCTAAATCTTTGCTTGGTTACGCTTCGATAAATTCGCTATGTTTCACACAGAGCGGTTAAGTAACGGTTAAAAAATTTTGGAGTCGTTTTATGGCTAACATTTTTTATTGTCTTTATGATAATTTTTGTATAAATACAAATTATGAGGATTATGATTGTGATATAGCTGAACTTATTAATAGGCCAATAATTTAAATACCACTATATTTAAATGTTTAGAATAACGAGCTTGACGTTTTAGTTCAAAAAAGCATAATAATATAAGTAGTAAGGTAGTTTTATAATTGTCCCCTTCTGCCCGCTTGTTCAGTTGCGTTAGGTTTTTAAAAATCCCCGGAAACCTTTTTCTTCTGGTATAAAAAAGAAGCCTAAGTCACTCTCCAAGTCCTCAACTATACCCATGTAAAAATTACCAATCAGACGATTCTTTGCTCCGTTGCTGCCTGATTGAAGGATGGACTAACAAACAAACGCACTTTCGCATTTAAAATATTAATAAGGATTTTCTTTGCACTTTAAAAAACTATTAAACTTATTTCTTTTTATTATTATTTCTGTTTTGCAGAGTGAAGAGCTTCGATCTCAGCTAGAGAATGAGCAGCACTATTGCGTGGTGTACCGCACGCAGGCGAGCGAGGCGCGCGCGCAGCTGGAAGAGAGCTCCCGCGCCACGCGCGACCTGGAGCAGGAGCGCGCCAGCCTCATGCACCAGCTGCAGCTGGCCATCGCGCGCGCCGACTCCGAGGCCATCGCGAGGTGGGTAACATGCGCAACATGCGCGGGCTGTGTGGGCTGCTACAGAAACATTTGCGGACAAACAATACATTAGCATTTCAGGGTACAGCATGGACTTCTCTGTGCATAGCGCTGCAGCGACAGCAGTAGGAGCCTCCCAGGAGGCCTCAGAAGCAGCGCAGTGGACCTAGTACGACCAAAGTACTCTTATCTAACCATTATTTTCGATGTAACCAATGAAAGTGGCGTAACTGTAAACTTGCTTGTGTGAATAACCGAGTGTGGCGTGTCGCGTGGATGTAGATAACCCTGGTACATGTTGCGAAGGTCGATCGCGGAGGAGACGGTGGGCGAGCTGGAGAAGGAGAAGACGCTGAAGGAGCTGGAGATGCGCGACGCGCAGGCGCAGCACCGCGCCGAGCTGGCGGCGCGCGACGCGCTCGTGCAGGGGCTGCGCGACCGCGACCACGAGAACCGCGCCACCATCGACCTGCAGCGGAAGGTCTGTGTCGGAGCCGTGCGTGCGGGGCTATAGTCTATTTTTTTAATAAACGAGTACTGAGTATGTTTCGTTTTGTTTTGGGTCATTTTAGGGGTGGGGGCTGGGACTCTATGTTCATTACGTGGACCAATAGCAATGCAGTCAAAATTTTTGGTATTCGTTTGTTAAAAAAAAACAGATTATAATTAATGCCCCTCCTATGTGGCTCAGTTACACAAGGAGAGTTTCTCGAATGCGAGCCACATTTTCGCCACTGGAATTCGAGTATCGCATAACTGATACGAGTTTTTGTATAATTATATTATTATATAATGAAATGGATAATCACGGGCGCAAATTGTATTGAGAGTTATCGCATAGGATAATCTCATACGATTTCTTTCCGCTCGCATTCGAGAAACTCTTGTGTAATAGAATAGAATGGAATAGAAATATTTTTTATTCAAATAAACTTTAAGGGCTTTTGAATCGTCGATGAGTCTACGACTGGATCGGAATGCCCTTCCTGCCGAGAACAACCAGCAAGAAACTTGGCGATTGCTCAAAAGCAAAACAAGTTTACAATACAATAGATACTATGCTATGTATGCAGTGTTTTCACACTGAGGGGAAGTTCCACAAAAAGCATACCTAATTATAATTCAATACATGTTAAGACGGGCAGTCAGAAAGTAGCCCCATTCCCGCCGGTGGAACCCGTTCACGAGCATGACGCATTACCCAGCCGTTGCTTCGCATAACCATATTTGAACCATTAATCTCACTATAACTAGGCTTGTAATAGTAATATTGTAATATGTGTTGTAGGAAGTTGACGAGCTCCGGCGCAGCGGCACGGCGCTGGCGGAGCGCGTGGCCACGCTGCCGCGCCTGCAGGAGGAGGTGGACCGCCTCAACAAGAAGCTCAATTCGGAGATCATGCTCAAGCAGCAGGCGGTCAACAAGCTGGCCGAGATCATGAACAGGTTTGCTGGAGCAATCCTCCTCTTCATTAGCAACCGAAGCACTGCCAGCATCCAGCGGCTCTCTCCGGCTCGTCTGATGTGGTCGGTCCACATAATGAGAATCTGCCGACACTGCGCGTTCCGGTGCGGGGTCGCCATTCCAGTACCTTTGGAACCCAACTACCATCAGTTCTTTGAAGTATGCGCCCAGCCCATTTCTACTTCAGCTTCAAGACTCGTTGAGCTATGTCGGTAACTTTTGTTCTCCTATGGATCTCCTCGTTTTTTGAATTGATCTCGCTCGGAGTATTCCGAGCACGGCTTTCTCCACCGCCTGCCGTGTGGCCCTGAGAATTATTATGAGGTCCATAGTTAGCGATCATGTTGTGTGCATTTTCAACCTTATTCAAAGTATCAGTGATATATTCATTTTTATGTTTACAGAAAAGACATGAACCCAGCCTCGACGAAGAACAAGAGCAAGATGTCCGTGCGGAAGGACAAGGACTACCGTAAGCTGCAGCAGGAGCTGACGCGAGAGAAAGAGAAGTCGGACCAGCACATCGCCAAGCTGCAGCGAGACCTGCAGGAGTCGCAGCAACAGCTGCTGGAGGAGCAGCAGACGAGGTTGCGCCTCGCTATGGAGGTACGGCAGCAGCTGACGCGCGAATGTCGGACCAGCACAATGCCTAAGTAAATTGCAGATGTTGGAGGAGCAGCAGAAAAACACCATATAATTTATTTTTCCTTAGTTGTCTATAAATATAAACAACCTGTTTCTCTCAGAAATGTATGCGGCTCGCTAAGCACAGCGCACAGGACGTTCCTACCGCACTGTCAATGATATCGTACTAAAAGTGAAAAACCAAACGTAAAAACGTCGTAACGTCCTCATCGGCTACGTTAGTCTATTATGCTTTTCTTCGAAAAGTTTTCTGCGATTTATTTACCTTATTTGGCAATGGCATCCAAGAAATAGAAAGAAGGAAAAAGAGAAAGAATTATATTATTATGCTTGTTTTTACTTCAACTACTTTTCTTTAACTAGGGTCGAACGGTTTCCAATACGTTCCATATTGCGTAGTACAGACGCTCAGACGCGGCGTTACTGATGCTCACGCACAGAAGCGCGCGTCTGACGCTTGACGCGAGGATCGGAGGTCTACCGTAAGTTGTAAAAATACCTATATATTTTCTAGGTTGACAGCAAAGACGTGGAAATAGAACAGCTGAAGGAGAAATTGGCAGCCCTGACCAGCGAGACGGCCTCGCAGTCGTCCGCCGACGCGGAGGACGGCGAGACGGAGCAGACGCTGGAGGGCTGGCTGTCCGTGCCCTTCAAGCAGAACATACGGCGGCACGGCTGGAAGAAGCAATACGTAGTCGTCTCCTCCAAGAAGATCATATTCTACAACTCTGAGAATGACAAGCAGAACACGACGGACCCTGTTATGATATTAGATCTGAGGTGAGATTTTCGTTTTGATCGTAAGATAATATCACGGTTTTAAATCAGCATTTAAAATTCTTCATGTGAGTAACATGATATGATTAGTTCCAGTCTAATAGCTTTTTTTAATAATAAATCGAAAACACGTCGCAAATGGCAAAAATTCAAGAAACTTGCCAAGTTTGACTAGTCTAGTCACTGCATTAATACAAATTGTATTAGTGCAGTGCAGACAATACTGCATTGTATTATACAATTGTATAATACAATGTAATTGTATTGTATTATACAATGCAGTATTGTCTAGTCACTAGAGGTCGGTGCGCCATTTGCAATATCAATAGTTCCAGAGACATTCGTATGTCAAAAGTGTCATGTCAAAAATCACATTTCACAACATAAAGGCTAAGAGGTCTCAGATTCGATTCTTGGTTCGGGCCATAAAATTGTTAGGGAGTAGGCGGTGTGTCACCACCGTCCTTCGGAGAGCACGTAAAGCAGTATTGTCTATACTAGCGGCACGCTATGATGGCCGGTTTGACACATTACAATAGTGATGTGGAATGTCAATTTATTCTCGAACAAAAAACAATTAAGTTTTGTTTTTGTACCTGATTAAATAGGTTTAATAAAACAAAAATGTATATGTTTATTTAATTTATTTGAACGAACTGAATATTTGAATGAAAATGAATATACATACTTTATATGCACACAAGAAACATATGAATACAAAAGATACCAAAAAAGGTGCCACAAAAGGCCATAATTAATCAGATTCGTCCATACTACTATTTTCACTGTCGTCACTGCTATCATCACCTACATTAATAATTATATGTTCGTTTTCTATAATATTATCTATTTTCACATCTCTTTCATAATCTTCCCTTATTAATTTAACAGTTCTATTCACAACCTTTTCCCAGTCTCCTTTAGTCACATGTTCACAAGCTTCTTCTAATAATTTTAGCATTTTTTTTGTGGTAAATGGGGGTTCTGTATTGTGTCTTGCAGCATATCCCTTAATTTGCGCCCACACCAACTCAATCGCATTATACTCACAATGGTAAGGCGGTAACCGTATAACTCTGTGCCCATGTTCTAATGCTATTTCGTCAATGACGTATCGGATCTTGGTTGGTTTGTTTTCTTTTAAAAGACGTACTAATTCCGCTTTTACCATATTCATGTTTGCATCTACGCCATTTTTACGAAGCCATGCGACGATATCAGCTTTCTTTTGGGATTGGGCAGGTGGCTTGTCAATTTGCATCGAGTGGTATGGGGCGTTGTCCATAATTATAATAGATGGTTCAGGGAGGCTACACAACATTGAGGTAAACCATTCAGTAAACTTTTCTCCATTCATGATAGTCTCCAGTGGTTTTTGACGCAAAAGCCATGAGAGAACCTTCGACAAACCCGTTGATGGTTCCGGCGTGACAAATTATAAGTCGCGATCCTTTTCCTACAGGAACTTTGGAAGTAGATGCTGCTGTGTCATCGTTCCAAGAACGGCCTACAGTATGGTTAGCATTAAGCCATGTTTCATCCAAGAACACAACATTTTGCCAATTTTTGATTTCTTTCACTTGCCGTAAAAAAGTATACCTTGCCATCGCTACATCAAATCTTTCCATCAATATTTTGCGTTTGTTACATTTTTTGTATCGAAATCCAATGGTCTTCAAAATCTTCGTTAAAGAACTTTCCCCACCGAAGAATAATCCAGCTTCCTTCAGTGAATGCACCAACTTTTTTCTTGTTGGATACTCCTTCTGTAAATAGTAGCCGTAAACATGTCTTCGGATAGCATCGGCATCAAAGCTATCGATGCCTACGACTGGTTTTGCTCGTTTTCTCTTTTTTGGTGTGTGAAGTTTATTTTCTTCTGTGCCAGTCTCGCCATATTTTTTTTTAGTTATCCGTCTAACAGTTCGTTGTCCAATATTAAGCGCATCAGCTACGCGTTCAACCACTGACGTTATAGGTAAAATTGGCCCTCCATTTTGAGCTTCACGATCGAAATAGTTACGAAGGCGTAATACGAACTCACGTGTCTGACTATTTAGAACAGTTCTCTGCGTACGTTCGGTCATATCGACGAAATCCACAACAAAGGGCTTGAACAGAGTCCAAATTAACGAGCAAGGGTCAACAGTAATGCAGTATCAATATTTGAAATCCAAAGCCAGGTCAAAACTATATCACAATCGCATTGCACTGACAGTTTATACTTTTCGAAGCAACGTCAATTCGAAACTGCTTTGTTTTGCATTGAGCATTGACGCGAGTTTGCCGGAGGTAGTAGTTGTGCTAGCCAGCGATCCTATGTGACGATCGTATTAGATTCCATTTTTAAAAATTTTCAATTTAGAAAACCAAATGCCGAGTTGTGGTATATATCATATAAAAATAAAAATTTTACCTTTTGTATGAAACAGCTGATATTTTTTTGCGATTTCAGAGGTTTGTCCACATAGTGAAAATTGTTCATATTCACAAGTACATTCACCCCTTAAATGGTGCAAACTGATTTTTCTACACTTGTATACATTTTAGAAATCAATTTAATAAATAAATTTTGAGTCCTAAACCTAAAACTACATTCGATAAAATTTATGAATCTCTGCACATCACTATCGTCAATAAAGTAATACAATTATTTCCTTCAAAGTCGTTATCAATTAATACGGAACTTCATGAGCGGACAAACGTCAAACCGGCCATCATAGCGTGCCGCTAGTTTAGTCACTAGACAATACTGCATTGTAAAGTCAACATCTCCTGAGGATGCTCCGGTGTCGGGGCGAAACGTGCGTCGAGTTTAGTGCAAAAATCTTGTGTGGTGCTGCATGTGAGTGGTGGTGGCATTGCTTGCTTGGGAACTTTGCTTTCTTGCTTGCTTGGGAAGGTGAGCGGTGCTCAGCTTGTTACTGCATGTTTGACCATACAGATTTTTTCTGTTGGCGTATTAGAGCAAAATAATTCTAGCCTTTTCTTGCATGAACTTCCGCATAGTAACGCCTGCTTCCATCCAATATCACTCGACGTTGTTGAAATCGGCATTAAAAGGATTTTTTCCCACCTATTTTGGAGTTCTGTATTCAAATAAACTTTTTTATAAGTGCTTTTGAATCGTCGATGAGTACCACTGGTTCGGAATGCCCTTCCTGCCGAGAAGAACCAGCAAGAAACTTGGCGGTTGCTCTTTCAAAACAAGTTTACAATACAATAGGTACTATACTATGTTAGCAGAGTTTCCACAATGAGGGGAAGTTCCACAAAAGCAAACCTACTTACAATTCACTACATGTAAAGACAGAAAGTAGCCCCATTCCCGCCGGTGAATTAGATACAGAAAAGTGTCCGCGTGTATAGATAGACTGGCAGTGACACGGGTAACGAACGATGTATTTACATTGTTATTTTGCTCGTTACAGCAAAGTGTTCCACGTGCGGTCGGTGACGCAGGGCGACGTGATCCGCGCCGACGCGAAGGACATCCCACGCATCTTCCAGCTGCTGTACGCGGGCGAGGGCGAGGCGCGGCGGCCCGGCGACCTGCAGGACCAGCCGGCCGACGGGACCGACCACACCGGTACGTGGGTAACATGCTTAAACGTGTTTCGGAACGTCTTGATGTCAGGAGATGGGACCTTCAACGTCAGACGACGACACCTGTCACCTTACGTACGATTGGGCGGTTAAAACTTGGTTTAAAAATATTTGTGCTAATTTTGTTACAGTTTTTGCAATTCACGAAGGCGAGTGAAAGCGAAGTGTGCGTGCCTGTCAAAGCCTAGGTGGGAGCGGGCAGGCGCGAGCATTGCGCTCGCTCACACTTAAACATATACGACACACACACAGCCATAAGTCAGTCGCCCTCGTGAATTGCAAGAACTATACCTAGCTTCTGTTTGGAAATGATTTGGATTAAATTAAACTAAAATATAAAAACTAACTTGTTCAAAAAATCAGTGCTAGTGGTTTCACATCCCATCGTCCCATACTGGGAACACCCCTGGGATTTTGTCCTATTGGTAAAACCTTGGATATCTGAAGATCCTGACGTCTACCTCAAGCTGCAATATTTTGGCAGAAGAGGTGTTGCCCTGAAAGTTTTCTGTTGTAGTTTGCTTAGTTACAATTCTTAATTTTGGCATGTAGGCCTTTCATTCAAGTACCCATTCCCAAAAAGACTACGCGACACGGTCTAATTCACTGAGCTCTAGATGAGTGCTCAAACTTGCAGCGCGCGGACAGAGAGCGACAGCTCGTGGGTTCAGCCCTCAAAATGTGCGAGCACATTTCCACATACACAGCCCTTACCACAGCCCGTTGTCTTCCGTAACCGTAATATTAACCAATTTCTCTATGATCAACACAAGAGAGGCTGTCATATTTTGTGGACCTACTTGATTGACGCCACTTTTGCGACGTAAGCAGGTAAACGAGTGTCTCTGAAACTAATAATATTGCAAATGGCGCAACAAAATCTATGATTTCGTAACCGACCTCTTTAGGCTGGAATCACATCTGAGCGCATCGATTTGCATTTCGTCCATAAAAAACTGTAATTTTTCCTAGAGTCGTGTACGCATCAATTCGGCTTTGCGATGCGTACACGAGTATGAAAAATGTCAGTGTTGTATGGACAAAATGCAAATCGATGCGCACAGATGTGATGGAACCACACCTGTGCGCATCGATTAATCCTTAATTATCCGCGCGCCTTAATTAATCTATGATTTCATATGAAATCGTAGATTAATTGCAGAGGGCGGTGCGCCATTTGCAAAAGTGTCATGTCAAAAATCTATTCACAACATCAAGGCTAAGAGGTCTCAGATTCGATTCTTGGTTCGGGCCATAAAATGTGTTGGGTTTTTCTATCAAGAAATTCTCAATACTAGCCTGGAGCTAGGGAGTAGGCGGTGTGTCACCAGCGTCCCTCGGAGAGCACGTAAAGCCCTTTTTGGTTTTGGGCTTGATGTCTCTCTGGGTCTCCGGTAGTGTCGGATATCATCCCATCGGAGGGAATAGAGAGTGCACCCTATGTTTACGCATATTTGTACACTACAATATCTCCCATGCAGATGGCTACTCTCTGTGAAGATTGGCGGCCGTGGCCGTGACACAACAACCCATCAGTGGCTCACTGACCTCCCAGGGAAAGTTTTATAGGTCACAGTCCACCACGCGGGCCCAATTCAAATTGATATTGACATTGCATTGCTTTATATAATATTGATATTGATTTTTAGTATTTGCACGCCGAAATATCGGAGTCTGTCTGTACGCGTGTTCTATGTTAATCTTTTTTGTTTTGTTTTTGTGTCGCAGGCAACACCGTGCAGCACAAGGGGCACGACCTGGTGAGCATCACGTACCACATCCCCACCGCGTGCGAGGTGTGCACGCGCCCGCTGTGGCACATGTTCCGCCCGCCGCAGGCCTACGAGTGCCGACGTAAGTGCTCCCAGGATTATAGTGAATCGAGTCGCACGATACAGGATTACCTAGTGTGTTGTCATTACCTAGTGTATTGTCTTTGTATAATTTTTTTAATTTTTTTTCATATTTTAGAAATGAATTGATTTAGAACAAACTAATATTACAAGCTTTTATTTAGCTTGACCAGTTTATTTATTTGTTTGTTTGGGTCAAATCTTGCAAGATGAATTAGAACCACTTTCCGGTTTCCGATTGAGCTGAAATTTTGCATGTACTCGTATGTGTAAATCGGATGACAATGCAATATTATTGTGACATGGAGTTGATCTGATGATGTAGACGGAAGATGGCTATCGGAACTCTGTAATAAAACGATGTAACCCCATCGAGTTTGGGCTCATTTGATTCATCATGACAAGAACTCTGATCCTAGATGATATCTAGAGTCTAATGATGAAGCTACTAAAAGCTTGTATTTAAAAATAAATTTTTTAATTTACACTTGTTTTTCTCCTGTTTATAAGTGTTTGTTCGAATTCAGGTTGTCGCATGAAGATCCACGCGGAGCACGTGTCCGAGGGCGAGGGCGTGGCGGCGTGCAAGCTGCACGCGGACCGCGCGCGCGAGCTGCTGCTGCTGGCGCCCGGCGCGCCCGAGCAGCGCCGCTGGGTGGCGCGCCTCGCCCGCCGCGTGCAGCGCTACGGGTACCGCGCCGCGCACACCAACCACGACCACACCAAGCTCTCGCCCAGGTAAACTAGCGGTCGCCGTCTCATTGATACACGCCTGTTCGCACCTACCAAAGTTACACGGCAGCCATGTATAGCAATGTTAGCCAACCGTCCATTACAACGTTTACGGTTAAGGGCCCTAACAATGCTTTTACACAGGGTTTAACACAGTCTCGACGCACGTGCAGCAAGGACGCGCTCTAATAGTAGATGTCAGGAGTATTGTATATTAAAGTTTTTGCAACAAAGTTCCTTATCGGACGGTATGGACTTTGCGGATGGGGGCTAGGCGAAAAAAGTGTAAGATTTTTTCCGTCACGACCTTTGTGTGTTGCCTTCGTTTATTACACATGTTTCATCATAGCTTTGGTGGCGTAGCGGCTAAACGAAGGAGTGAAACTATCGGTTCGGAGGTTCGAATCCTGACTTCAGATTATTATTTTTTATTTTATTTATTTATTTTTATTATTAATTTATTATTAAAACGTACTTCGTTCCAACCGAGTGTTCCACGAGACCTACGCATTTTTTTCGTTCCAGCATGGTGCGGGTGACAGGTTACCTTATGATTAAAATATGGTACAAAATAAGTTACGTTCTATTTGAACTGTCATTCGTACTAATGCTACAACGAAAAAACCGTATACATATTTGTATTGTTCTTGCGACCTGAACCCACATTTGAGTAACGCTTATCCTTAATGGATTACTCAAGTCACGCATACGCTTTATTTGAGTGCATCTGATTTTTTTGGTATTCCCAGTGTTAATTTTATCGGTAGGGACTCGATGCGGTCGAACCTGAAGGTGGCGTATATGAACGCCTCGCAGCGAAGCTCGACGCTGCCCGCCAACGCGTCACTGCCACGCCAGTGACGCGCCCGCGCCGCGCGTATGTTGTTACCTCGCCTCGCCGCCGCGCCGTGACGCGCCGTGACGCGCGCGTGCTACCTCGCCTCCTACCGACACAACACAACGCTGCGATCTGCAGACACAGCCACAAAGGAGTCAATTACGATGAATTACTACACGATTGTACTATTGAGTGCATATTGGACCGATGTTGCATGCGTTGAAAGTGAAACACGCTTAAACGTTTCTTATTGGGTATGAAACTAAAAACAAAGCCACTCTTATATTCCAAGGGCTAACTGGAACCTGCGTTAACTTTAAGGTACAGGATTTTGATACATTATTTACTAGAAGCAAATTAAAAAAATCATGACTTGCAGGCCGACCACGAGAAAACTTTGTCCCATTTTTTTCGTGATAATATTCGATGAGTAGACAAAATTTTCTCGTGGCGCACATGTTAGCCCTACTGGCAAGGTTAGCACAGTTGAAATATCGTATCTCAAATTTTTTAATAGGTTTAGGAAAATTAACATGTTTCTCCAAAGCTTCTATGTGAATATATTGAAAAAATACCTCAATACAATGCTCAACGATCTCAGCAGGGTTTCCCGACAGGTGTGCCTAAAAGTGAACATTAGCTAGACGAAAATCATGTCCAATGCTCATGCTCCGCTCCACCCAGTAGTCATTGAGAACACTGCACTCGAAATTGTGGACGAGTATACCTGGGACACACAGTCCAGCTAGGTAGGTCCAATTTCGAGAAAGAGATCAACCGCCGAATCCAACTCGGCTGAGAAGCTCCGAGATGTCTACTTGTCCAAAATCCCTCTAAAGTCTTCGAACACTGCGTGTTGCTAGTGATGACTTACGGATCCGAGACATGGTCGCTAACAATTTATATAGTTTAATTAAAAGGATACCTATGTCAGTTGCGTGCTCTCGCTATTGGCTATAGTGTATTGTTGCAGCAAGAATGCTATAAATTCACCCAACCACTACAATTTCAGTCCAAGTGTATGACCTTGTGCCACTTAAAAAAAATGAGGAATAATATCCTGTCAGATCAATAAATTCGTATTTTACCACTAAGTATTTAAGTAAAATGTCAACTTAACGGGCCTTAATAGAGGTGGTAACCAACTCTTGGAAGATCAGATGATCAGATTCATTACAGAGTATCGATCGATTTTAATTTGTACTTAATAGACTGCGATATATAGTAAAAGTACACATTGGCCTAATAAAATGTATTTAAAACCCCCTACTATTCATTACCAATTTGAGCATGGGAATATTATACTAGGATAATGTTTTAGATGTTTATATTGATATTGAAGTTCGGACGTAATATTTACAGTAACATTAGCTGGTGCCATGTTCTGGATTGTTTTTGCTGTTTTCCTTAATTTACGAATCCTATATCGTATATTATTGTCTGACATAAAATCAATTTTTCTCTTGTTTTTGAAAACGATGATTTAATTTCATGTACTGGGTAAGGCTAACATAGAGCTCTCAAAAGTCAATGGTTTCATAGAGCAAAATTTCGGTTTAGTTTAATTCTATAAAATAATTTTTATAGGTTTGCAAATGTATGTAAACTTGTACAAAGTTTTTATTAAATCGTCGGTATAGAAGAAAAGTGGTATCGATAAAGAGATCTGAAATTAATTGGCCTGTAAAATTGGATTTCAAAATAAAAGTAACCTTATTTTTGTTACTATTATTATGAATTTAGGAAAAAGGAATCATTTTTTGTGACATTAGTTTTTAAGTATCGTTATTAATGTTTGAATTATGAAAGTATACAATTTAAAACAATTTGGCAATAAAAATTATAAAGCATACACTATGTTATGCTGGAGACGGGTAACTTTACAAACGTATCCAACAAAATAAATCACTAATTTAGATCAATTTTTAATATCAGTTTAAGTTGTTACGAATAAGAAACTTAAGCAATTTACGTATTTTCTTATGTATCTTATTCCATAATTCTTTCATAAAAAAATAATTATTAACTTTTTTAAAAATGTTTCATTTTCAAGTTCTATATGTTACCCATATTGGACGGTAACTTTGAAATAGAACAAAAGTACAATATAAAATAAGCCTACGAATTACATCTTTTCCTTTTCACTGTAAATTGTTCAGTAACATTTCAGAACACCATATTGTACAAAGAATAACATAGTTAATGTAAAAATTTTAAAATAACATGTTAAAAATCAGTACTGTTATACTATTGTTACAAGCTTCCACTTTTGACTTTATGCCTGCCATACACAGCCAACCTGTGTGGTGGTACGCGATCAAAATCACAGATTTCATAAGAATTCACAGACCACAATCTGCTTGAAAAATCGCACCTTATGATTCTGGCCTGTGTTTGGCTGGCAGTTATGATACATGAGATGAGATGAATCATATTTACTAGGTACCATAAGAAAACATACAAAGGAGTGAGAAGGGAAATAATCTCTTACGGCAACACCTAAAGATAGAAAAGGAAAGTGGATCTGATATCGCTACGACCAGATTCGTTACAATTCGTCACAGGTCACACCAAAATAAATGCTATGAGCTTTATTTTCTTTATACATCACTAGAAGTTTGATAAATCTAAATCGGACTGTCAGGGGGTCTACTTACGGTATTAAATATATGTCTATGAGATGAATATCTTTGAACGTGGGACGTTTGACACTCAAGAAAAGTAAAAACTGATTTATTTTTAGTATGATTTAACCATGTTATCCTAGGTTTCCACACGCGTACATGTCAACTCGAATGTTTGGATCTAACGTCGCGCTTTGCTAAGCACTATACAAAGTTGGGTACCCGAGCACATATCCGCGTTTGGATATCTAGCTTAACACAATATCCAATGAATTTATTAAGTTAAATTTATTTGATGATGTTTGGCGACTTTCACCTGCTCACATTATTGAAGTCTGTAAATGAAATATTTTAGTGTACCAATTTTAATATGAGCTCTCTTCTACCGGAAAGTTACATTTATTAAATTTTTTGGATGGCATAGTACAGTATAAATCACATTATGCTCAAGGGAAAGTAACGTTTATTAATTACTTTGAATGGCATAGTACCCTTTAAACATTATGCTCAAAAAAATTCTAAATTTTCTACTTATTTGATATATTGTTATTTACTTCTGGCCGAATACAGAAACATCTCATAAAGTAATATTACAAACACATAATTATATGCATTGTTTGAATGTAAGATACACATCAATATTTAAAGGAAATCTGGCCAAATTAATGCCTGACAGAGATCCTATTATTATAGCCAATAGAAATCGTTTTTGATTGTTTGAAAAAAAATTACCCCAATCTTTGCTACAGTTTAAACTTAACGATCTGTTTATTTCTGCATGAAAATCTTATGTTTTCGTATTTGATACGCGCCATGAAAATCAGTATTAAAACTTGTACAATAGTTCTCGGTTTGCTAGCTTAATAAACACAATCCTGCCTCAAAACATTTGGCCTTCGGAATCCGATTTGTGCACATCTATAGAACGGAATTGATTTTAATTAGGAATTAGAATTTAACACTAACACTTGTGCTTGTGTAGCATTACACTAAACATAGCAATTTTTGTACACGACGTCCAACTATTTACTGTAGATTTAACAAAGAGAGCCTTTGCACTGGATGACATTCTTAAGCGACGTAGTTGCTACTGGTTTACTTTTGGGTAACTGCGATAAAAATGTCATCGACCGCAAGCTCTTAGGGACACAATACACTTAGCAAATCCATGGTCCCACATTTGCTGATTAACGAAGAACAGTGCCATAAATGTTTTGTAGTTTATTGGTAATTGCTCAACCGAAATAGTTCAACAATTTACTAGTAACTTTAGAATAAGACAAAAGGGCTTCCTCCAATCACACCGAATCATACTGTAGAGCGAGATGTAAACTTCGTAAAATTGTAAAAGTTCAAATCTTGTGTAAATGTAAAATTAGGTTTACAAGCAATAAGTTCAGGGAAAGCAATATCATTAATAGATGATTATGGCTTTGTATTAATTTGTGGGTGCCAAAATTTAATTTTTTTTAATAGTAGGTACCAATAGTTGGTACCAATACTTTTTATTTTTATATTTTTGTGGTTTACGTAAACAAAAAGCTAATTTCAAAGCCGGAATACATTCTTAAAATGACGGCGGAGCTGATAGATTTGCTGATGTAATTAGCTTTTTGAATAAGCACCAATATTAATATAAACTGTATGTACAGATGAATAGTTAAAAATCTCTTTTGTTTATATAATTCTAAGTATGTCGGCTTAAACGGTTGTGTAATACGACACCAATATGAACTGAATTTATTATGTAGGATTAAAAATATATATATCAAATTAAAATGGTAACATCCAAAAAGCTGCTTGAATGATTGTTGTCTGATGTGCAGTCTTCAAAGTGATTACTAAAGTACAAAATTAGATTTGAAAGTACATTTTCAAAACTGTAGTTTCTTTGAAACTGTTTTCTCATTCTCATTTTTCCTTGCCGTTGACAGAGATTAGTTAAGAAGAAATAGATTACTAACTCTGTATAAATCAAATTACGCAAAAAAAAATCTATTTGACGTTGCTAGGATTACTAGTTTAATTTTATCATTGAAATCGACGGAATATCTTATTTTTATTGTCCTGGTTTCTCATATTTATTTATTTTTAACAAAATTTTCATAAACTCATATAAAATAGCAAATTAGTGTTTTAGGACATTACTAGAATGACGCGAGCTTTGTTCTGATGAATTACAAGCAATCTATACTTTTGTAACTAATCTCTGTCGTTGACTATGACGTGGTGTTGTTATGACTTACTGTCGCACTGAGTAATTCACTAGATTCTTTGTTGGTAACTGGCCTGACCTTTAATGAGGTAAACAAACTGCTGTAGTAGAGCATGCTGTGTAAGAAGGCTCAGACTTGGCTAGCTGTGATACTAGACGAGTGTTGGTGGTATACACCAGTGGTGCTAAAGCGAAACAGGCCCCCGACGCATTGTTGTTACTAGTTCTTGTTATACATATTATAATGCGCTGTTTATTATTGCTCTATAAACTGTTAACATTCCTGCAACAAAAGCAATGTTGAGTTTTGTTTATGTTAGTTATGTATCGACTCGAGTTCAAACCTGTCGCTTGACCAGTTGTCGCTTTTATATTATCTAGATTTAAGTTCGGAATAATCTCTATCCAATGAACCCTGATATATGAATTTCAAATTTACGTACTTAAAATGTTTTGATAGATTGCAATTATAATCGTAGTGTACGCTTATTTTTTTTAATGCATTTTAAAATTATATTTTGTTAGGGCAGCTATATTGCGATGTTCGTGAAAGTCATTCCATCGTGTACCGTCAAATTATTTTGTTACTCACTTTCGGATATTTTTGTTTATTACCAAAGACATTTTGGAAATTTTATTTTACAAATGCGATTGCGACATTATTATCTTATTACCGTTAATAGTCCGTTAATAATTCATGCTTGTC
Source organism: Oeneis ivallda (assembly GCA_029955525.1). Taxonomy (NCBI): domain Eukaryota; kingdom Metazoa; phylum Arthropoda; class Insecta; order Lepidoptera; family Nymphalidae; genus Oeneis; species Oeneis ivallda. The sequence goes on along the minus strand of JARPMR010000002.1, from coordinate 21,553,887 downwards.
ATTAATATTAATCCAATATTTTCTATAATAATGTTTTATTATGCATAATTTAGTGCGCTGTTTCTACTGTTGTGTGACATTTTGAGAGTATTTTTATTAAGTAGGATCAGATTCGGTGGTGGTTTAAGAAATACTCTCGTAATGTCTTGACGCCCTTTGTCGTGTCGATCGATAGTGAACAGTGTCAAATCATCATTATGTAAATTATTTATGAATAACTTTTTATTTATCGATTTAAAATTGTAAGTTCCTAACTAGCTAGCTTCTCAGATATCGAATGTGGACGATACAATATTAACTTATCCGTTTGTTATGACAGTGGGGTATATTTTAATAATTGCTTGTTTTATGGGTAATGTTCAGATGTTCTCTGAAAGTTAAGTAGTGTCGTAGATAATCCGTAGCACTGTCGTAGCGCTGTCGTAGCACCGTCAGCCGGCGCGGTGCGGTGCGGCGTTTGCGTAGCTCCTTTGCCGCCGTAGCGACGACGCCTTTATAGAAATGTATGTGGTATTCCACTGTACGTTATCAAATGCTACATGTCACAATAATATTTATGGTTTGGTGCGAGGCTTTGACCGTGGCTAGTTACCACCATACCGTTAAAGACGTACCGTCAAAGGCGTTCCGGTACCTACGATAGCGTATATAAACCGAAGTTTACTGTTTGCTGTCTTCCAAGTAAGCTGGTTGCCGTCGTCGCTTACCATCTTGTGAGATGGCAGTCAAAGGCCATCTTGTCATCGAATATATCAAGAATTGTGCCTTGCAACGCCGTACCAGCCGTGTGGCATATAGAACGACTAATTGCCGATTTCACCAACGTCGAGTGGCGTTTAACCGAGGAATAAATTGGGCGTTCTGACAGTTTTTGTATTGAAAATCTGACAAAATATTAAAAGATAATAGATAATTTTGTATGGGCCACCTAAAGAAAATCAACTGTAGCATTATAATTAAGTCTGCTTTTATTGCCCTAATGGAGTAGTTTAGTTAATGCTAAGACAGCATTTGTCTGAATTCACTTGGAGAAAATAGGTATGTTCTTAGAAATGGTTTTTCGTAATAATTAATTCATTAATTACTGTAAACTATTTTATTCTAGGGTCAAATATCTTTTTTCACCAAGTGAATTCAGACACTCTGTTTTAGGACTTTAAAACTACTCTATAAGGGCAACAAATACTGACATAGTTCATAATGGTACCATTAACTTTGTGTCTGGGTCACACATCCTATTTTATTGCACTGTTAAACGTTACTCAACGTTGGTGAAATCAGCACTTAACCACTAAGTCTGAGATCTATAGATGGCACTCTCCCTCGGCTCAGACTCAAGTCTTGAGTTAAAACGCGACAGATTTATGTACCATTTTATCTATACATTGAGTCTTGAGCAGAGCCACAGTACGATCTATAGATCTCAGCCTAAGTGGCGGAGCACCGCGACGTCTGGCATCGCTCTCAGGGTGAGATCTATAGATTGCACTCTCACTCAGCTCAGACTCAAGACTGAGTTAAAACGAGACAGATTTATGTCACGTTATATTTATGTCTCATTTTAACTATACCTTGAGTCTTAAGCAGAGCCACAGTACGATCTATAGATCTCAGCCTAAGTGGCGGAGCACCGCGACGTCCGGCATCGCTCTCAGGGTGAGATCTATAGATTGCACTCTCACTCAGCTCAGAATCAAGACTGAGTTAAAACGAGACAGATTTATGTCAGGACAGGAGGTGTCTCATTTTATCCCCGTCCCGAGCCTTGAGCAGAGCCAGAGCACGGTCTTTTAGTGCACTTAGTCCACCGTCGGTGCGTTGTTAGTACATTTTCAGTGCGCTTTCGGAGTATTGTCGATCATATAAGCGTTGATATCGGTGCACTGATAGCACATTACGAGTGTACTTTGGGTGTATCGTTGGCGTAATAGACGGTTTTGTGTTATACCATTGGTGTAATTTCGGTTCACCGATGTTCTGTACGATACCGCTTCACCAGCGTGTAGTGTGCCCGTACTTGCGTTCGATTTATCATTAGTGATCTGTTGCAATACTAATATACTTACCACGTGCCTTAACTACACGGCCCACTCCCATATCATCTAGACGTACTATGTTATATTATTATGTATTGATAGTTATTATAATGTACATATGTTTTCAAATAAACCAATATTTTATGGATTTTTTAAGGAATTTGTATATTGTAAAGAATATTATTAATTTTATCATAAAATTAATGCCTAGCTCATAAGTGCTACATTTGTGAAAAATAAAAAATAACATTTTAAAAACACATTGTTTTATTTCGTTTAACATAATCAATATTAGTAATTTATAAATAACGTTAATATTGTTTAATTAATTAATAAAAGGCCTATAAAAATCACTTGCTGACTATGTAAAATAAAATTAAATGCCTTTTAACTACGCAATAAAGATATAGTTATAAGAACACAATTAGTTACAAGATAAAGTGACTGTTAAGAACACTGAAATATAAAATATTCTTCTGAGCCATAGGCCAGAAGCGGGAATTATTAAGATAGATGCCTATTAAAGTGGTCAACCTGTACCACATTCACCTGTACCAACCTGTATTCACAATGAGTACCTACTGTTTTAAAACTAACGTAAATGAAAAACGTATGTCGTGATTTCATTATAATAAATATTTAAATTTTAGAACAAGTAGTGATTCAACTATAAACAGAATAGAAACTCAGTGTCCATTGCATGTTAGAAACCATTTTAGAAAGAAGGTATTTTAAAGAGTTACTTAATACTTGTGTGAAGACAATCCAAGTAGTGCTCTGCTTTTTTTTCTCATACACAGTTTTGATTTAATAGATTTGTCAATTTATCTAGTAAGTAAATAGATTTTTTACAAAATTGAGATAGCACCATTATAGTTTTATCTTTCGCCCCATTCCGGGAAAGTTTGAACTAATAGAATTCTCAGACACCTACTGAAGGTCGTTCATGGATGCAGCTGTGAGATTGTCTAAAAAATGATTTCTACACTGGCAATCGCAATCACCTCTGATTGGCTATCCCGCTATTAAGTAGGTACCTACCTATTAAAAATGCATTGGAGCAACAAGAACACCGTTCAGCCAGTCAGAGGGATTGCGGTCGTCCTAGCAATTATTATTTTTAGACACATCGGGCGTTTCTTCACCAACATGACACCTACATTCTGCATTTGACCGACACCGACACGCTCCGACCTGACACGGCGGCTTTGTGCTAAAGGCACGGGGGTGCGGGGCGGGGTCAGGCACACATGGAAGTTTTGCATGCGTACTCAACAATGCATAGCGATGCCGGACCGACACCAAGGAGACTTGCCGACGCCGGCGCCGACATGTCTGTCGGTCCGTGCGAGTGAGGCAGTGTGCCATATGATTTCATACAATTATGCGTCCTCTAATGTCGGTGTCGGTGACCTTGCAGTGAAGACACGCCCATCAGGTAAACGATCAAAAGTAACTAATTCCTCCATTATATTATTATTACCGGCAATCTAAAATAGTCCAACGGATTTTTTTAGCTGTTTCTGCTTCCACGCGGGCAACGTCCCGAACTCCTTGTAGGCCATGTTGAAAGTGGACACGAAGTCATCGTGCGTTAGATAAAGCTGAAAAAAGGTCAATTAGTGGCTTTAGACGTCAATAATCTACTACTGCGACTCCCTCCCTCTTGTCAAAAATTTTCGAGTTCGGCTAGTGACATTGCAACTCTCAAGTAAGAATTGTATTGTTTGTATATTGTGCGCTGCCATGGAAAAAAATCCATGCTATCTTATTGACATAGCATGGATTTTTTCTATTTAAGATGGTGCCGTAAAAGCAGCGCATTGAAACCGCAACGCGCCTTGTGGCATCGTTTCTATTAGTATATTATAGCTGTTAGATCAAAGCTACAAAAGCCCTGTCTTTTTCGAATAATAATAGCGCGGTCCTCTGCGAATCAAATTTGCAGTTATTGGAACAAAGTTCCTTATCGGACGGTACGGGGTTGGCGGATGGAGTATAGGCGAAAAAAAGTGTAAAAAATTTCCGTCACGAACGTCACGTCCGCCATTTCTATAGTGCACACATGTGGCGAGAGATGGCGTTGATCGTAAAAGGTATCTAATGTTAAACTTGACTCTACGACACTCACGAATTTTTTCTTAGTTTGAAATGGCAATACAATACTTACTTCTTTGGTAAGTGGATCCACATCATGCGGCATGTGCTCCTTGGGCCCGCGCAGCACCGACAGCGGGTACTTCTCGTGCTGGTCGAAGCTGTTGTCGGTGTTGCCGCAGTGCAGCGCGCTGTTGCTGCCCCGCACGATCGCCTTGCCCTCTAGCGCGCTCACTATCGCACTGAAGGTTTTGTGGCTCTGTAAGACAGAAGCAAGCAGTGATTAGTAATGCGGTCTCCTATTCGGGGGTTCGCAGGTTCGATCCCGGGCACGCACCTCTGGCTTTTCTAAGTTAAGTGCGTTTAAGAAATAAAATATCACAAGCTTCAACGGTGAAGGATAACATCGTGAGGAAACCTGCATATCTGATAGGTACCTGAGAGTTCTTCATGATGTTCTTAAAGGTGTGTGTAGTCTGCCAATTTGCATTGAGCCAGCATGGTGGACTATGGCCTATAAACCTTCTCTGAAAGGAGACCTGCGCTCAGTAGTGAGCTGTTGATGGGTTGCTGATGATGATGATGATGATGAAGATAGAAAGTAGGCGTTACTTGGCGGACGTCTCTGATACAAGTTGTGACATCGATGTAGGATTCCTTAGTAGGATCCATTTTACAAGCAATGTTTAAAAATATTTTTGTAGTTTCTGGCACCTATACCTACTTCAGCCAGTCTTTATCTAGGTATAGATACTTATAGTAAATCCACAGGCAGGTAGATTTAAGTTTACCTTCCACATAGAGGGTTTCCAGTGTGGGAAGAATCCAGTGAAGTTGGGTGGTTCTCGACCTTGGCTGATTACTAATATCGGCGTCTCGGGGTCTCGTGCTGCTGGATCTAAAAGGAAGACTAAATTAATTTTCTTATTATTTCGCCTGCCGATGGTTTTTTTATGCGACCTATTTGCATTCGCTCGCGATTTCAATTTAACCCGCAGTCGGTTTTTCTATCATCTTCACCGATTTAAACACTATGTCTCATTGACCCTAGACGAAGGTATTCTTGGCAGGACGTGATCGGTGGGCCAATAATATATCTACTAATAATTTCCAGTAATCCTGTATAGTAAAAGTAAGTGTTTTGGTTACCATGGGACAAGTACGACTGTGCGACCGCGCGGGCATCGTCCCTCGCGCGCGGCCCGCAATGTGCTCCGAGAAACAGGAACACTACGGCGTTCGCGTCCAATATGGCCGCCATCTCTGGCGCGAGGTCGTATTGACTGAAGGAGATTATCTCCTCGACTGGAAAGGTTATACGATTATTTCAGCTATATATAGGTACTATAAGTAGAAGTAGGATATACCTAAGTAGGTACGTTATTGGGGTCCTAACTCCCAAGCTGCTCTGCTGGAATGGTAGCCTCTTGTGTTTAGTGATTTAGATGAGACAAGGGAGTTGGCGTATGACCGCTCCGTGTGGATGTCCAGTTGTTGAACAATCCCCGAAGGTCCTATTTCTGCAAGTTCTATATCCAGGAAGATCCAATTCCTCAAACGTTCAATCTATATTATCTATTCGTCTAGTCTATCCTTAGATCCAATTATTATTCTACGAATTTTACGGTGTGACAATAGGTTTCCTGCTGCTGCTGCGGTTGTTTTTTTTTGGCAGGAAGAAATTGATAAGAAAATAAAATGATTTATTTTTCTTTAGAATTCGGGAGTCAAACAACTTAATTACTATAGGTACCCAATTCTCTAAAGGAAATTGTTTTATAAAACTCACAAGAGTATTGTCCGGCCGCGCAGAGCGACACGTAGAAGAGGCGCGGCGGCAGCGGTCGCTCCACTTCTTTGAGCGGTGACGCGACCAGCAGCGATCGACGCTCGCCAAGTGCGTTCCAGAAATCACGCTTTTCTTTTCCTTTAAAAAAATTAAACATTGAACAGTAACCGTCGAGCGTCATCTTTGTCCGCCCGATGCTACAAAACGTCCCATAGGTTTGAGTGGTATTGCGTTACAGCAATGGTTGCAGTGTAACAGCGTGTTCTTGCAGAGAGACGTTGGTGAAGGAATAAAGAAACACAGACTGCAGTGTCTAATGGTAGTGGCATATATTACATATTTACAAAGGTCTTTTATACTAATAAAAATTATAAATAAAGGTGGGAGAAGTTGGTCCATAAGTGGCGGACATGGAGACGACACTGCGAAGTCGAAGCAGGCCGAATGTCTTGGGATTTTCTTTTATCTACTATTGGGTAAGCCGTAAAGCTACCTACTGTAAGCCTACTGTAGGTTATGTTTCAAATTCTTATACGATACTCATCATATATTATTATGGAAGTTTTTCTGGAATCAGTCTGCTACTGTAGGTACCTATTAGCTTTGTTTATGTATTTGTTAATAGCTGATACTGAGGACTACCTCCGCATGGATTTAGGTTTTAAAAAATGCTTTTTCGTTCAAAATTTAACGTCCATTTTCAGCCCTTTAGTATTGGAATTCAGATTTTAAGGTTTAATGTGGAAACCGCCGCAAATATGACGTCATCGGTGCCAGGTGCCTATCTATAGATAAGTACCTTGCATAACGAGAGTGTGATCGGCGGCCGCCATGTTCTTGGCGACCTCCCGCTCGTCGCCGGTGGCGGAGGCGCCGCACCACACCCACACGCGCGCGCCCTCGCGCAGCACGTAGCAGGCGCCGCGCGTGCTTGCGCCGCGCCCGACCTCCACGCCGCGCGCCTCGCGCGCGTACTGCCCCGACACGCGGATGAGGGCGCGTGGAGGCGGCACCACCCGCCGCCCGCTCGCTGCACAACAAATTCTGTGCTTAGCATCTCTTCCATCGTCGTCGTCTCAACCGATAAATGTCCACTGCCACACTGCCGGCTTATGTCCACATAGAGGTCTTTTACAAGAATCGACAAACGATCTTGTTGCATCTAGCATCTCGTCGTCTGTCATGTTTTTAAGTTCCAACGTTGTTTCTCGGTGCGGAATCATCATTTATTTATTTATTTATTAGACACACAACAGATTATGACAATAAAACAACAAAAATAATACAGCCATGATAAGAACTAGCCACTCTCCAATACAAAATGTGTCTACAAAAGCAGCAAATAATCGGACGTGTCTTAAATTAAAACTAAAAGAAACAAACTAAACAAAGTTTTACATGACTATGACAAATTGTAATTATAGATATCAAAAAGAGAATTAAATACAAAAAAAAAATCATACGGGCACCTTGGGATCTTGTTGTCTTCGAGCTTGTAGACCCAAAATATATTGATGAAAAATTTTTCTTTTCAAGGCTTTTTTGAAAAGTCAGTCTTTAACATCTGGTACTTAGTGACTATTCCGATGATTGGAATATTTATTCTACTATCAAAAATAATTCGATAAGGATCTCTTCTACATGAGCCTCACGAGGTACCTTGATAACAAACCGTAGAATTACATTAATTTTTCCCATATTCATCATCACTGAAAAGGCATGAAATAAACTTTACTTACGATCGTATTCGGTTGCACTGCCTATGTATGTGATCATTCGACCTTTGAAGATCTGCAGAAAATGCGCTGGTTCCTTGCCTTGGTATACCCAGGCCTGAAAAAAATGCAAAACCTCATTAGGTATGAAGCATCAGTTCGATAAATTAATTCAAATAAAACACGTGAATTATTGAGTACCTGGATGGGAAGACGCCCTAACTTTATGTAGAGATCTTTGGCTTCTTTTGCACCCAAATTCCTCAGATCATTTGGCGAAGAGCCACCCTGCAATGACAGATTAGGTGAGTTTTGCAGAAAGCTTAATCGCCATTTTCAGGTAGACAGCATCAGATGAGAATATCAAGATAGACTGTTATATGCAACCACAACATGCGACCTGAAACGACAATTACATATTTTTAAATACAGGTACTATTTGAGGTGCCCGCGACAAACGAAACTTGGCCATCGGGTGCCACTTAATTGTCGCGTGTTTCGGTCGAAGGCAGCAATTTTTATGATACAGATTCCTGAAGGATATTACGATGTCCTAACCATCCAATAATAAAGTATGCTCTGGTCGCCGGTGGGCGTGTGGTAGGTGTAGAGCGCGAGGTAGCAGTCCTGGTCGTAGAAGGCAGCCGTCTGAGGCCGCTCCAGCTCTTGCAATGGCCCGCCCTCGTCCTCGCCGCGTACGCGCCACATGCGCAAAGAGCCCGATCCGTCGTCCGGGACTTGTGCCTGTAACCATAAACCATTTACAATTTTAGAAGAACTTCAAATTGGAACTTAAGGTAAGTAATTTTCAAAGTTTACCATTCTGATGCCACAATGCGAGCCTAACGAGCACGAGATACTACCATCTTCCATCACTTTTAGATCAGGTCTCAACGGGTCAGAGTATTAGGTATCTACAGCTTTAGAAAAGCAGTTGCTTTACAGTGCTTTTCACCACGAAACCACCCGTTTTTCAGGATTCGTATCCTTGATATCAACATTTGTTGAGATATGTAAATAGGTAATTTTGATTAGCTGAAAACATTTCAATAAAAACGTTATATCTGTATGCAGCGTGGTAACCAGTTAGTAGTAGGTACGTACTTCAGCAGCCAGCCACGCGTTGGACGCGAGGTTAACAGCGTCCAGCTTAGTGGTGGCGGATCTGGCGGCGCGGACTCTCACGTCACGGCGTGAGTCGGCCCAGCTCCAGAGGTGGAATAATGCCGCAAACTCCAACGGCTCACGACCAGAAACCATTGTTGCCACTGGTCCAGACATTCTCTTAGCGCGTGCCAATCCTCTTGCTGCTGCCAACGCCCCGCGAGCATCCGCAACTGGTGCAGACGACCCAACCCAAGCCCAAACCCCTCGAGATCCTCCATCGAGGATATATACGCTCTGAAATAGAGATGAAAAGCGAGATTTAGCACGAAAATTTATATTTAAAGGAAGAATAGAGGATATCAGTAATTGAAGATTTTTCACTAGAATGTTTCTCCTGTTGAGTTTTTTCACTGTGTAACCAGTAAGTATAGTACCTCTATCGAAGAGATAGTGCAGTGCATTCTTTAAATAAGTAGATACGAGTAAAGCAATAAATTGGTGCCAGACTTACGTCTTCCCGCAAATCTTCTCTGTATAATGGAGCGCGTTTGACTTCCTCTAGGCGTGCCGCAGGTTTTTGCGAAGGTACCGCAATCGGTGAAATTCTTTGCGGCTGCGTTACTTTGTAGAGACGAGCGGGCCTTGGTGATTCTGCGATAGACGGCGGCAGACGTATAGAACGGGAACGTAGTTCCAGTAGATTGTTGAGGAGTTCGCGGTCTGTTGTTGGTAAAGTTTGTTCATAACCGTCATGTGCGATGGCAATCCGACGCACCATCATGCCCTTATCTGGTCCTCGTGCCATACGGTAGGCAATCTGTAAAGGTATCAGAATAGTAAACTTGTTATGTGACCCGAAATTACCTATAGTCAGGATTTGAATTTATACTAATGATGTTTGCTTGCTTTATGCTCTTCAGAAAAAAATCTAAATTTATGTAATTTTTTGACTCTTTCTTTGCGGGGCCTCCAAATCTAGCTTCTTCTGTCAGAGAATTTCTCATGGTTTGGAGGCTCCAACATATGATACGAATCGCACTACTTCACCGGGTAATTACACTACCTATCGTGACACGACCAGCCTGCCAAGCATGCACGTCGAAGTGATATCTCCCGCGAAGAGAGAGAGATATTGTCGATGTAGACTAATTTGTCGTTTGACGAATCCATGTGTGCAAACATGTTAGTTTCGATAAAGATATAGAGATAATACGAGAAAAGGCGTAGACAAAATTTTCTCGCGCATGCTAGGCCTGCTGGTGAGTACTTGCTCTCAACACTACCTTGGCTCCAAATATTTTCTCAATCAAATTGGCTGCTCGACCAAGCCACAGCACGATCAAGTTGGACGTGTCTAGCACGAACACGCCATCGGAAGAGAGCTGAGCCCACGACACCGGCTCCAGCTGCAGCAACACGGGTCTGTGTCCGCGCACGCGGTACAGCCGAGGCCCGCCGTTCACGACGCCGTTGCGAAGGATTCTGTAAGTAGCATTACTTTGTTTATCTCGGAAATATTTCTAAGAGATTTTTGGAACGTAGTTCCTTATCGCGCGGTGCGGAAGGGGGCTAGACGGAAAAAATTAAGACAAAATGTAACCGACACTCGACACTGATCGACGCTTTTTTGAAACCGACACTTTTTTGAATGTGAATTTGGCATTGTGTTCGGTATTTTCGCGGTACAATATTGAGTCTCCGTAACCTTGTGGCTTATGCAGTCGCCTAACAGTTAAAAGTCGATGGTTCGAATCCCAGCTCGACAGACTGAATTTTCTATTTTCAATTTTATTTTAAATAATTTCTACATGTAATTTTTTATAACCTATTAGTTAGTTATAAAAAATTAGGGAAAGGTTCCACATGTAGAAATTGTTTAAAATAAAATTGAAAATGGAAAATTCGGTCTGTCGAGCTGGGATTCGAACCATCAACCTTTGGCTGTTAGGCGACTGCATAAGCCACAAGGCTACGGAGACCCATTATTGTACCGCGAAAATACGGAACAAAGATTGATAACGTAAATATCTTGGTGGCAGTTACGCTCTGTAGCACAGATACCTACAGAGTGCCACTAAGTATATATAGCCATCGTTAGTTTGGACAGGTTGACGCGCCAACTTGTGCAAAAGGTAGCGTCGGTCGCCGCATGGTGTTATCAAATATTAGTTTGGTAGTTAGTTTTATTTTAAATTTCTGTGGCCTCACCCGAATCTGGGTCCTGGCTGAAATTCAGCACTGTATATTTTCAAAGAAGTATACAGCATTTGCTGATGGACTTTTTTTCGGGTTGTACCACACATGACACAGTAGGTACTATGCGTTAATCCGACGTTCTTTGCTTGAGTTTTCTAGTCTAAATGATCAGGAGGTGGAAGTACCTAAAGGTATGGCACAATGTGTGACACAATTTTTTAAATAAATGCTTTTTTCTTTAAATACTCCACAGGCCGCATTACCTGAAGCCGTCGCGGAAGTACGAGAGCATTCGCGGCGACTCCTTGGTGGCAGTCTCGCGGTGCAGCACGACGGGCGCGCCCACGTGCTGCAGCAGCTGCGCGGCGCGCCGCAGCGCCAGCGCGCCCAGCGCGCCGCCGCGCTCGCCGGCCCACGCGTGCGCGTGGCGCTCTGCGTACTCGCCATTGCTGTTTTCTTTTATTTCACGACGCTATCGATAAGACCAATAAGTTTATTTTCAATTAGGTGGTGCCTGCAGCTTCGTCCGCGTGGATTTAGTTTTTAAAATTCCGCGGGAACTTTTATTTTCCGGGATAAAAAGTAGTTTCTGAGACGCAGAGAAAACCGCGCCGCGCGCTGCCCGCGCTCCCTCGGACGACCTCCTGCTCTTTCGTCGCCTGTACATGCGTGCGCGTAGGTACTTTAGCGAGCGTACATTCTTTTGTATGTATTGCATTGAAATGTTATTAGTCTTTTAAGGGACGTCACAATAATATTAAAAATAGTGCCACGTCTGTGGGGGGGGGAGGAAGGGGGGGGGACAGTGCCCATCCAATTTTTTGCGTGGTCCTTTCTGGACTTATTTTAATAATATATAAGTATTTCAAATAAACAGATTTTATTAATAAAACGGCGAACTTACAATAACATCAGGACCGGCGGGCTGACCGGGGAGAGAGCAGGAGTATACCAAGTAAGCATCAGCGTCATAGAAAGACCCGTAATGTGACCGCGGCAACAGCTCCGTGCACGATTCCTGAAAAGTAAAACAAATTAAACAAAAGTAAGTTTTTGCTTGCAAACTTGTATCCGCACTCCCATGAAAAGGTTTACATATCTTTAGTTTTGCTGTATCCATTAATTCATTAATTTTATTCATCTCAAATTCTCAACCCATCGTCAGCCGGCCCACTCACTACTATAGGCACAAGGTCTCTTGTATGAGAAGGGCTCAGGCCATAGTCAACCACACAGGCCAAGTGCGAATTGGTAGACTTCACACACTTTTGAGAACACCATGGAAAACTCTCAGGTATACAAGGTTCCTCACGATGTTTACTTTGACCGTTAAACCAAGTGGTATTAATACGCAAATAACTTCGATAAATCAGAGATGCGTGCCCGGTATAGAACCGCCGACCCCACGCAAAGGAAAACTAAGTGTTAAGTTAAAAAAACTTAAAAATTTTAACCACTAGGCATCATTCACCACTAGCATAATATTAATATAAAACCAGCATAATATTAATATTGTTAAAGCGGTTACACCACTTCAAATCATCATCGTCAAGATGTGTACGTCATTTCAATGAGATGGAACGCAAAAGTCGTGTTCTTGCCATTCCACAATATTGATGAATTTGCAGTTACCGACTTGTTCATGCAATCTTTAATTTAATCATAACGTGCAAGATGATGATTACAATATTTATGATTTCGTTTGATTCGTATATGTTTGTTTTGTTTTTTTTTTTATGAAAAAAAAACATACTTAAGTACTTAACACGGTCACGCAAAACTTTGAGAACTCTTGGGAAAGTCAAGGGGACGATTGCACATGTAAATCAAATCAAAGTAAAGGGAGATGCACACTGCGGACTGCCTGTAGCTATATTTCAATAACTAGCTGATGCCCGCGACTTCGTCCGCGTGGATTTAGTTTTTAAAATCCCGCGGGAACTCATTGATTTTCCGGGATGCCTATGTCACCCTCCAGGCTCTCAACTATACCTATCCAAAAAATCACGTCAACCCGTAGCTTTTTTGCTGCGTGATTGACGGTCAAACCAACATACAAACATACTTTCGCATTTATAATATGTTAGTAAGGAAGAATTACTACTTACGATAACAAAGGCAATCTAATTAAATTTTAGAACACAAAAGCTACTATTGTGACATTAATATGATAGTTATATTCCCTCGGGGACTTTTTTGTAGAAAATAATGAGTACTTTAATCATGTAGTACATAATTTTTATGTACCATAAATAGTTTTCTCAGCACACGCTAAATAATATACGCATTTTATAGGCAAAATTTTGCTACTTTGGGTTACATTATTGCAATTTTCTTAAGGATCTCTAATTTTATTGAAAATAAATTATACCCTATGTTACTTTCTGATAACTTAGCTTTTTATTGGTGAAAAAATTGTTAAAATCGGTCCAGTAGTTAAAGAGCCTATTCGGTACAAACAAACAAACAAAAAAATCTTTCCTCTTTATAATATTAGTATAGATTACACTTTATTACGTAGCCTGCTGTTTGCCCGCGAATAAAAGTAGCCTTAGATTCCATTCTCCTCAACTATATGTATATATGCAATATATATATGCAAAAAATCACATCGATCCGTTGCTCCGTTAATGCGTGATTGGAGGACAAACCAACAAACACACTTTCGTATTTATAATATTATAGTAAGGATAAGGTTTTATATTATGGTAAAAACGAGCTCTTGCCGTGAGTTTTGTTTCCGATGCAAAAATAACTAATAAGCAAGTTACCTAAATATTATGCCTACCTAACCATTAAAAAAAAAAAGTAGCAGTGGATTGTCTATCGGTTAAAAGACGAAGACGATCAAAAATAGACGTAAAACTAAAATGTTTAGTCCTATTAGAACTATAGTTCGCTTACAGGAATACATATTTACGCTAAGATTGTTCGTTAAGGTTGAAGACAAGGGTCTGCCCGCGAAATTCAAATTTAATTTGGTTTTCGCAATTTGTATACTAATACGACAAAGTAGGCTTATGGCCTTCTAATTGCACCAGTGGAATTATCATCTTCACATGTTTACATAAAAATCTTTACTTGAAAGTGACCAGTTTAAGAAATTAATCAAAATACTGAGTTGGACGTGAGTTACTCACAAATTAGTCGATATTTTGATTAATTTCTTAAACTGGACACTTTCAAGTAAATTTTTTTATATAAACCTGTGAAGATGATACTGCCATTGTCGCAATTAGAACGCCATAAGCCTACTTTGTCGTATTAGTTTACAAATTGCGAAAAACTAAATTAAATTTGAATTTCGCGGGCAGACCCTTGTCTTCAAATAACGTAGTATTGTGACGACTGTACCGGAATAATGTGGGGCCGGGCAACCGGTTCAGAGAAGTTCTCAAATGTGTATTTGGCTCTAAGTTGGTCTTAAATAGTTCAGTCTCGGTCGGGTGGAGACGCGTCACTGCTCCTCCTCTAGCGGTACTGAGATGTAGGAGGAATGAATCACGGACTCTCCGTTACGAATGGTTTGCCGCCCACAATGGCTTGTAATCATTCGATTCAATGCACTATTTTAGGAATCCGTAAAATAGAAAAGCGAAGTAAAAACGTTGTCTTTTTACGAGTACTTAGACCATCAACATCATCATGAGCAACCCATTAACTTCTCACTGCTGAGCACAAATCTCCTCTCAGAGAAGGATTACAGGCCATAGTCCACCACTCTGGCCCAATGCGAATTAGTAGACTTCAAAAACCTTTGAGGAGGTTATGGAGAACTCTCAGGCGTGCAGGTTTCTTCACAAAGTTTTCCTTCACCGTTGAAGCATGTGATATTTAATTGCTTAAACGCTCATAACTCCGAAGTTACCATAATTCCGCATATTTTCGGTGTAAAATGTAGCTTAAGTTACCTTGTATACATTACAATTTTACGTACCTACATTAAATTATAAACTAACCGATACTGTTCGCAGAGTTCACATTATTGCGCCAGTTTACAATCTGACTAGTTCGTTTATGAACTAACAATTTTTAAAATCTTACGGTGACATATTCAGACATTTCAATCATATTATGAGAAATTTAATTTAATTTTGTATGGTTTAATCTTCTTACATTAAAGGTATTTTTTAGGGTTCCGTAGTAAACAAGGAACCCTTATAGTTTCGCCATGTCCGTCCGCGGTTTAGCTCAGAGACTATTGGTACTAGAAAACTGTAATTTCACAAGGGTAGAAATATTAATCACGCCAACGAAGTTGTGAGATAAAATTGTGAAAAATATTTTTTTTCAACACACTTGCTCGTAAAGTTGCTATTTTTTCTTTGGTCTTACGCCCGGAATGCGGTTTATTACACACTAGTGCGTTTTACTTTTCATTGCCGCACTAGTGTTTTTCTTATTCCACTTTTTTTTAATATCCGTAAAGAGGTTGTTCTTGTTACCAAAAGATTTATTATTTTGTAAATAAATAAACTTGTTGTAGTCAAAATCTGATGAGATAAGATTATACTTCATCTAATTATCTATTAAAGCATTTAAAAAATACAATATTTTAAATCATTAATTACCGTAAATTCTTATTAGAAATACATAATTATGGCTGAATGGCGGTGTTCGGTGCCTCTGGACTTAACCTGCGCGCGCATAGTTATTCAACCAAAGATACTGCGCGCGAAAAAATAAACCTCCGCGCCATTTTGTGCAAACATTTGTTCGTAATAATTGCTTTAATAATTAAAATGTATTTTATACCTACCTAATTGTTTTTTTCCTCGCAAGTGTGTTGAAAAACGTCGTATGATACGCGTGTGCTTTGTTCATTACAGTCTTGGCTCTATTACAGCCCTCGCCTTGCGGCTCGGGCTGTGCAATACCGCCTCGACTGTAATAATAATAATAATAACCTGGCAACCCTGAATGTCAGCATACATCATATTTTTTCGCAGTTACATTTTTGCCGAAATAAATATTATAAAACCGATCTCAACAGAATTTCCGATTTAATTCAATAAATTTACCATAGTGAAAACTAATTAGAACAAGAAACCATGAAAGAACAAACAAAGAAAATCAAAACAGTCCGAAACATAACTGACACAACCTGTCAATAGATGCCTGAAAGACTACAAAAGAAATTGGACGAATTAATAATGTAGAATGCTGACACGATCCAGAGCACGGAACGCACAAACACCACCCCCGGACTCGTCGCTCAGTTCCGCCTCGCAGCCACCCGGGACCACGCCCAATGCTGCAGTTGCGTCGAGTTCGAGCGACGAGTTTTTCTCCCCGCCGACGTCGCCACCACCAGTACATCGTCGTGGGAGAGGCCGGCCACCGACTTGCTTGGGATCCCGAGGCCCACCGGCTTCTGATAGGGTCCCCGCATCCGGCGGTAGTGTGTCGCGCATGAGGTGGACAACATCCATTAATGAAAATGTCATGCGCGCATACTTGGGGGCTACTGAGGGTGGAACCAACATGACCGCGTACCGTGCTAGGATGCATGCTTTGTTTCAGGTCCTTGAACCAGCTCTCAATGTGTCGGCTCAGCGACTGTCGGACCAGGTGCGGGTTATTCAGCGTAATCACATGCTGGACAGCGCCGTGCTTGATCGGCTTCGCTCTGAACTGCAATGTAACCGCGCTACCCCCCCCTCACCGCAAGCTCCAGCACAATCGCAAACTGCTCATGCGATTTCGCTGCAGCCCACTCAGGCTGGTGAGGGACAGGATAGCGGGGCTGCACAATATGTAAGTACCCAGTGTAGTGAACAATTGAGGAGTGCTTTGGAGAGTGCTATTCGGGAATATAGATCTTCACCACCCGAGTTTAGACCGCGGTTACCTCGGTTGCCCATGAAAAATAAGAACAAAGCGCTAATGGGTGCCCTGGATTCACTGCTGCCGAGTTATTTTGACAGCAGCGAAGACCTTTCCGACACACATTCGATTCTGTACTGCGCGGCTGTTGCGGCATGTCGTGTTGCTAATGTAAAGTTTATTAATAATGATACAGCAACACGACCGAAGCCTACCGCACCAGCATGGCAGTGCAGTATCGAACGTCGTATTGATGGGGCTCGGGCACTCATTGGCAAACTACTCTGCTTCAGGGAGGGCAACACTCGCCCTAGAGTCATGCGCTTTGTGAGGCGCGCTTTCTTGGGGACTGATATCAGCCCTCAAGATTATAAGGCGCGCGTCACTGAGCGCATTGACTTCCTGAAACAGAAGGTCTCAGCATGGGCTAGCCGTATTCGCAGATACAAGTGCCGGGTCGAGAGATATACCCTGAATCGCACTTTCCAAAGCGATCAGAGGCGGGTATACCGAGGTTGGGAACACCCTGACCAAGGTGTCACCGATACGCGCCTACCGGATGATGAAGCCATGACCTCATTCTGGCGCAACATCTGGTCGGCGCCTGTCGCTCACACTGAGGGTGGTTGGACGTGGGATGTAGAAAGAGCGTGCGATCAAATTCCAGAAATGGACCTAGTTACTATCACCCCTGAAGACGTGGCCACTGCAGCCCGTCCCCTGCCCAATTGGAAATCCCCTGGGCCGGACGGGCTGCACAACTTTTGGATAAAGTGGCTACGCAGCTCGCACGCTCGTTTGGCATCCCAATTCCAATCATCTCTAGAGTCAGAGTCGCTACCCCAGTTTCTGACAACAGGTATTACCCTCCTGCTCCATAAGTCAGGTAGTACCACGGAGCCCAAAAATTATAGGCCGATTACGTGCCTACCAACATTGTATAAACTTCTTACATCCATTCTGAGAACAAAAATTAACGATCATATCAATACAAAATCCATCATGTCTATTTCTCAGAACGGATGTAGGAATGGCTCCCGTGGTACTAAGGAGCTTCTCCTCATTGATATGGCCATTTGTCAACAGGTTCGGCGCTCCCGAAAGGATCTATCGACATGTTGGATAGACTATAAGAAGGCCTACGACTCTGTGCCCCATACATGGCTCATGAAGGTGCTGGAACTGTACAAAGTAAACACAGTACTACGCGCCTTCCTACAGACGTGTATGGGGCAGTGGAGGACAGTCCTTCACTATCCAGGGTGTCGCCGGACCCTGGGGAACGCGGAGCCTATAAGGATTGAACGAGGCATATTCCAGGGCGATAGCCTCAGTCCTTTGTGGTTTTGCCTGGCTCTGAATCCTCTGAGCACTCTCTTGGAGAATTCAGGGCTAGGTTACCGGTTGAGGAGAGGTGGTCAGGTTATATCACACCTCCTTTACATGGATGACCTAAAACTCATTGCCCCCAACAAATCACATCTAGAGTTACTAAAGGTAACTAAAGCCTTTAGTGATTCCATTAGGATGGAATTTGGTGTGGAAAAATGTGCGGTCATGCATGTAAAGCGAGGGAGGATTGTGGAATCTGAGGGTGTTGAGCTCTCGGATTCCATATACCTCAGATCGCTCCCCCCAACTGAAACCTACAAATACCTGGGCATGGCGGAGGCGTTAGGTATCAGAGAGGCCGACATGAGTCAGTCGGTGAGGGAGCGTTTCCTTGGCCGCCTGAAGAAAGTGCTGAAAAGCCTTTTGTCGGGCGGCAATAAGGTGCGCGCCTTCAACGGTTGGGTCATGCCGGTCTTGATGTATTCCTTCGGCATACTCAGGTGGACTCAGACTGAGCTTGACGCCCTGGACAGACAAGTTCGTGCACTGCTGACCACATATCGGATGCATCACCCGCGCTCCTCGGTGATGAGGCTGTACATTCCGCGGAAGTGTGGGGGAAGAGGCCTTTTGAATGCCAAAACCCTCCACAACCGCGAGGTGTGCAGTCTCAGGGAGTACTTTCTCCACGCCGAGACGGAGATGCACCGCGATGTGGTCGCAGTGGACAGGGGTCTGACGCCGCTCTCCTTGGCTAAAGAGAACTGGCGCATACCTGTGGTGTTCAGTACCAATGACCGCAGGGTTGTATGGCAAGGTAAGGAGCTTCACGGACGCTTTTATCGGGCCCTCCATGGGCCTGATGTTGACTTTGAAGCGTCCGTGGCCTGGCTGCGCTTTGGTGACCTCTTTGGGGAAACCGAAGGGTTTGTATGTGCAATTATGGACGAGGTCATGATGACGAACAATTACAGAAAATACATAGTGAAGGATGGAACGGTAGACATATGTCGGGCATGTCGCCGTCCTGGAGAAACTATCCGTCACATTGTCTCTGGTTTTTCTCATCTGGCTAACGGCGAATACTTACACAGACATAACCAAGTGGCCAGGATTATCCACCAGCAACTTGCCTTGAAATACAATCTTGTGGAATCGGAGGTACCGTACTACAAGTATGTGCCCGACCCAGTTCTTGAAAATGGTCATATCACACTGTACTGGGATCGATCTATCATTACAGACAGGACTATTGTAGCCAATAAGCCTGACATAGTGGTGATAGATCGATCAGAGCGCCGTGCAATGATTGTTGATGTTGCTGTCCCGCATGACGAGAACCTCGTGAAAGCCGAGAAAGAGAAACTCACCAAGTATCTCGACTTGGCGCACGAGGTTGTCGCCATGTGGAATGTAGACTCAGCAATCATTGTACCGATAGTCGTCACCGCTAATGGTCTTATAGCCAAGAGCCTCGACCAACATCTTTCGAGGCTCTCGTTGGGTAGCTGGGTCAAGGGCCAGATCCAGAAGGCTGTTCTCCTGGACACGGCTCGCATAGTCAGGAGGTTCCTCTCTCTGGGGCCCTGACCGCCGGTTGCTTGGACCCTGTTCCCGAGGCCGGTGGACCGCTATTTTTTATATTTTTAAATGTTTTTTTTTTATAATCAAATATTTAAAAATGTAAATTATATGATATAAATGAAATAAATGTAAATAATAATAATAATAATGTTTTATTTCGACCATCTGGGATCATATTGTGTTAGTAACAATAAACTTAAACCTATATTAGTAACACTAAAACCTAAAACTTAACCTAAGACGGCACCGATTTGTCAGCACATGAACCATGCAACAGTGGTTCAAGGACTGACAATCGATCCTGTCAGCAAATGCCCTCAGGACGCTATTAGAGCTGGCCCGAACTCTACGCAACAGGGATGTGCACCGCTTTCGCATAAGAAAAGATGATCAGAAAAGGTTCTATAAAAAACTGGAGTGCCCAGCAGTCTGTTATACCTCTCAGCGGCCGAGCCCGGCTGACCTCGTCGCCTTTTGGCGAAGTGTATGGTCAAGAGAGGTGGAGCATGAGGAGGGCCCTTGGATTGCGGCGGTTGAGGAAGCATGTGCCTCAATAGAGCCGATGAACCCCGTCACCATCTCTTCGGAGGATGTAGCTGGTGCGGTGCGCCGGGCCCCGAACTGGAAAAGTCCGGGACCCGATGGGCTGCATCACTACTGGTTGAAGGGTTTTTCGCTCTGCCATGCTACTTTGGCTCGACAATTCCAAGATGCTCTCGAGCAAAGGGCACTCCCGAGCCTTTTCACCACCGGGATCACTCATTTAGCTCCTAAGTCAACCGATACCGCTGACCCAGCTAAGTACCGCCCCATCACATGTCTTACTTCCATCTATAAGACATTGACATCCGTTCTGAGCCTTAAGATCTCCCGTCACGTAGACGAGAACAACATCATGTCTGAGGCTCAGAACGGATGTCGGGGCGGTGGTCGTGGTACTAAGGAGCTCCTTCTCATCGACTCCGTCGCGGGCCAACTGGTCAAACGCAATCGCCGGAATTTCTCTGCCGCCTGGATTGACTATAAGAAGGCATTCGACTCGGTGCCCCATTCATGGCTCTTGAGGGTCCTTGAGCTGTACAAAGTCGATAGTACAGTTCGAGACTTCCTCGGAGAGTGTATGGGGCAATGGAGTACGATTCTTTGTCTCCATGGCGAGCGGTTGGCGGCTGCGGGTGACCAGATCAAGATACGGCGGGGTATCTTCCAGGGCGATTGTCTGAGTCCTTTATGGTTTTGTCTGTCGCTGAACCCTCTCAGCTCTTTGCTGGAGAGATCAGGGACAGGCTTTCAGTTTCGGAGAGGAGGGACAAAAGTGCCTCACCTTCTCTACATGGATGACCTCAAGCTGCTAGCACCCAATGCCACCCGCCTGAGGGAGTTGCTGAATATCACCACTGAGTTCAGTAACTCCATCAGGATGGAGCTTGGACTAGACAAGTGTGCGGTCTTACATGTGGAGAGGGGACAGGTTACTCATTCGGCTGAGATCAATCTTGAGCCATCCAACATCAGGACCCTCTCTGAAGCTGAGTCATACCGGTATCTGGGTATGTCACAATCCGTGGGGGTAAAGGAGGCGGACGTGAAACAGTCAGTTTGCGAGGTCTTTTTTGGCCGCCTGACAAAAGTTTGTAAAAGCTATTTGTCGGGTGCCAATAAGGTCCGAGCATATAACGGCTGGGTCATGCCCGTTCTCATGTACACCTTTGGCGTACTCAGATGGACTCAGACCGAACTAGACGCACTGGATAGAAAAGTCCGCACGACTATGACTCTCTACCGCATGCACCACCCCAAATCGTCTGTTATGAGGTTGTATATACCCCGAAAGTGTGGTGGTCGAGGCGTATTAAGCGTCAAGACCATGCATAATCGGGAGATATCCAGCCTCAGAACCTACTTTGAGACGAAGAGGGAGTGTCCAATGCATAGAGACGTCATAGAATGTGATAAAGGACTCACTCCCCTATCTTTGGCCAAACTCGAGTGGCAGAAACCGGTGGTACTAAGCACCTCTGACCGGGAGACCGTATGGAAGGAGAGGGAGTTGCATGGACGCTTTTTTAAAGCTCTTAATGCGCCTCACGTAGATAAAAAAGCGTCCGTGCAATGGCTGCGCTTCGGTGACCTCTTTGGGGAAACCGAAGGTTTTGTGTGTGCAATACAAGATCAGGTGGTTAAGACGCGGAACTACCGAAAGTACATCTTGAAGGATGGCACTCATGACATCTGTCGAGCGTGTCGCCATCCAGGTGAGTCACTCAGGCATGTGCTTTCAGGATGTTCGGCTCTTGCTAACACTGAGTATCTGCACAGACATAACCAAGCGGCCAAAATCCTTCACCAAGAGCTTGCTCTGAAGTACGGTCTCCTGGATGAGAGAGTGCCGTACTATAGGTACACACCGGTGCCAGTACTCGAGAGTGACGGAGTCCGGCTCTATTGGGACCGGTCCGTCATCACGGACAGGACTATTCTTGCGAATAAGCCTGACATCGTGCGGATGGACCGGGCACAGTCGAGGGTGTTTTTAGTGGACATCACCATCCCACATGATGAAAACCTCGTGAGAGCGGAGACGGAGAAAAAACGAAAGTATCTAGATCTGGCTCACGAGGTTGCCAGCATGTGGCATGTGGAGTCCACTGAAATCATCCCAATCGTCATTTCTGCGAATGGGTTGATCCCAGTCAGCCTCGCTCACCATCTGAGGCGACTGGGGTTCCGTGGCAGATCGCTCGCGGCCAAGATGCAGAAAGCGGTGTTGCTAGACTCGGCTAGGATAGTCCGTCGGTTTCTCAGCCTGTCGCCCTGACCCCCGGCCGTCTGGTCTCCCCTGCCGGGGCGTAATCCTCCGCCCGCTACAAGTATTTATTTATGTAATGTATGTGTAAGTTTATTATATGTGTATATATTTATGTTTATTATATTTCCCTTTGGTTTTATATGTATTTATATTGTACGCGGGTGTGAGAGTCAAGATATATAAAAATAATAATAATGTTTTATTTCGACCATCTGGGATCATATTGTGTTAGTAACAATAAACTTAAACCTATATTAGTAACACTAAAACCTAAAACTTAACCTAAGACGGCACCGATTTGTCAGCACATGAACCATGCAACAGTGGTTCAAGTACTGACAATCGATCCTGTCAGCAAATGCCCTCAGGACGCTATTAGAGCTGGCCCGAACTCTACGCAACAGGGATGTGCACCGCTTTCGCATAGTGGTGTAGAAGCAGTCTACACGAGCGTCGGCGAACATCCCTGACGCGCTGCAGAATCGAGGCAGTCCCAACAGCATCCTGAACGCATTATTATACTGTACACGCAGGGCGTTGTACTGCTTCTGCGTATAACTGATCCACAGGCTGCTCGTGTAAAAGGAGGTGCAGTATGCTCTAAAAAGGGTGATTTTTACTGGCACCGAACAACGAGCAAACCTGCGGACAATCATGATTGCCCTGACACACAAAGCCCTGCGCTCTCTCTCTATATCGGCATCGTCTTTCAGGTCAAAGGAAATCACATGGCCCAGGTATTTAAACTGAGACACCCTCTTCAACGGGGTACCGTATAATTTAATGGGTGGGACAGTTGAGGGCAAGGATTTTCCCTTGGCCTGAAAGACCATGCATTCACTTTTTTTGACATTGTAAGTCAATCCGTGTGTGTAGGCGTAATTTTCGCATATGCTTAACAATTTTGCTAAGCCACAAACAGAAGCACTCAGCAACACCATGTCGTCTGCGTAACTGATATTGTTAAGACATACTCCATCAATATGACAACCGACATGAGTGGTGCTAAGCGCCTCTATCAGAGCATTGACATACAGGTTGAAGAGCTTAGGGGAAGTTAAACCGCCCTGTCGTACCCCGCACTCCAACCTGTATGGCTGCGAGTATGTTTCCGACCACCGCATGACATTGACCTGGTTTTCATACCAAAACTTGAGAATACCGTTGATGTTTCTGGGCACACCAGTCTCTTTCAGCTTCTTCCATAGTATGTCGTAATTGACCAGGTCGAATGCCTTGGAGAGGTCGAGAAAACATGCATAAATAGGCGTTCGCCTCTCTGTATAATACTTGACAGTCTGCTTTAAACACAATATGGCTGATTCCGTGGACAAACCCGGTTTGAAACCAAACTGATTGTCGTGCAAGTTAACGTAATGACCAAGTTGAGTATCAAGCAAACTGTCTAGGACTTTAGCAACAATAGTGGCCAGAGAAATCGGCCTATAGTTGGACTTGTCACAGATATCCCCAGTTTTATTTTTTACGATTGGTACCACCACAGTTTTCATCAATGCTGCAGGTAAGTACGAATGTCCCATACAAAGATTATAGAACACCGCTAGTACCCTGGGAAGATGAGAACCAGCGTGTTTCAAGTGTTCAATGCTGAGGCTGTCATGGCCAGGAGACTTGCCCCTCGACATTGACATAATGACTTTATAAACATCGTCAACTGTAAATTGGACTCCAATCTCCTGACCACACGCCTTCCCATCTCCCTCCAACTGTGGTGGCCTCAACGGCGACTTTACTGTAAACTGATCCTTAAATAAATCAGCTATACGACCATGATCACTGACACCCTCGACGCTCACTGGGAGACTAAGCCTACCATTAGATTTCTTTGTGGCTTTCCAGAAGCTTTGGAAGTCGTGCTTCGAGTGATGTGAAGCTAGAATATCCATTTTTGTAATGACCAACTTCGCAGACTTGTATCATAATGTGCTATTTTAGGGTACCTCCCGCTACATGTAAAGTGGGGATGAATTTTTTTCTCTCGTCTATCCCACAGTGTGGGGTGGCGTTGAATAGGTCTTTCAAAAATATTGTGGGTGTGGGAAGACCATCTTTCGATTCAAGGATCCGTTTGTGAAATATGATATTTTAAAGTGCTAAATTTTATTAGAGTCAAGTATCCCCCCACCTCTGCCAGCTAAATGGTTGTTTATAGGATACATGAAAAAATTCACAGCAGTAGTATATATAAAGAATTTTATAGGAAAACTATCACGGCTAAGTAGGGTTCATAAGTTAAGGAGTTAAATAGCTGTTTTTTCTAGTCAGGTATTACACGTAGTGTACGTTGCATATTTTGTAGTATATTATAGTATTTAAACCATAGAACTCAAAATATATTTAATATTCATAAATAAAATGAAAGCACTATCCTAAGTCAGCAATAATATTTGTGACTTGCAACTACGGAACCCTACACTGCGCGTGGCCCGACACGCACTTGGCCGGTTTTTTTAGTTCGTAGTAGTTTAGTTTAGTTTAGCAAACTGAAGTTTTATTTCTTTAACAAAATGAATTGCCTAGTTGACATACCTATCTCTTATTAAGTGTAGCAATCACAAATCACAATTACCGGCTTTATCTCGCTTATTATCTCTGATATCTTACTCTTCAGAGCAATTTAGGTAGCCGTCGGAAACGGTCTGTTGGAAACAAAATATTTGCTACTTTTCAGAAAAAAGTTTAGTTCCGCGTGAGCATCGAATTAAGTCTAGTTAATCATAGAGACGAGTGTAAATCATGTCCAGACAGTGCATTGCAGATGACTACCGAGCGTTGCATCGCTATAATCATGGATCTCGCTGCAATTTATTGCACATAACATAACCGTACTTAACTTTCTCCACGGTTTGTTATGAAGAGATATATAGGTATAGTAAGATCAATTTTGCGACGATAACTAGGTAGGTAACATTTAAAAAAAAAACCGGCCAAGTGCGTGTCGGGCCACGCGCAGTGTAGATTTCCGTAGTTGAAAGTCTCAACATACATTTTGAGTTCCATGATTTAAATACTATAATATAGTACAAAATATGCAACTTACACTACGTGTAATATCTAACTTAGAAAAAACAGCTATTTAACTCCTTAACTTATGAACCCTACTTAGCCGTGATAGTTTTCCTTTAAAATTCATTATATATACTACTGCTGTGAATTTTTTCTTGTATCCTATATACAACTATTTAGCTGGCAGAGGGGGGGGACACTTGACTCTAATAAAATTTAGCACTTTAAATTATCATATTTCACAAACGGATCCCTGAATTGAAAAATGGTGTTCCCACACCCACAATATTTTTGAAAGATTTATTCAACGACAGCCCACACTATGGGATAGTCGAAAAAAAAATTCATCCCCACTTTACATGTAGGGGAGGTACCCTAAAAAATAGTTATTTGTGTTATATGGGGCCAAAGGAATTTTTTGTTCCCCGAGGGCGTTATTTTGAATTCAGAGCGAAGTGAAGGATTCTAAAGTAGACTCCCGAGCGCAGCGAGGGATTCTAAAGTAGAATCCTGAGCGTAGCGAGGAATTCAATTTACGCCGCCCGAGAACAAAAAATTTTGGCCCCGAATGACACACACTATTTTTCATCATTACCTATGAGAAAAAGCTAGGAGTATCAAACTACTATGTATAGAGTATAGACATTACCAATACGTATATTGAAAGTTTAAATAAAACACAAATAAATTTTTATGAAATAATTAAACATTAATATTATTTATGTTGGAAGTATGGGCGTATATATCTAATCGACAAATTTGATCACGTGACTTATCGAAGACAACAGCTTCTCAAACATTTTTGAATTTCGACACATTTTTGAATTCTCTCTTCTGATTGGTCCGCGTCAGTGCTTTAGTATGCTAAAGCACGAGCGCGGATCAATCAGAAGAGAGAAATGAAAAGTCCCATGGGGTTAAAATTAAATTTTGCTCCTGCTATCCTCTGAAGCCAATATTCGTTTTTCGAATAGGTATGATGAAAAAATTATTTTTCAAAATTTTATTTCACCACTTTGTCGGCGTGATTGATATTTATACCCTTGTCAAATTACAGATTTGTAGTACCAATAGTCTCTGAGCTAAACCGCGGACGGACGGACGGACGGACAGACAGACAGACGGACGGACATGGCGAAACTATAAGGGTTCCTTGTTTACTACGGAACCCTAAAAATGAAAGGTGCGATCCGCGATTCTAAGTAGGTATTTCATTCTCTATTCATTAACTAGTATGTATCTCATATCGCACTTGAATCAAATAAGAGTCAAACGTATGAAATGCGCTAGGAAGAACAGTAGATAGTTTTTTAATTCAACCTACCTAAGGACTTATATTTTACATAGGTATCTAACTTATGAGTCGTGAAAAGGAATGAAGATGCAGCAATCATGCCACTGCAACAGCTATATAGTTGCACTGGCATGATTGTTTTTATATGACAACTAAATTGTCTAACTTTTTCGCGGTTAAAAGGTTGTGTGACCGTACGAAGTAAAACGTGAGCAAAAGTTTCAGAAAAAATGTCGAAACGGCAATTGTTCTGTACTTTTGTAAGCAAAAAATTGAGTTTTTGGTGTCAGCCTTTCACAAGTGTCCCACCGTTAAATATATATAGATCAAAATATTACGTCGCCCCTATGTTGTTCGTCTTCAATTTTTTAACCGACTTAAAAAAAGGAGGAGGTTCTTAATTCGTAGGAATCTTTTATCTTTTTAAGTTCACCGAATACTCGAAGACACTTGAACCGATTTGGAAAATTATTGTTTCAAATGGTTCCAGGTGGTCCCATTTAAATTTTATCGAAATCGGTCGAGCGGTTTAAAAAAAAATCAACAATAAATTATATACTTTGTACTGGCGCGGGCGTTTAAAGTCGGTTTTTAAAAGGAATTTTTTATTATAAATTATTTATTAATAGATTCTCAGACGCTGACATGAATTTGTTGTGCTAATAATTATTATGGTAGGACCATTTGACTCACTCTTGTTTAGTTTTTTTAGTCCGTCCTTCAGAGAGAGACCCCGGCAGCCATGTCACTAGATGTTGGAACAACATTCCCCCTCTAATAAGGAATTTATTTACAAAAAAATTATTCAAAACATGTGGTGGAGTTTTCTTTTCTTTAGTTTATAAAATAAGTACCTGGATGACCGAGCTTTGCTTTGTTTTTTTTTGGAAAATCTTGTTTTTTTGGAAATTATATTTAGCTATACGAATTACTTACTGATGAAATATGAATAATATTTCTCGATCTTACCGACATAATAGGTAATACGAAAATATGAACTGGTCATTTAAATAAAAAATCACGAGTACAATTACGAATTAGATGCGTTGTAAAGGGCCCCCAATAATAGTTTTTCTCACAAAAGAAGGAACTTCTTTTTTTCTTTCTTTCTTTGAATGGTCATAATTACTATGGAAAAAAATATAACTTCCGGAAAAGGAAGGGTAACGAACCATGATAAAATGTCCGAGATTACAGATAGTTACAGTTTCGAATGTAGGTATGTAATTGTCATACAAAACAGTGAAAGTGAATCCGGCGCCGATCTCGTGATAGTTCACAATAGTTTGCGATCTTTTGTAATAGGTATTCGTAAATCGTGCGATGTACTCGTATCACATTCACAGCGCTAACAACCGCTACACATGGATTTCGTGAATAATAAAATTGCGGTGTTTATGATTTTTTTTAAAGAATACTAAGTCGATCTGGTGGTCTAACATTAAGAGAGAACTAATGCAAGCCAAATTGCCGGAGCGGACAACCCGGGATCGAGTGACCTGGCGCGCGAGAGTGAGGAGCCCCGACCCCGGATGGCGGGAGGAGGGAAGGACAAGAAGAAGAATACTAAGTCCTTTATAAGTATAGATTAGCAAAGCTGATTATTATTTATATTCATGTACATCGGATCCGAAACATGGTCGCTAAGTATGGGTCTCATAAGAAGGCTCAGGGTCACTCAGCGGGCGATGGAGAGAGCTAGATGCTCGGTATATCCTTGCGAGATCAAATCAGAAATGAGGAGATCCGTAGGAGAACCAGTCACCGACATAGCTCAGCGAGTCGCGAAACTGAAGTGGAAATGGGAGGGCACATTTCTCGAAGAGCTGATGGTCGTTGGGGTCCCAAGGTGCTGGAGTGGCGACCCCGCACCGGGAAGCGCAGTGTTGGCAGACCATCCACTAGGTAGGCATCGAAGACATCAAACGATTCGCAGGGAGCCGCTGGATTCAGGCGGAGCAAGACCGAGGCTTGTGGAAGTCCATGCAAGAGACTTTTAGGAATGGATACGAGTTGCGACAATAGTGCAACGAGTGAGGATAATCAGTTTTAATCCGCAACTAAAGAGCGCTGAATAATATAATTTATTTAGACTTTGATTAGATATTGTTCAGCTTAGAACTTCTTACACTTTATGCTAATATCCAGAATCCTTGCTGATACAATCATAATTTTATTATTATAATTAGGTATGCGAAATTGTGCTTGTTGGTTCGTCCTTCGATCACGTTGCAGCAGATACGGTTATTGACTTTATTTTTTGTACATTATTACCTATGTATATTTGAGGGCCTTGATTTTATTACGGGCTATATTATTATTTGACTTTTAATACGGAGAAACAAATCCCGCGGGATTTTTAAAACCTTACCCCATTACGTACAAAGTTGCGGTCATCATAATTAGTTATACAATAAAATAAGTAGGTACCTTTTTTTGACCACCTTGCAAGTTGCGACATCGTTTTCTACGGTTGAGATTAATTACACTATTGACAAAGAACAATACGGCTTAGGCAATAGAATCGTGTTTCAATGTCTTTCCAAACAATACTTTCTGTTGGGCTTCACCGTACTCAATAATGTTGAGTATGGTGCAGCACAGGACATTATTTTGCATATTGAAGACAGGCTTAGGTCAACGGGTAAGTAACGAAAAACTTGTAGCACTATAGGTATAGTTCGGTCAATCGGACAAACATTAACTACTGCTACCAGAGGCCTTGGTACCCAACGACCATTCGGGAAATTATGGGAACTTTTTTATTTTTTTATTTGATGACAAGATAGTCCTTGACTGCGATCTCACCTGATGGTAGGTGACGATGTAGTCTAAGATGGTAGCGGACTACATTGGAAGGGGTATGGCAGTGAAAATTCAACCCATACCCCTAATCGGTTTCTACACGCCATCGTCCCGGAACGCTAAATCGCTTGGCGGCACGTCTTTGACGGTAGGGTGGTAACTAGCCACGGCCGACGAAAGCCTCCCACCAGACCAGACCAGAGACAATTCAGAAATTATAAATTCCCAACTTGACCCCGCCGGGAATCGAACCCGAGACCTCCCAGTTATAAGACCACAGCGCTCTCCACTGCGCCAGAGAGGTCGTCAAAAACCGTTAGAACTTACCGTTATTCGCCAAACGAGGAAGATAGTGTGGTCCTTGGGCACGGTGCGAAAGACCGCGTCCTGTGGCGCCGCGCGCGGCGCACCCTCATCCTCCAACTGCACCTGTACCACAAAAGAAACACGATCAACCACCATCCTCTCAGCGAGACCTTGCGTGATGGTCAACAAGAAACGTTTTTTTTTGTTAATAAAATCTATTTAATCTGAAAATGTGGATAAATACTACAGAAATAAAACTGAAAGAAATATCGTAGTATTTCCTTAAATATCTAAAAAAAAATTGCTTAGGTAAGTAGGTACTTTTTAATATTCCATAAAATTGATGAATCAAATAGAAATAGAATATAGAAATAGAAAATATCTTTATTGTTCACTTACAGTTTAACTGTAACCCGACTTCGGAAAATTGGATCTAACATTCGATATAATGATTTTATTGGTATAAAATATAGCCTATAGGCCCTGGATCATAATAACGAATCGATTGACAACTCGTTTATCAAAATTGGCTCAGTAGTTTAGGTGCTTTGGTAGAACATACGTAAATAGAAACATACACACCTTCCTATAGCCTCCTTTTGACTTTGTCGTAATTGCGTAAGTAAAAACAAACATTGATACTTAATTAAATTTTTGATTTTATCATGAACAAGGTAGGAACACCTACTTAAGAATATTTACCACCGGAACTAGGTATCCGTTGCTTCGGATGTCCATGAGGATTTCCTCTCCTACAAGAGTAGTAAAGTAGTGGTAAATCATAGATAAATACGCTGTGTTATGACGGCCTTTTTTAACCGACTTCAAAAAAGGAGGTTATCTATTCGTCAGAATCTTTTTTTTATGTATGTCCACCGATTACTCGAAGACACCAGTACCGATTTGGAAAATTCTTTTTTTGTTTGAAAGGGTATACCCCCCCCCCCCCCCCCCCGGTGGTCCCACATAAATTTTATCGAAATCGGTCGAGCGCTTTTTAAAATATCAACATTAAATTATATACTTTTAATAGTGGCGAGGGAGTTTGAAGTCGGTTTTTTAAAAAGAATTTTAAAAAAATCGGCCAAGTGCGAGTCGGGCCTCGCTCTTTTAGGGTTCCGTTAAAAAAAATTAAATAAAAATATTTCCATGTACCCATGGAAATATTTTAATTTAATTTTTTTAATTTAAATTAATTTTTATTATTTGTTGCTATAGCGGCAATAGAAATACATAATATGTGAAAATTTCATCTGTCTATCTATTACGGTTTACGAGATACAGCCCGCTTACAGACGGACGGACGGACGGACGGACGGACGGACGGACGGACGGACAGCGTAGGCTTAGTAATAGGGTCTCGTTGGTACCCTTTGGGTACGGAACCCTAAAAAGTACCTACGCAAGAACTTGTGAATCTTAAACGGAAACGGAATTTCTAAATACAATAAAACCGGTCAAGTGCGAGTCGGACTCGCGCACCGAGGGTTCCATACTCCAAAAGTAAAAGTAAAACGATAATATTATATTAATTTGCATAATTATCGTTAACTTTGTTTGTAGAGGTTTATTGTTAATATAAAAAAAACTATGCTAGTTAGAGCGTTGGTTTTATTTTTCCTGTAAAATATACATAAACCTCTATTGAACATAATTATTTCAGATTTTTCGATTGGTAAACTTCGGAGATAAGGGGGGGGGAACGGTATTTTTTTCGACATTTTGGCCGATTACTCAAAAGCTATTATATATAGAAACAAATAAAAAACTGCTTTAGAATGCACAAGTAAAGGCCTTTCATATGATACCCCACTCGGTATAATTATCTTACTTTGAAATTTCAAACCCCTGATTTTCCCCCTTTTTTAATTAAACTAAAATAATTTTCACGTTGATTTTATTTTTCATGTAAAATATACATAAACCTCTATTGACCAAAATTATTTTAGATTTTTATTGGTAAACTTCGGAGATAAGGGGGGGGAACGGTATTTTTTTCGACATTTTGGCCGATTTATCAAAAACTATTATATCTAGAAATAAATAAAAAACTGTTTTAGAATGCACAAGTAATAGTATATTTCATTACAAGTGCGGAAAGGCTGTCATTGCAAAGAGTTCCGACAAATGTCTACCCGAGCCGAGGCGCAGCCGAAGGCGAGGATTGACAGTCGGAACAAGTTGCAATGACGGTTCCGCACGTGTACTGAACGACTATTTTTAATACAGTTGCGAAAAAATGAAGCAATTTAATAAAATAATAAAAACACAATAAACTCAACTAACTTAACATTTATTTCTTATAAAAGTTATAATTCACATATACATTGAAATTGGTACAGTTTTTTATACTAACTGGGGAAGTTTTAGGTTGCATATTTACTGTTTGAGACAAACTATTATTAATTTCGTATGATTGTTCATGTATATTTGTCATACAATGGCGTTTGCTAGTTGATGGAGTTGGATCTGATGAATTATCACTATCAACGAAGGTAGATGTATTCACTTATATCCACGTTGTTCCTTATTTTCAGCATACTTTTTATCATCGAAAACCTCGACCATAACGTAGAAGGTTTTAATTTTGCTGCGAGTTCGGAGAAGTATGCCAACATAACATTTTCTGAAAAACTATTTGCTTTTTTCTCTTCTCTCCACGCAATAAATTCGTCGTATGTAGATATGTAGCGACTTTTTGAATGTTCCGGTAAAATGTTCTCCGAAGCATTTTGTGCAATTATACTGAGTTCCGGTGGTGTTAATTCAAAAAAACTAGGGTCGAAATTACTCATTTTGTGCAACAAACAACTAAACACGCAAAGAAAATTTCTGAAAAATGGCGCCAACCGTAGAATATAAGCAGAGTTTTTTTTTTTTTTTTCACCCATTCTGGTAGGCAAAGGGCTATGCCCATACAGCCAAGTCTTCAGTATAATTTTTTTGTTGATATGAAATGAAAATGAAATTTAATGAGATGAAATGAAATGAAACCTAACCAAACTCATTCAATCAAATCATTAAATCTGATATTGAAACAAATTAGTAGGTTCTTTTTAGAAATATACGTATTTGCATGAATTATAAAAACTTCTATGAATTTTTTTAGTAAAAACTTCATGGTTGGTTTTTCTTTATAATAGACTTTATTTTGACAGTTGGGAAAGAGAACGCACGAGTTCGGGAAAGGTAAAAAAAAGCACGAGTGTGTAATAGCTCACATCCCGAACGCTATACGTCCCTGCAATACGCCACTTTTTGAGCAACTGTATTAAAAAGGCCTTTCATATGATACCCCACTCGGTATAGTTATCTTGAAATTTCAAACCCCCGATTTTCCCCCTTTTTTAATCAAACTAAAATAATTTTCGCGTTGCTTTTATTTTTCCTGTAAAATATACATAAACCTCTATTGACCATAATTATTTCAGATTTTTCGATTGGTAAACTTCGGAGATAAGGGGGGGGGGGGGGAACGGTATTTTTTTCGACATTTTGGCCGATTATTCAAAAACTATTATATATAGAAATAAATAAAAAACTGTTTTAGAATGCACAAGTAAAGGCCTTTCATATGATACCCCACTCGATATAGTTATTTTACTTTTAAATTTCAAACCCCCGATTTTCCCCCTTTTTTTAATAAAACTAAAAATAATTTTCGACTTTTCTTTATTTCAATGCTTTTGGGCCACTATTATACACAACTATGCCAAGTTTCATGTCGATAGCTTTAATAGTTACTGAAATAATAGACTGTGACAGACGGACGGACAGACGGACGGAGAAAGTCTCACCATAAGGGTTCCATTTTTACCATTTTGGTATGGAACCCTAAAAATCGAAATTCAAGTAGTCGTTTGTCGATTAAATTAATTAGTTAGGTTTCATTCTTCCATTCAATAAGCCTTATTAAAATTAACAGAGAATATTTTCTTGATCTAGTTGTAGGTACTTATGAATTAAATAAAGGAGATAATCTTTACCATCGGTAATCGGCTAATAGCAATAAAAAGCTTAGGGAGTGGTTACTCCACCTAACGAAGCTAAGGTCACAGACTAAGGTACCAACGTACTTTTTCGTTAATTTTCCGTTGCCTTTAGTTTATGTAGATTAGAAAATTTATATAAATTAAACATTGTCCTCTCGACCGAAATTCGGCCATAGAGGTCAAGCACCTTCTCTGTTTCCTCACTCTCATATTCCGATCGGAAGGAAATCCGACGTTAATTATTACCTACTGCGTTATTATACCATTGCATTGCTTTGTTTAAATGCTGAAGTCGTGGAAATACCGGGGCAAGTGGTACCTACATTAAAAATATATCTACCTACGTAGGTATATTTTTCTTTCTTTGGTTTCTTCTACACTTCGTAAATTATTACTCGTAAAGCTAGAACCACAAACCGTTACATTCAATTAATTATTATATTATTCAAATGACGATTTGTGCACACACCGGAAACTATTCTCTCAAACATCACTTTCCGTTTTATTCACTAGGGAAACTAAATCACAAAGATGTTTACTTGTTCGGCTCCAACTTCCAGGATATGCATGTTTGTCGTGGTCAGGGGCTGACTGGGGCCATCACCTGAAACGGCGTCGCTCGCTCCCACCAAACCCAGCCCGGTAGACACTAGAGACACAAAATGAGACGACCGGCACGTAGATCCACACTACTTGCACTAACTACTGCCTAACCAACGCTGGCCGGTATACGAGAAAAGAAAACTTTTTTTCACGCTAAATGAACACGCATATTTTAATAAACACAGGAATAAATTATTTCTCGCGAAAGTCCGCGTGGCGTGCCGTGTAGACGAATGTAAACGAATGTCGGAATGGTGTTGTGGCGAGAATATCGCGTTTTCATCTCCGTCAGCAATAATTGTTAATTATACCATAATATCATATACCTAGGTGCCTGCAT
The DNA here is from genome assembly GCA_029955525.1 of Oeneis ivallda. Taxonomy (NCBI): domain Eukaryota; kingdom Metazoa; phylum Arthropoda; class Insecta; order Lepidoptera; family Nymphalidae; genus Oeneis; species Oeneis ivallda. The sequence continues at coordinate 21,519,029 of JARPMR010000002.1, read as the reverse complement.
AGATAGCTTAAGTGGGTATAGGTAGGTATTAATGTTCTGTAGCTTAAGTAGGTACACCACTAAAATATATAAACTGTTTACATATTTTATCCTCGGCCGACTTCAACATAGGTACGTGTATAAACTAAAATTATTTTATACTTTGTAGTGACGGTTTTTAAAAAGAATTTTTGTTATTATTTTAAGCTTTTTAATGTAGCCTCTGTAGAATCTATCTACACATTCTCTGATCGCGAGCGATTTGCTCTTTCATTGAGGAGTTCCGTCCTCCGTCACCGAAGATATTCTTCACCGAATTTAAACTAGAGAGAATATCTTTCATTTATGTAACATAAAATTATTAAAATCGGTTCAGATTTGACGGAGTTATGGAGTAACATCGCCAAAAAAATATCGCGTCGAATTGAGAACCTCCTTCTTTTTTGAAGTCGGTTAAAATAAAAAATAAAAATGATATTTAAGTATATTAATTTTCAATTTTTAAATTTATTTATTTTTCATTACATATCGTTATTAAAATTCATGATACAACCGTTATTATGATTTTAAAATCAGAATTACTTTTGCATAAATCTTTTATTAATTTTATCATAGTTTTATGCTATTTATTATTGCAAGATTATTGAATCGTTATATCGTAGCGTTTACTTATTATTTATTCAGTAGGTAGGTACCTGGTGGAATTATTACGTAATGTGATTTGAGAAAATCTTTAACGCACTTTTTACTAAGAAGGCTTATTAAAAAATCAAATAGACCTGATAAAATATGTCCATCAATGTTCGCCACACTTTCTTGGTTGTAGAAAGTTTTCGATTGCCATCTGGTTGATAAAGCTGTATGGAGCTGTGTGAAGCCAGCTGAGGCTTGCTACGGAGGCTGCCGACTGTCCTGGGCTTACAATAATTCGCACACTGGTCACTGATACATATCTGGTCTAGGAAGCACGGTTCGACGCGCACTTTGTCCACTACTCGTAGGTTCGAGTATGTTCACTTTCGTTTGACGGATATGCGGCGTGGAGTTATAATCTATACCGGACAGCATAAGGAAAAGGGCATAACTTACAAAACGTAAGTAATAATACGTGCACTTGTGCTTTTTGAGCTTTAGGTACAAAGCTTTTTATAAATACATTTATGTTAAAAGTTCAGCAGGTAGACCTTTCCTCCTGATTTCGATTTTGTTTTAACTTTGATTAAACTGTAACTAAACGAACAAATGTTAGATGTGCCCTTTTTCTCTACGATGGCAGTAAGTATAAAAATATTATTATAAATAAAATTGAAGCGTCTGCCTGAATTTGAAATAACTGCCTTTTATTAGGCTCATATCTGTCGGCATGTCTCTACGGGCTAATCTTCAGAAAGACTGAACCTGGCTGACTGTTGAAGGGCATTTTTACAGCAGGCATGTAAAGAAGCAAGCAGTGATCCAAGCTAGGTCATCCTTGAAGTACGTACGAGCTAGACTCTAAGTTACGAGTTACGACTATAATATGGCTTAAGAATCTTAACGTCTAAACCGACCTTGATGAAAGACAATGAAATAGCTTGAATCCCAGAGGCAGAAATGGATCAAAACTAAATCCGCGCGGACGAATTCGCTGGCATCATCTAGTGAGTAATAAAATCGAAATGTAGGTAGTTAGGTACTGTAAGTATTCAGTTTCATCACATTTTTTACGGTCTGCATAGCATAGTAGATAGGTACGCCATGCGTATCATTTATTTAATTTTAATTGTTTTAAACTTTATTCTTATTAGGAATACGCAGTTCTCCGGAAAGGCACTTACCTAAAAATCTACGTGAGTCTACAACTTAACTAGCCGAGTGTGTAGTGTAATCTAAAGTTGGACAATAATATTGTGGCTTTATATACCTACTAGCTGATGCCCGCGACTTTCGTCCACGTGGATTTAGTTTTTAAAATCCCTCGGGAACTCTTTGATTTTCCGGGATAAAAAGTAGCCTATGTCACTCTCCATGGCCTCAACTATACCTATGCAAAAAATCACGTCGATCCGTAGCTTTGTTGCAAACTGCAGTGTGATTGGAAGACAAACGAACAAACACACTTTCGCATTTATAATGTTAAGTATGATAATTACTAGCTTTTTTAGTTAGGTTTTAATAATCCCGCGAGATCACTCTGTTTTTTTTTTTCAGGGTAAAAAGTAGCATATTATTATGTTGTTCTCCAACAGAGACAAATCGTCTCTTCAGTGTTTATCTGTTTGTGTACATTTTAGATAGCACTTAGCAGTCGCTATGGCGATGCGACTACGTCCGTTCCTTATAGCCAGCGATCGTCAAATCTAAAACATATGTCACCCTCTAGAGTCTAGACACTCTAGAGGTTTTAAGCGCGCCATATACATATATTAGCTGACCCAGCGAACTTCGTACCGCCAACAAAAATAATTAAGGGTCACCCTTATCATTTAGGGGTATGAAAAATAGATGTTAGCCGATTCTCAGACCTACCAGATATGCACACAAAATGTCATAAAAATCGGTCTAGCCGTTTCGGAGGAGTTTGGTAACAAACATCGCGACATGAGAATTTTATTATATACATATATACGTAAACGAAGTACTAGGTAAAAAAAATATATTTTTACAGAAATCAAACAATCCATACGTAGATTATTTAGAGTCTGATTACCAAAAAATAATCAAACTACATTTGTATGGAGCGCGCTATGAAGTATGAGCTATATAGTCTGATTGTAATAATACCTAATACTCTAATAGGTATCTTGTCGCTTTAGTAGTCTAGAATCTTTTTCCTATTTCTTGCAATAATATTAATAACCTTAATAGCAATGTACCTTATGTTTTTGTCCGCGGATTGCGAAATCATTCGCTCCGCTTCAGTGGTTTCAGAATGATCCGGCATTAGTAATTTAGTAGGTACCTATTAGATAGATTCGTTCGAACCGTGTTTGTTGTCCACACAATAACCGATCCCAATATCGATTTGCGGAGACACGATTGGATTAGGTCGTTATTGTGCATTATGTTTCAGATTTCAAGGTAAGGTCGATATTTTGTACCTAGCTACCTATGGTACTTTAAACTTGGCGCGCTTTCACATCTGACGAACCTATGTACCTTTTATTTTATCAACCGCCGACTTTGAGTATTAAGCCAATGAAAGGCCGCCGACTACTATGGTCTATAAAAATAGTGTTACACCGTTTTTATGCAGTTATAAAGTCATAGATGCTGTTATTAGGCTAAGGCTAGCGTAGATAGGTACATTGCGCTATTGATGTAAACAAATAAAACCGGCTCAGGGCAAGTCGGACCCGCACACGAAGTGTTTCGTACCATCGTTTATGATTGAATACTTCCAGCCTTTATTATGCTCGATCCGATCGTGTGGCGTGAAAGCGAATGCAAGTTGCAACACTATGTAATACCTACTATAGTTCTTGCAATTCACGAGGGCGACTGACTTATGGTTGTGTGTGTGTCGTATCTGTATAAGTGTGAGCGAGCGCAATGCTCGCGCCTGCCCGCTCCCACCTAGGCTTTGACAGGCACGCACACTTATGCAATGTACACGAAGTAACCACGAGTAAAGCTCACTCGCCTTCGTGAATTGCAAAAACTGTAATGTAGTAAGGATATTCCTCTTATTCTACAACTCGAACCTGGAACCTCGTCCTCTTGCATAATGAGGATATTTCGAATAATCGTAAATAAGCAGGTACATATTTTTTCACTTGTATGCAAAATGAGGGTAGTTACAATTAGGTACAATGAGATACATTTTTTGAGGTTTTATATCATAAGTATTGAAAGAAAATAATAAGTGACAGTAGACGACTGGTTTTGACATTTGAGTATTGAAAAATTGAAAACATTGTTCTATTGAAGATAATATTATATAAAAAATCATATTTTGTATTGAAACGTTTACAATATAATGTACGCTGACGATGTTTCTGATAAGGGTAGCGAGCAAGAAGACAAGAATCCAGAGGAAAGTCACAGTGTAACGAAAAAATCACTATCATCTGTTGGCTTCCGTAACAACGCAGAGAATCAGAGCGCTAGGCCTCTGGCTTTACGTTCGACGCAATCTTTCACCGGTGCTGTAGAAGAACTTAGGTTCTGTAATAATTTACAGCGATTAAATCTGAACAGTGGAAATGAAGTTTCGAACCCCAGATTGCCTGCTGTGTGTCCGTGCGGGTGTTTTTTACGACCAGCCGTAATCATACCTTTCAGAACGAGGGAACGAAATACGTTAGCACTGCATGTGGTGTCTCCTGAAGTTCTTCATTATCACGGTAACGATTTCGAACCCTCTCAAATTGCTATGTTTTGGAAAAAGGACTGCAGGAAATTTCTATGGAAAGGATTGAAAACAGAGTCCGGCAACAAACCATCATCAGACATCCAAACTAATGTTCATACACTACATTAAATAAATTTATATTTTTTTTGTAGTGTCGTTTAAATAAAATAGCTTATTTTTCGACACATATTTTTTTATTATTAACGACTTAATTACTATTACAGCTCATAAATAAAATGCCTTGCATCACATACAATAAACTATAATCTATATTATTGAAGGGTCTGAACTGTGTCTAGGGGCTGCTTTTCTACACCAGGCATTTCAGCTTCCGGTACTTCGCCGCACGAAAACCTGACGTAATCTAGAACTTCAACCTTATAATTCTGAAGCACCTCCTCAACCGTGTACGAGGGATCTAATAAATATTCTTGGAATATAAGACAAGTTTCGTCATCGGAGTTTTTGGCTGGTTTGTCTTTTTCTTTCTGGCCAATTTTTCTCGGCGCACATCCTACAATGTGTTGGCATATCTGCTTACCGACATCTTCTACGTCATCGGGTTGTTTGTAAGCCAACAATGCGCCATATTTACCCGTGGAGTAATCGCTAGGTGTGGCCGGTGCGGGGTGGGTGTAGGCTGTAATTTTTACGTCCTTGCTATTCGCTTTCCAGCACTCTGCTCGCCGTAGGATGGCATTTTCGCCGACAGATCCGATAAACAGTGCTAACACTTCGGACAGTTTTTTACCTCCTGCTGATAAATTTCCAAGTTGCTCGCTGTCCAACTCCATCTGTAAATCAAGTCATTTTTTATTTTATTTTTTATTTACAAGGAATACTTACAACTAATTGGAAAAGCAAAACAGGAAAAAATTATAGCTAATAACAAGTTTTCACCCATAAAAAAGGAAAAAAGGGAAAGTATAAAAAAAACAACGATTACGAAAATAAAAAAATCGGCCAAGTGCGAGTCGGGCCTCGCTCTTTTAGGGTTCCGTTAAAAAAAATTAAAATATTTTAATTTTTCCATGTACCCATGGAAATATTTTAATTTTTTTTAAATTTAATTTAATTTTTATTATTTGTTGTTATAGCGGCAATAGAAATACATAATATGTGAAAATTTCATCTGTCTATCTATTACGGTTTACGAGATACAGCCCGCTGACAGACGGACGGACGGACGGACAGCGTAGGCTTAGTAATAGGGTCCCGTTGGTACCCTTTGGGTACGGAACCCTAAAAAGAACGAATAACGGAAGAAATGAAATTAATTAAACTGTTTATATTGGCCACCTCTATGATTTTGACAACTAAGAGTGAAGCGTACAGTGTTATTCAATGCGGCGTCGCTGCAATGCTTGAGCGGCGCCGCTATAAATAATTTCTATTTCCTTAGCTGTCTGAAAAGGTTAACAAGTGGTTTCTCACAGAAAGGCGTAAGCGACGCGCTAAGCTCAGCGCATAAGTCGTTCTTACCACTCTGACAATGTAACCGCGCTACAAGTGTAAGAACGTCGTAAGCGCCCGGTTAGTTCGTTTCTGCGATTTTGTTACCTTATAATATAAGACAGCTGAGAAAAAACAGTTCATATGGAATAACTAACAGTTTGTCAAAGCACACGGTAAGCGACGGTAGCGCTTATTTGGAAGGAAACACAGAATGCCAGTATTGTCAGTCTATTCGTATTGTATAATGAATGTTTTGCAGAGAGCAACTGCTGAGTTTCTTGCCGGCACTTCTTAGCAGAATCCGCTTTCCGACCCAGTGGTAGAATCATGACGTGTCATAAGAGCCACAGATTGGCCTATATGTGAATTAAATAATTTTGAATTTTTTGGAATTGCATCACTCTTATTCACAAGGTTAGTATTCATTACAGTTGGCATAAAATTGTTCTTTATAATGATATTGATGTTACAGCTGAACATATCACATCACTCTTTTACACAATTTAATTTTGTTATCATAGTTTATGGACAAAGAATATTTATTTACCTTTGTGATGGGTCCCTTAGATTGCAGGTAAGTGTGTGCAAACTTGTAACAAGCCAATGTTGCAGCTTCTAGAACCTTCTGGAACTTGTCATTTTTTGCCACAAAGTCTGTCTCACAGTTAAGCTCCATAAGGGCACCATGGTTCTGGTCGTACTTCACAGCCACAAGGCCTTGGAGAGCTTTCCGTCCGGCCAGCTTGGTTGCTTTGGCCCAGCCCATAGCTTGAGCTTGCTCATTCAACCACGCTTCTGCCTGTAAATTATTGCAATAAATAATAAATATTTAATATCCTTTGTATAATTAGCACTTAAATTAGAAAAGTCAGAGGTCCATGCACAGGATCGAACCTGCAATCCCTCAAATAGGAGACTGCAGCACTAACTAGGCTATCACTTCTTCACTTGTTTAAGAAATTAAATATCACAAGCTTCAACAGTGAAGAAAAACATTGTGAGGAAACCTGCACACATGAGAGTTTTTCATAATGTTATCAAAGGTGTGTGAAGTCTGCCAATATCCATTAGGCCAGCGTGGTGGACTTCTCTGAGAGGAGACCTGCGCTCAGTAGTGAGCCGTTGATGGGTTGCTGATGATGATTATGTATAATTAGCACAGCTCACTAATATTATACAGAAATATAGTTTGTGAGTTTGGGGTTATCTCAGAATCTACTGAACCAATTTTAAAAAATTTTTCACTGGTTGTTAGAATGTACTTTTGGTATACTATAGGGCTATATTTTATGAAATTCTTTCTAACAGGGCTAACATACAAAGCAAAATAAAGCCTAAATGACTAGCACTTTATAGAGGCAAATATACATTGCATTAATAGTCTATGACAATTTGCTTTAAAGTTATTGTTAAACAGTGTTTGTATAGTTTGAGCTGATGTGCTTATAAGCACATCTGCTCAAACTATGTCATCTTGCATTAAGACCTTTTATTAAATCACATAAATGTTATTCAATAAAAGGTCTTAATTAGAGATGAAACGGATAGTGGTTTGGCCGGATACCGGATAACGGATATTCGGCAAACTACGAGGCCGGAGCGCCGGATATCCGGCTGCCGAATATTCGGCTCTATATATCGCGATCAGTTTATCTTTCAGCACCTGGCAGTAGCGTTTATAGCGAAAGGTTATTTTCGGACGCTGGTCTGGTATACGAAGCTAAACGGAGTCGACTCTTACTAACAAATGCGGAAAATTTGGTATTCATTCACCACAATTTGCCACTTGTTAATTTTGAGTACTAAATTTTTATAACGCAATATGTTTTTATGTGCGATTATAAAAATAAACAGTGTCAATAACTTATTATTTTGTATAATTTACCCAAAGTATAGTAATATTTTTTAAATTTTACCATCCAGTATCCTGCCGGATACCGGATGGTAAATCATACTATCCGGTATCCGGCTGAATAGTGAAAACAAGGCCGGATAGGCCGGATACCGGATAGTTAACGGATATCCGTTTCATCTCTAGTCTTAATGCAAGATGACTCTTTTATTTAGGGTTTTACAATGGATGTGGACAGTATATAATGTTAGTAAGATTGAGACGCGACGTATTATTGCACAGTCGCCCGGTGAAGTGTATGTAGCCCAAGCACACGATAACCCGCGCTCACAGCCTGCGGCCCCGCGCTGGTAAACGGGTTGGAGGCGCGGAGGCGAAGTCTCCAACAAACAGTTGAAGCTTTAAAAGTTCAGATGTTTGCTCTAACTTTTTAATCTTGATCACTTGAAATAATTACCTTGTCTGAATCATTGTTGTTCATTTCGAGAGCCTTTTTGCAGTTAGCTATAGTGTAGCCCGTCTTTTTCCTCAACTTGGCCAACAACGAGGACTCTGCAGCTTGACAGACGGGGCTTATGTGAAATCGTCTAACTAGTTGCAATATCATCTAAAAAAATAAAATAACCATTACATTATAATTTAATGTATCACATCACATTAGTATCTAAATGTCTAGACAGATGGACTGCAAGCGGACTTTAAAATTGCAGTTTGAATGCAGTTTTATTACATTAAAATTATTTCTACAGTGTGATGATGACAAATATCTCTGTTTGACCGACACTCTCTCACCATTGGCTACAATGAATTGTTTCAATCCGAACACCATAAAAGTTGAGACTGCAGCAATTTCTGATGCAGCTGTTTCGCAATAACTAGCAGTTAACACAACTGCCAACCAAATGTGATTGTCATACAGTTAGTGTGCAATTGGGTATTTGACTGTAGTCAAAACGTTGACACACAGTTTAATGTAATATAGTGTGTATTTCAATTTTCAGATGCAGTCGATCTGTGTAGATACTAAAACGTTCAATCTCACTAAGCTCAAATTACAGCTTAGGCCTCACTCTCAGATACAAAGAGGTTTCTCTGTGTGGTGTGTCACTGATAAGAGTAGCCCACAAAGTAACCACAAATGCAGCTTGCATAGCAGCTGCTGACTCAGCCAGTCAGTAAGTCCATAACCCAAATGTGCTTGACCTCTTTAGTCCCTGGGATAACAAGTAGCCTACACACGCATACACACAAAATGCACAGATGTCTTGCACCTGTCTAGATGCTTGCATCTATGTGCATTTTGTGTGTGTATTTTACCAAGATTAGTTCAGAAGTTCAGGCAGTGAAATCTTACAAAGAGTGATAATTCTTATACTATACTAGCTGACTCAGCGAACTTCGTACCGCCAACTTACCTATATAAATAAAACAAATAACTACTAAAACTATCCTATCTTTCAAGTTGGACCAAATTACAGATAGTTACGAAGTTTGATCAAAATCGGTTAAGTAGTTTAGGAGTCCATCACGGACAAACAACGTGACACGTAATTTATATATATTAAGATTGAATGACATTTTCCAGCGTCTTAGAAAAAACAGGGTGTGATAAGTAAATGGAATAGAAGCTCATGGCATTGTTACTTTTTTTTTAGGTTTACTAACTTATTATGATCTTAATTCTATCAATAACACCACAAAATTGAATGTATTAAGATCATAATAAGTTAGTAAAACTAAAAAAAAAAGTAATGATGCCTTGGGCTTCTATTCCGTTTACTTATCACACCCTATTTTTCCGAGAAGATGGAAAATTTCATTCAGTATCTGCCTGTGACAGACCCATTAAAGTTGGGTTAGCTGTTTTAATGAAATAACAGATAGGATGCTACAATTTTATTTATTTGTAGTTAGTTTGCTTTGAGTATCATAACCAAATAGTCAGCTGCAAAAGATGCATAGTGAGACTGTGCCCTAAAAAATTGTGGTAACAGATGATGCTCACTCAATGACATCATAATGATGACTGGTTCTGGGTTCCTTCTGTTTCATTAGTTGCACTCAAATTAAGCTTAGGTACTTAACACTTTACTTTTTACTGAAGTTTACACTTACTAAAAATATATTATTATAATCACAAAAAGCCACTGCTTAAAATTAATGAAATAGAATGATATATATAGTATTAACACAGTTCTATGTAGTGAGTATTAACTTTTGTGAGTGTTTAATATTAAATAGTAGTAGTAGAATAGTGAGTACAAGTTCAATTATGTCTAAGATTTCCAAAGCACACTAGAGTAGTGGGCCCCTGGCCTCAGATAAATTTATTCTGTTATGGTTTAGATCATGACATCATGGGCTATATTTGGGTCAAGGACAAACCCATGCAAATGTTGAATGTTGGTATAGTTAGCTAAGCCAAATGCTGAGCAGTACAATACATGGCTATGCATATCAGTATTCAAAACAAATTACCATAGAATACGTTTTGACTTTTTGCTTCATAATTATAAACTTTCTAACCTATAAAAGCAACAATTTGTTTATTATTATAAAAATACCTCAAAAACGAGCATATATTGAAATAAAATTTGGCATAAAAAGATCCACAGCTGTTCAATAGGGGCAGATTATAAAACCTACTTGATGTAACTAGGCATAAAATTAGAGAAATCTTTTTAGACATAAGTTATCATTGACTGAAAGCTTTGTCAATAAAGTCTGTTGCCATGGATAAATCAATAACAAATTCAGTTGTTGTCAATTAGTTCCAAGTATTTATCCATTATTTATTTAATTGGAGCTATTTCTTTATAGTTAAATAACAAATTAAGCTATTATGTTGTATTATTTATAGATTTTACATTAAATAACTATAGAACCAGGATAACTTGGTTAGGTTTTCGCTTTAGAAGGTAAGATCGATTTCGATTAAAATTTTATGAGGCTGAATGCTACAAGTGGAATTAAGTATAGACTTACAGTTTATTAATTATTTCAATTGCTTAATTTTTCACAAAATAACACAAATTCAAGCAAAATTCGCATGGAAAAGAAAACTCAACTGTGATATATTTTGAGGATTGACACTTGACAGTGACGTATTCTGTCAATTTTACACTGACATATTTGACACCTCGGCTCTTGCCGAAACGTTTTGTTACTCTCATCTCATCTCATCATCAAATTGGTAGATATCACACACCTTTGAGAACATTATGATGAACTCTCAGGTGTGCTCACGATGTTTTCCTTCACCGTTGAAGCTTGTGATATTTAATTTCACGCACATAACTGAGAAAAGCCAGATATGCATGCCCGGGATCGAACCTGTGACCGGCATTCATATTATTAATTAGGTACACACACTCTAATATGTTTTGCGAAATACAATTTTTTCCAGAATGCTTTTCCTTTTATTAAAATTAATTTTTCTAAAGAACAATGGCAAATTGATGTTTTGCGAAATACAATTTTTTCCAGAATGCTTTTCCTTTTATTAAAATTAATTTTTCTAAAGAACAATGGCGAAAGTATGGACATTGGACCCCGTCCCCAGTGGTGTAGCACCATAGCCCATGTGTGAAAAAATAGATATTAGTCTGATTATCAAATATTTGAATGAAATACCTAATGAGAAAAAATGTGGATTTTATTTCATAATTTATTTGTACTTATGACTATTCTGCTTTATATGTATAAATATTTGCACGAAGGTTGATGAAATTGAAAAAGAAAAATGAGTTCTCCTATCGTCCTACGTCCTACGTCCTACCCAGTACAGCGCTTGGTTAGGAGCCGCAGGACGTAGAACATTGACGCGACAGGCAGGCCGCGCTGCCAGCAGGTCGGCGCATATGCACATATTTCTCACGTTGTTCTGTCTTAGAAACAGACTATTACCTAATATATTATACCATATTGCTTTCGCTTTATTATAGATGACGCCATTCTCAATCGTTACTATTATTTATTTAGGCATATTTTGTGCGCCTAAAAAATATTGAATGATAAAAAAACTATTTAAGTATAATATTTTTTCTAAGATGAGTAACTTTTTTCCTCAATTCTTCACATATTTACAGCTGCCATGCAATGAAATGATGTATTTTTATGCCCTTTCATTTGAAATACGAGAAAAAGTGCTACAAGGGTGGAGACGGTTTCCCAATGTCCTTTTTAGGTTTTCCGAAAGAAGTGAAGATGAATTTTTCTAGTTTGTGCCTTTTTCATTGCATGACGTGTTATAGATTTAAATATTTTGTTTCAGTAAATATTAAGTAGGTATTAATAATTATAATAGTGCAATAATAAACAGAATATTATGCAGCGAAGTAAGCCAACGCGTAAGAAAGGACAGCCTGGTCCATCTTCTTCCGATGTGAAACTACCCAAAATACCAAAAATTCAGATGCCTGAAGACTTTAAAATTAGAACTCAACCTCTTTTTTCACTTCCTATGGAAATTTTAAAATTACCCCCGCCTACAACTAAGGCGGCGAAAAAGCAAGCTTCTAAAGCAGGCCCAAGAAGAAAGTCCAGCGGTAAATAAAACCAATATTGTATTTGTCTTTACATAGCATTTTAAGAAGCGATAATATAAGACCCAGCATTTGATTTAAATTTTTTTCAACTCATGAGAAAGTGGGCTATTCAATGGCCAATATTGGGAAGTTGGGAACGATAATTTTATTTTGTTTTTTAAACCTGACACAAAGTATTTTACCAATATAAATTCTTCAGTAATGCAGAGCTTCACAGCAATGAGAAAAGCCAGAGAAGATTTCAGGACGAAATTAATGAACTTGATATGTCAATCTGCTCCTGGCGAAGACGGTGACGCAATTCCATCGGGCGAGGAAAAGAATATGTTGAGATACTACTACTATTTGCGATACGGCATAGACACTATACATGTAGCGCCGCTGGATAATAAGATGATTTTGCGGTGAGCTGAGAGTCATTTTGTAAAATTGTCCCTTAGAGCGCATTACCTAGTGTCACATAAGCTGTAAGAATCTCACTCAACTGTTTAGAGATGTAATTAATGTGAATGACGACATCACTATTTACCACACCTGATGACGTTAAGAGTCTAGACCAGGGATTCCCAAACTATTTTGGGCAAGAGACCCCTTTTCAAAAATGAACTGTTACCTCAGACCCCCATAGCCATATTACGTGCACGCTTATTGACTTGCTAAGTTTTTTAAAAGTGCAACAATGATTACTTCCTACTAAGATATTAGTCATTCTTTTAACAAGTTGGTACACATAACACAACATATACAGTAGGTATCTTGAAAGTTTCAAATAAGAACTTGTGTCCATTACTAGGGGTCGATTTTTAGACCTCGTCGACCCCCAAAATCATATTAATAATAAAACTGTACGCTACGTAAACTTTTCGCACATCAGTACACGAACTGCACAAGCTTTCTTTTGGCGCGTCCGATGCGGTCGACGTATACTAATGACGTCATTTCGCCTTTTAGGCATTAAAAAACGTACTGTATGCGGCATGAGTGGCTTTTAATTTACTTCCTTTACTTTAGTACTTCGGTACGTTTTAAAAAATCAAATATCTTCTTGCAGTGTTCATAATTTGATTTCAATAAAATTGAAAAAGTGGAGAGAATGTCTACTCACTGCCACGGATGAAATGAGAGAGGATTTCATGATGAGTATGAAAAAAGCAATCGTCGATTTTGTATTAAAGGATCCTAACACGGTTATGACTTTTTCAGACAAATAAATAAAATTTTAATGTCTCTGTCTATAATTTGAAATAACTGTCTCTTATTGAGCTCATTGATAAATTTTATTTATTTATAACAGTGACTATATCACTGTAATAATTGTAAAAACAACACATCTTCCAAGTCTATCATTTGTTAACCCAGGTCTTCAGAACGACTGAATCGATTTTGACGAAACTTTCACAGGCAGATAGTGGATTATATTATAAAGCATGGGTCTAGGCAACTGAAATAGAAATTGTAATGAATTTAAATTAAATATTTTAAATTGTTTTGACTTGAATGGTGATATGATATTTTAATTTGTCTCAATCGATAACAAACTCAAATAATTATATTACCTATAGGAAGAATCCCTTGACGACGAAGACACACCACTAAAGAGGGAGTTGGCTATGAAGGACGATGCTTGGCGAAACCGCTACGCAGTCGCTAGGAGTTACCTGCATAAGAACCTGCATAGTGTCAACCCGTGCATAGCTCAAGTGTTACAGATCTGGTGGAAACAATATAAGTAAGGAATCTATAGAGTAGAACCCATTAACTCTTCTTAGGCCAGCTTGCAGAGACGCCGGGTTAGGTTTAACCCAGGAATAAATTTGTAATTTTGACAGAAGCTTTATACGAAATCTGTTAAAGCAGCAGCTAGCCTAGCTAGTTAAAAGGATAACCCGGCGTTTCTGCAAGCGGGCCTTAGTCGCATACTTACTTCATCACTGAAGGTCGTGTCTGTCCATACAGACTCCCCCCTCGTGACTTTGCTAACTGTAGCCTTCCACTCTGTCCGGTTCTCGACTTTTTTAAACGTGGTTGCACCTAAGTGTAACCCCATTGTGTGACTTGACTTGGTCACACCAGCGGCTAGGTGATTGACCGGGTGGTCTTTTTTCTCCTCCACCCAATTAAAACTTTCACAAAATGCTTAGGAAACGTCAAGTGAATCTACCACTGGTTCGGAATGCCATTCCAACCGAGAAGAACTAGCAAGAAACTTGGGGGTTGTTTATTTTTTTAATATTATGTTGTATACAGTTTACACTTATTTCCGTCTCATGAGTTGCTGGAGCGAGTTATATATCCACGCTTTTTCATAATTTATAAATTTAATATATAATCTTCAATAATTATTGTAAGTTTATATAGCTTTTTACATGAGCATACATTTAATTTTTTTGAACTCATGTACTTAAAGGATATTCTAAAATTGACTGGAATTTTATTAAAGAACGTCACGCCCATTCCAATAGACGACTTTCGTACTCTCTTGAGGCGTTGTCGAGAAGTCACGAGCCTATTTGGATTTCTCATTTGCCTATCGTGTAAATCACTATTTTTTTCCTCATCATTCTTTAGTGATTTGCGGTTGATCAGCATGAGGGACATAATGACCACTAACGAAGCGTACGAGCTGCAGGACTTCTGCTTCGTGTGCAAGCGGCACATAGACGCGGCGGGCGACGTGCTCACGTTTCAGTGGCTGCCGACTTTACAGGCGGTCTTCATGCAGGTATTTACTCGACGTTGTGTTACTTCTCGCTGGTCGTGGGGCCTTACCCACCACCTACGACTCTAAGGGCCTGTTTCACCACCTTCTGATAAGTGTCGGATAGCTTATTCGTATATTTTGTCTTTGTCACTTGACATAAAGTAAGAAAGTGACAAAATTTACGGTTAGGCTATCCAACACTTATTAGAAGGTGGTGAAACAGGCTCTTAGGATGAGATCTATAGATCGTACACTGGCTCTGCTCAAGACTCAAGATAAAGTTAAAATGAGACACAAATAATTTATGTCCTGACATAAATCTGTCTCGTTTTAACTCAGTCTTGAGTCTGAGCTGAGTGAGAGTGCCATCTATAGATCTCACCCTAAGACTCAAGTAATAATATTGACAACAATATTAAAATAATTGTGTTGAGCGAACAAACCAAAAAATATCCAAATCGATCAAGTCGTTTTTGAGTTTTAGCTATGACTATTATTTTTATCTATATGTACGTAGGTATAAAGATAATTTTATTTAATCAGGGCAGTAAGAAAAAGCAGATACCAGATCCGAAACAAGTTTCCAAAATGAAGAAATTCTATAACTGTTTATCCTGCATCATGACGTACAACCTTCAGACCTTGTGCCTCAAGTCCATGAAAGATTTCACAGAATACATCCTCGATGTTGGGGTATGCCGCGACACTTTTACAATTTTATATTTTGCGGCGAACAAAAAGTAGACTGTCCCAATAGCTAAAAAATTTAACTGCGAAATACTTAGCTAGTATTATTTTAATAGAAAAGGCACTTTACAAGCCTTTGTATTAGAACTGGTTTTGAAAAACTTTTAATGTTTAATGCTTGTGTAAATCCTACTTCATACTAATATTATAAATGTGAAAGTTTATGAGGATGGATGTAGGTATGAATGGATGGACGAATGAAACGATTTAGCTGAAATTTGGAATGGAGATAGCCCATATCCAGGATTAGCATTAGTATAGGCTACATTTTATCCCGGAAAATGAAAGTTACCGCGGGAATTAAAAAACCTCAATCCACGCGGACGAAGTCGCGGGCATCATCGAGTAATGCATATTTTCACAATTTAATTTATTTGTATATTAGTGATTAAAGGAGCAAAAATACATCCGATAACATCCACTCTACTTTTGTTGGCTTGGTCTTCATTTATTCTTTATGCACTTTATTTAGGGTACTCTACACGTAGTTATATCAACCGTAGTTTTTCCATGCAGTTTCTCTACAATGTCAAAAACAACTTTTGACGTGATAACGTCTTATAACTCGATGAACACCAGATGCACGCACGAAAAAGTGTCACGTTCCGCCTGAGCCTGAGCATGCAAGCGAGAGCGCGGAACAAGCGATAGAGAGGCACGATCGGCCCAAGCGTTGACTTGTGACACATTTATTCAGCAATGTTTCTTTATGACGTTATCACGTAAAACTATCGTCCGTAAACCGATTTTACAGACAACTAATTTTTTAAGATCACGACCGTCAAGAATAGTGAAAGTTCTTTAATATTATCTAGTAATTTGTTACATTTGTTTACGTCTAGGGTATGAATCAGGGATTCGTTATAAACTTGGCCTTCAAAGAGGACGCCATAGGCTTCGAACCGACCTTCAAACAGTTTCGGGATCAGCTATGCCTTCTGTATGACTTCATAATTGATGCGTGCAGACAATTGCCGCGACTGGAAACGTTGTTGTATCAGGACTATGTGATTACAAACAGAGCTACTCTTCGGGTATGTTAATTAGTTTTACCTACTAATATTAAAAATGCGAAGGTGTTTGTTTGTCTGTTGGCTTGTCTTTCAATCACGAAGCAACGGATTGACGTCATTTTCATAACAATATTATATTTCCTCAACTAAGTAGTCGAGGACTTGAAGAATGACATAAGTTAATTTTTTCCGGAAAAACTTTCTGCGGGTTTTTTTTAAAACCTAATTTCACATGGATGAAGTAGCGGGCAATAGTAATACAAGTATATAAAATCTAATAAATATTATAGCAATAAACCTATGTAATTATATATTTGATACAAGTATTTTAATTTACATAGCCTATAATTGACAATGATATTGTGGAGAACTACAAGGCGAGTGTCGCTGATTTGATAAATGAGCAGAGGATTGGACCCGAACTCCGCGTTCAAGATTTCGATGACTTCGTGTGTTTACTCAATGGACAGGTAATTGACGAGATATATTATGTTGTATAATAAATAGTGGATTTACATAAAAAAATTAATGCTCGTAGAATCCTATAGGTAGCTACTATGCAGGTACAATGATATATGCTTCGCTTTGTATTTAGAAATTCTATAAGAGAGTAAGAGGATTGACTTCTGAAATAGCTCATATTTTTTGGCTCAAATTTCGTCTCCATGAAATTTAATCGGTCATTTAATCAAATAATATTGCTTACTATGGATTTTGAATCAAAATTTCACATTTGTATGAAAAGTAATAATTTTGTTATTTTCGTACTTAATTTAGTCTCAAGGCGAAGTAGAAAGGTTTATAAACTCCATACCTGAGAAAACATTCGAAGAATACTGCAACGAAGCTGTTAAATACGTGACTGTGGCAAAGGAGATACCTTCTAAGCTGGAGGGGACTATAGTGATAGGAATGTTCCGCATGCAAAGAGGTGATCTCATCAACACGCTGCGCGGGGCGGCCACGAGGCTTGCTAACACCTTACTGAGGCGGATGACTGAGGATTACCAGAATATGATCAAGGCGTAAGTGACGTTACTGACGATACTGATGAAGATCTAACTGTTCAATGTAAATTAATGTTATGCCCCTATGGCTACAATGATCATGACTTTCATCAAAAATGTCAGAAAGATAGATTTATACACTGCCGGTAGGTATACAGAGGACTATTTAAAGGGCTGCAACGATCCTGATTTTCAGCAAAAAAATATGAGAAGGCTATATCCTTTCACTGCGTTGTAAAGAGGCATTACAGCAATTTATGTAATTGTGGAAAGAGCAAAACATCAATCTGCATAAATCGTTTTAACTAAGTATTAACAAGAAAATATTCCAAAGAGATTTTGAAAATTCAAATTAGGTATAAAATTAGTTAAGTACCGTTTCCGATTATAACTAAGAAGATCTCTTTGTTTTGGAGTGGAGTTTAGAATTTTTTTTAGGTGTGAGCGATGAAAACGATGATATTTTATCGTTTTCATGAACTAATTTAAAATATGTATATTATTAGGTAGGATAAGTTTAAAATTTTGTGGCCACAATCAATGCTGCTTATAGCATCGAATTAAGATACATTTAAATATTTGTTCAGAATTTTCGACGAATATTCATCGATCGCAAACACTTTGCTCACTCCACCGCAAGATACCGCCGCTTTAATGGACTTGATCGAATACAACAAGAAGGTGGAAGAGTCAATGCTTGATGACATGGAGGATAAACTTCGGAACGTGATGCGATATATCATATTCTTGAGTGATTACACTGCGTTCACACCCCTAGAAATGAAGGCAAATAATCAGTCATTCCACTGGTAAGTTATTTGTTAACTGCCTAATGTAGGTATTTTACCAAAGTACAGAAATTATTTGATAATTATTTTTACGTTATAATAAATAGGTATGGACGCATGCCTGGTGTTGTTGAAGAATGCAAAGTCATTTGTGAACAAAAGAAAATTGAGTATCAAGAGCTACTACAAGTAAGCTTCCATATTGTTTTTAAAAAAACGTCACCTGTTTTTATTATTAGAAATTTAACTTTAATAGCTGTGCTCTGAAGCTCATACTGATATTCTATACCTGAGTATAGAATATACCATATTTGTTTATTTTATTAGGTTCGTATTGCTAAATTTATTGATGACCTGGAAATATACGAGGCACAAAGCGAAGAACTCAAGTATTGGGGTGATATCAATGAACTTTCCAAATACGTGACTCGCGCGCGACGTTTGGATGAAAAGTAATATATTGTCTTTAATATTCCTAATATTGTATATCATATTTCGACGATAAGTTCAATAATTTTTAACTTTCTAAATAAATTCTTAACTTTTTAGGTTAGCAATTGCTTTAACTAAAATCGACCAATTCAATGAAGAGGAAACTTCATTTGGATGGGAACTATCGCAATATCCAAAAAGAAAAGCTATTTATGATAGGCTTGTACCATTCAAGAAATTATATGACGCAGGTTATGAGTTCCTAGATAAATATAACACTTGGATGACATCGAGGGTAAAGAATTAAACTATTTTTTTGGCACATGTTTGAAATGAATTGTTTTTAATGTATTTATTTATTTATATAGGTAGGAAGCTTCGACCCTGAAGATATAGAAGGTGATGTTAGTTATTTTTATAAAACTGTGTACAAACTAGAGAAATCATTTCAAGAAGTTCCCGCCACATTTCAATTGGCTCAATCAGTGAGGTATGCACATCGTATTGAAGTATAAGTGGATATCTTGCGGGGAAAAGTGATTAATTTGGCAATGCGATTAATATGATTGTGGTTAATTTAAACGATGATTTCTAGCTTTTATCAGTCGTTGAAGATCTCACAGTTATAAACTGCCATATGCCCAATTCAAGTTTGCATAAATCAAATCCTACTAATATTATAAATGCGAAAGTTTGTGAGGATGGATGTTTGGATGGATGTATGTTTGTTACTCTTTCACGCCTCAACGAATGAACAGATCTGGCTGAAATTTGGAATAGAGATAGCACATGCCCAGGATTAAACCTTTTTATGCCGGAAAATTTACAGAACTCCCACGGGAATTAAAAAACCTTAATCCACGCGGAGGAAGTCGCGGGCATCATCTAGTTGATTAATAACTCCGATAGATACACTATTGCAATAAATAAAATACAATATACACATTTTTTGACAAGTTTTATTTAAATTTTATGATCTGCTATACCTTTTAAGAATGAAAATGGAAGATTTCAAGACACACATGCCGATCATTCAAACGCTGGGCAATCCTGGTATGAAACCAAGGCACTGGGAGAAAGTTTCAGACATTGTTGGATTTCCGATCGTTGTAGATGAAGAATTGTCTCTAGCGAAAGTCATTGATTTCAATCTCGTTGACTACATTGAAAAGTTCGAGAGCATATCAGAGGCAGCTACGAAAGAAAACAACCTCGAGAAGGCTCTCGATAAGATGATAAGAGAATGGGCCGAACTTAAATTCGAAATTTTACCCTACAAGTATGTACTATTCGGACATTTATAAAACATTATTCGAATATGGAATTCTCAAAATATTATGTATATTGAATAAATACTTTGTTTTCAGAGATACTGGTACTTACATTTTATCTAGTGTAGATGAAATACAGCTATTATTAGATGACCACATTGTTAAGACACAAACGATGAAGAATTCGCCTTACATAAAACCTTTTGAAGAGATTATCATGTAAGTTCCTACTATTTATAAAGATCTAGTCAGACGAATTATAAAATTACAATCCGAATGCAGTGCATCTAGCTAGACAAAAAACTCGACTACCCACACTGACGATTGTTATTATTATTGTACTTTTTAAAATAAATTTATTTTAGCGATTGGGAAGCAAAACTTGTACTGCTTCAGGAAATTTTGGACGAATGGTTAAAAGTTCAAGCAACCTGGATGTATTTGGAGCCTATCTTTTCGTCTCCTGATATTCAGCAGCAAATTCCAGAAGAAGGACGCCGATTCAGCGCCGTTGATAAGGTGATTTTTAAAATTATTTTACGCTTGATTTGAATGGGGCAGCTTTGTCTGCTTTTTTCTATTGTGTCAATTACCACTTTATCTGTATAATTAAATTATCTGGCTGTTTCTACTTCACATCTAGACTTAGAGGTAAAATTACCATTTACTTAAGACATTCTAACTAACGTATACCACTTACTAACATTCTCATACCTATCTTTCCGAATAACAGATGTGGCGTGAAATAATGAAAGCTGCATACACTGAACCTAGGGTACTAGACGTGATCACTATAGATAAAATGCTGGATCGACTGCGCAAATCTAATAATCTACTGGAGATGGTCCAACGAGGTCTCAACGCATACCTCGAGAAGAAACGTCTTTACTTCCCACGCTTCTTCTTTCTATCCAATGACGAGCTTCTCGAAATACTTTCTGAAACTAAAGATCCGATGCGGTTCGTAACTATTTAAATAATATATAAAAAAAAGCTACATTCATTCTAATATCTTAAAAATCGTCCGAATATTTCAGTTATACAATAATTTATCAATCCAATTGTGAATTGGGATCGTGGGTACCAAGTACATAAAGTTTGTCGTTGAACTTTGGGTTCTAACTTCTCAGTACTTCTACTGCAGTAGACTATGTGTTTATTGATTGGTAGCTGTTAAATGTACTTGTTTATGATATAGTGTACAACCTCATCTGAAGAAGTGCTTCGAGGGCATTGCGAAGCTTAACTTCACGGAGGACATGGTTGTTACGCACATGAAGTCATCTGAAGGAGAAGTTGTACAACTAACGATGACCATAAATACTGCAGCTGCTAGGGGACAGGTACTCTCTCAGATTACTTATACTTATGCATTAACCCTAGGCATGGATCCAACTTCCAATGCTTCACAAAGACGAGATTAAAGTTCTGCATCCACTGCCAAAACAAACCAATAGAGAACAAATGCGTCAAATAATCCGTTATTTGAATAACTACTTTTTTGTAAGATCGGAGATATTGCATACTTTACAGAGGACGCAAAATTCAGAAGTCCAGATCTCAGGTAGTTTGATTGATAACTTAATCTTATTATTATTATTAGCCTAGTTATAGTGAAATATCACTATAACTCATCCCATTTCCGGGCAAAGGCCTCCCTTAGTATCTTCCATACTTTAATGTTAGAGGTGTTTCTATGCCAAAGAGGGCGTGCAAACTACAATATCGTCTCATACTGGTTACACATATTGGTCTTCCTCTCTTTCTTATATTATAATATCACCATTCTGTAATTTCTGTAGTCCATCTGTTGTCCTTTCTTCTCATAACATGACCCGCCCAATTCCACTTGTTTTTCATGGCCACCGATATTGCATATTTAGTTTGAAGCTTTTGTTTTATTTCCTGTTTTGAATATTTATCAATCTGACGGATATTCAAAATGGATCTTTCCATTTTAAAAACTTCAAATTAATCTTAGCAGAATTTAATTCTTGAGGATCTCTCGGGAGTTTATCATTAGAGAGCTGCAGAGATTTCAAATGTTTAAGATATTTTTGTTCTGAAATAGGTGGAAAAATGGTTATTAGAACTAGAAAAAGCAATGAAAGCATCCGTCCACCACGTTGTGGCACTTTCATACGACAACTACATGGAGTGTCCTCGTGAGCGATGGGTCTTGATCTGGCCAGGACAAGCTGTAAGTACTTAGCTTTAATTTTGACTGTTAGTTTTAGTAGTTAGTTTTAGTTAGTTCCACAGAGATACTAATGCGGCAATATCGAAAGATGTGAGAGCTATCCATCGAGTACCTACTCGTATACGCACCTTCGATAGAAAAGTGCATAATTGCAGGTTTTGCAATTTTACAGGAGAGCCATTTTAAGATTTTTTTTGGCAACATCGTCTTGTTCTGTTAATATTGCTCTTAAATAATTCTCCTTTGTTTGAAATAAAACTTTAATCTCAAAACATACAAGGCATGTTATTTGCAAGAATTATGAACCTTTACTTTTTTTTAATTAATTTCTTTTTCAAGACAGGTGTGCAATTTTGTGCCCTTGTTCTACCAAAGGTGCGATATGTTCGGCAGTGCTAGCAGCATCAGTAATGGCAATGTGTTTAGATAGGTACTTATTCGTGTTGCCTGATTTATACTGATATACTGATCATAAAACTAGCTGCGCTGTTCATTTAACCCCCATTTAGATACTGAAAAGTAAGATTTGTTCTTGATATTTTTCTATAGGTCCAATGTATAGCCATGACGTTTTGGACATCTGAAGTAACAGACGCGATCCACATAAGCGTTAAAGCCATGAGAGGATACTGGGATAAATGCAACTACCAAATATCAAAAATCGTAGATCTTGTTCGTGGTGCTCTTAGTTTGCAGAATCGGATCACACTTGGTAAAACTCAATATACCTATATCTTTGGCATTTTTAGGGTTCCGTAGTAACAAGGAAGCCAAGGAAGTTTCGCCATGTCCGTCCGTCCGTCCTAGAAAACTGTAATTTGACAAGGGTATAAATATTAATCACGCCAACAAAGTGATGAAATAAAATTGTGAAAAATAATTTTTTTAGGGTACCTCCCCTACATTTCAAGTGGGTATGAATTTTTTTGTCGTCTATCCCATAGTGTGGGGTGTCGTTGAATAGGTCTTTCAAAAATATTGTGGGCGTGGGAACACCATTTCTCGATTCAGGGATCCGTTTGTGAAGTATGATATTTTAAAGTGCTAAATTTTATTAGTCAAGTGCCCCCCCCCCCCCCTCTGCCAGCTAAATGGTTGTTTATAGGATACATGAAAAATTCACAGCAGCAGTATATATAAAGAATTTTATAGGAAAACTATCACGGCTTAGTAGGGTATGTGGGCGCAATTGATTTCTGTTTAATTTATATTAATTGTTTAAAAGTATTTTTTTGATTTCCGTATCCTTTTCTTTTATATTAATTGTTTAAAAGTATCGTTTTGACTTCCGTTTCCTTTTATTTATTAAAATTAGTTTAATCAAATCGACATTTGACTTTGACAGCGCGGGTACGCCATTTTGCGCGCCATCTTGAAATCTTTTATATTAGTATAAAACGGCTGTTTTGACGATACGAATTCAGTCTCTGCCCAGAGACTCATTCGACTAGTAGATGCCTTCGCGTCTTGGTCGTTATATTTGATTGAGGGATTGCGATAGCACTCGCTCCCTAATCGAATAAATATCGTCTAGATTAGTGTAAATTATTAATTAATTATTTAGGTGTTCGAGCCTATGCTTGAACCACAGGTGAGATTACCCTTCCAATATTCGTCATCAACATCTTCTATCTCTTTCTTGTACTAGCTAAACTCGTAATGTCGCAACTATACCTGTCCTTGTCTGGATTCCGACACCTAGCCAGGCAGCGCGTGGCGGCCATCTTCTTCAGTACGCTTTCAATATTCGTGGAGTCAACACGTCAATTATTACTTTTGCTCTGCACTAGCGTTGATAATACTTTACCGCTCGGCGCCCGTAGGCCCAGCGACGAACGAGCCACATTAAGCACTCGTAGCTTCCGAAAAAATCGAGACGACGAGTGCCGCCTGAACCGAGACGACTGTCACCTCGACGCCGGGCGTCTGGCGTCTCAGCCGGGGCGACTCGTTACAGCAGGCGTAGTCTCGATCGGAAGGACGTCTCCTCGTTTGGGACGACAGTCGCATCAAATGGGAAGACGGTGCAGTGTCGTCTTATTTGAGACGACGACTGTAGTTCCGACTGCGACGCGTTTTTCTCTTTGAATGTGACGACCGTTGTCTCACGCGCTAAAACTAAAATTGTTATATCAATTGATGCGATCATGAAATTGCGCATTCATTTCCAGAAACATGGCAGAGCTGACTACAATGGGAGCCCTTGCCGCAGTACCGTGCGCAGATTGGGGAGAAGGTTTATCAGCGATCATCGCTTCACTAGATGAAAACTTCCCAAGTGACTGGAAGGATTGGAAGGTATACAATTACTCCTTCGAAGAGCTGTTTGGAGGCGACGAAGTTCCCTCAACAATAGAGTCTAAACTTAGATTTGCAATCCCTACAGTGGATGTAGCACGAGCCTTCAACCCAACTACTACATGTCTGTCGGAGCGTTCATATAGAGCAATAAGGGCAACTATTTTGAAATGGCCGCTAGGAAGAGCTCTTCTCTATGCGCCTCACAGCTTAATGGAGAAAATTCATTCTCCTTCCTATAACAACTTTATGGACACTGTTAGAGAGCTAAAACCGAAGCTCACTAAAAGACGGGAAGCTTCCTTGGAGTTGGAGCGTATCAGTCCACAAATACAATCACTTCCTACGGGTACGAAGCGAACGATAGAGATTTCTGACGAGGAGCATCATTGTGAAGCGAAGCGTAGTTCACAGTATCGTGTCGCACCAGCGCAGGGCAGTAGCGAACATCTACTAGCTTCCGTGCTGAATCAGCAAATGTTGCTATTCAACAAAATGCTTAGCATGCAGTCAGAGCAAAATAAAAATATCCAAACTGTGATTCAAAACCAGCAGCGAAGCGCTGCATTGGACACAAACCAGCCCTCTGACGATCTAAATCGATCATACGACTCTCTTCCGGACAGCACGCAATCTGAAGACGACCTAGTCCTGGAAAATGAATCATCTCCCCATAGGTCCGACCCTCGGGAAACTAAAGAAGATAATCTCCGGAAAAAGATTGCCGAAGCGCAGAGGGAACTGGCGAACTTGGGGGAGGGGCAAAATGTCACCGTTTTCGATTTCACGCCAACCACCACAGAACAAGAGCCCAAAATCGCACGAGCAGATCCCCTGGCTGTAAAGCACGGCTTGCAGTGTCAGAGACTAGGTGAGAGCAGCTGGTGTAATGTGAGATACGCCGACGTTCAAAAACAATTCCAAGCAACTCCAATGTTTACCCACCTAAAGCCTAATAATCTTCTGGCAGAAATAACTCCAAATTGGAAATCGATAGAAGTTCTAGAGAAGTCTGATTTGACCCTAGGGGCTATCACAAACGGACTTATCCAGCAGAGGATGATTTTCCAAAAGCTTTTGGACAGCCTTCCAGCGGACATTAAAGATGCCGTCGGTAGGGATTTTGTAGCAGCAAATTCAGAATTTAGAAAGAACTCTGACGCCCTCCTGCAATACGTCTGCGGTCGACGGGCAGAGGTAATTAAACAAAGAAGAGAGGTCTACAAACCTCCTAATAAAGCATTTAAGGCTGCCCTACATGATATTCCACCATCGGGAACCCATCTATTTGAAGATAAATCACTAGCAGAGGTGGTAAAAGAGTTGGGAGGTATACGGAAAATGTTTCCTAACGGAAGGAAGCCTTACACGTACAAAAAAAAAAAAAAAAATTTTACCACAGGCGGCCGAAAATGACTGCTTCACCGCGGGATGCCTAGCCGACTTTGTGATTCAGTGGAAAGGGGCGCCGATAAATCTTTTAAAAATATTAAAGGGCTACAGAATCCCATTCAAGAATACTCCCCCAATAACGAAATTTTCCCGAATAAACGCCCAGAGATATGGGACACGTGCATCTGCAGAAATGACAGCAGAAATAAAGAAAATGTTACAATCCCGGGCTTTGCAAGCCAGCACACATCAATCGGGTTTCCTATCATCGATGTTTTTGAGAAAAAAGTCGGATGGGGGACATCGGCCGATATTCAATTTAAAAAGGCTCAACGATTATGTATTTGCCCCAGAGTTTCACTTGATAACACATCAACAGATTCCTTTACATCTGAGGGAAAAGGACTTCATGATGAAAATCGACCTTTCACAGGCGTATTTTCACGTACCTATCAATCAGAATCATCGTCGGTACCTGTCACTTTCATACCAAGGGAAAATATACGAGATGACGTGCTTACCTTTCGGATTAGCGAGTGCCCCATCAGCGTTTGCCAAAATTACGAATTGGGTGGCGCACCAACTTCGACAAGAGGGCATCCGGGTGGTAGTGTATCTCGACGATTTTCTTTTTATGCACGCAGACCCAGTAACTCTAGAGCAACAAATGATTTTTGCTACGGAATATCTAAGGGGCCTAGGATGGCAGATCAATCAAGCGAAATCTTCAACCATGGCATCGAACACCATAGAATATCTGGGTATCACATGGGACACCCGTCGAAACACAAAGGGCTTGTCGGCGGTGAAAATTCAACAGCTCCAAGAGTGCATTCAGGATCTCCAGAGGAGAGCTCGATGGAGTTGGCACGATGCCAAGGTAATTCTGGGCAAATTAAATTTCGCATCATTCACAGTCCCTCTGGGTCGACTTCACTGCCGCCCAATTCAGAAATTATCACGTTCGCTCAAACAAACTCGGCCACATCAGAAACATCCAATTCCAGAGGCTGTGAAAGTACAACTGGAATGGTGGCTGCGACATCTAGACAGATCATCGCCAATCCATTATCCAGATCCATCTATCTTCATCACCACAGATGCAGCAGAGAAAGGGTGGGGTGCCATAGCGAACAGTCGTCACCTGTGCGGGAAATGGTCACCCTCACAAAGAAAATGGCACAGCAATCTGAGGGAATTATGGGCTGTATACGAAGTCCTCCGAGCATTAGGGCCCGAAATTTCTCACAAAACGATAATGATACAATCGGACAACCGTGGCTTATATAAACAAACAAGGCGGCACGAGATCGATGAGGTTGTTGAATGCCACAATACAAATTCTAGAATTATGCGATCTGATAAATTGTCACCTCGTAGCTCGGTATATTCCCGGGTTATACAACGGAATAGCGGACAGGCTGTCGAGGGTGAAGGCTTTACCAGAATGGCACCTCAACAAAAGGATTCTCTCGTGGATATTCAAGGAATACGGGGTACCAGAGATAGATCTCTTTGCCTCGAGAATGTCAGCAGTTGTTCCTATGTATGTCAGCGAAGATTCGACCGACACAAAGAGCCAATTTTGCGATGCGTTCAGCAGGAAATGGAGATACAACCTGGGATGGATATTTCCGCCACCAGCTTTAATCCCACGGATTCTACGCCACTTACAAAAGTCGGAGGGACGGTATGTCCTGATAGCGCCCAACTGGAACAGAGTCTTCTGGAAACCAGAGCTGGACCGATTGAAAGAGAGACCACCCCTCTTGATTCCGAATCTTCGCGAAAACCTAACGGATCTTCGCACGAATTGTGCTCCTCAAGGAGTAGAACACATGGAGTTGGGGGCTTGGTTGGTACGGGCTGGTCCAAACAAATAGCAAACTGGTCTGAGGAAGAGGTGAAGCTGCTGGAATCATCTTGGAGACTATCGTCTCAAAAACCTATAAACCAATCTGGCTAAGATGGCGTAGGTGGGCTCAAACAAACGCCGTTGCCGAAGATGACCCTAGCCCTCAAGATTTGGCTAAGTACCTGATCTACCTTTATAAAGAAGTAAAGCTAGCACCCAGGACCATAGCAGTTCACAAGTCGGTCGTAGCAAACTTTGGAAATCCGTTAAGATCCGCTGAGCTCGGATCTCATCCCCTTGTTAAACAAGTCCTAAAAGGTATATTTGCAGAGAATCCTCCAGTAAAAAAATCTATATCGTGGACATTAGAGGACTTACTGACCTTTTTACAGTCATACCAATTTGATAACAACAGCCTTTTCGCGATATCAAGACACACTTGCGCGCTCCTTCTGTTAGCTACGGGAAGAAGAGTCCATGATTTAACTCTTCTATCAATAGGAGGGAGTGACTTCGAAGATAAAGGAGACGAAATTATATTCTGGCCTAAGTTCGGCTCTAAAACTGATTCAGCAACATATAGACAATCAGGTTGGTTATTAAGAAAGGGGGAAATCAATTCAGATAATCGATTAGACCTAGTCTTTTGGGTTAAGAAAACCATCTCCGTTTCAAAGATACGCCGTAATACATCATGTAAGGATAGTTTATTCATCACTACAAGGGGAAGAGTCAAGAACGCCTCTCGAACTGTGATCGCAGGATGGATCAAAACATTATTTAAAGAAGCGGGCTTATCAGCAAGTGCAGGAAGCTTTAGGGCAGCAGTTGCGACTAATAACTGGATTGGTAATCATTGTAATATTGATGAAGTTCTAAAGAGAGGAAATTGGTGATCCAAAAATACTTTCTTTCGACATTATTTCAGAGAGATAAAGCCAAACCGTAGTTGCAATACAAATATTCTAAGTAAATACTTTTCACCTATAGTGTAGCTGGATTATAGATCACGTTAATTTTGTGACAGTTTATTTTTCTTTTTTTCTTAATGTTATTGGTCATAAGTTCTTGTTGATTTTGTGAATTATTTTTGTAATTTTGTAAACATACTTCCATCGATACCCTAATAAATTTATGTTATAATTTCTTTCTAGCTTTTGTCCTTTTCTTTCATTTCTTTTACTCATAAAATAGGACTAATATTCACAGTACGCTTAGTACTAGTCACAGATCAAGTGTCGAGCACCAAGACTAGTCAGGCAGCGCCGGCAGATAATAAACACGTCTCACCTGTGGTTCAAGCATAGGCTCGAACACCTAAATAGAACCGTTTTTCCCCCGAAGGGTAAAAAACGGATATTTAGGTTTCAGCCGTAGCTTGAACCACACCTAAGGGCCTTGCCGGCTCAAAGTACTGAAGAAGATGGCCGCCACGCGCTGCCTGGCTAGGTGTCGGAATCCAGACAAGGACAGGTATAGTTGCGACATTACGAGTTTAGCTAGTACAAGAAAGAGATAGAAGATGTTGATGACGAATATTGGAAGGGTAATCTCACCTGTGGTTCAAGCTACGGCTGAAACCTAAATATCCGTTTTTTACCCTTCGGGGGAAAAACGGTTCTATTTGATATTTTTAATAACTACCCCCGACATATAGATAGGGAGCTCTTTTATTGGGACGAGCATACCGTCAACATCTCTTAATCGTGATGGGGTCACGCCTGAGTCATAATAATTGTCTATTGGTTGATTTGTTCATTTTGATAGTTACCCTCACGTTCAGATGGTGGTTTGTCTGTCGTGCTGTGGTTATTAGCTGAGTGGAAAGGGGCCGTTATTGGGGATGGTGGCGACGGCTTTAGGTAGGGTTTCAGCGTTTTAAGAGACGCGTTCTCTTAAAGCCTGATTAGTTTTGAGTAATAATTCCCGCTTCTGGTCCATGGCTAATAAATGTAAAAGAGGGGCTTTTGAGGGTACTTTGTTCGAAAAATGAACATCTTAAGTAATTAAATGATCTTACCACGCTACCTGCCCTCGTCGCGCAGCAAATATGTCTGACTTTGTTGCCGACGAGGATACCTGCTCCGACAGGTACATAAGTTAAGAAGTTATACAGGGTGGGCCAGACGAGGTGGATATAAAATTTTTTTTAGATTGTTGACATGGGGGTCTATCAGGACCCACAAGGAAAAAAATCAGTTCCCAACCGATTACGAGAAAAAAAAAATTATTTACAATTTGGGAATATTAACGCCTTGACGAACTTTTAATTTTTTTTTAATTTTTCCAGTGACAATTTCCGCAAGTTTTTTAAGGAATATCTTTACCTAATAACTGTGCTCTCTTAGGAAAAAATTCCAGTCTGATTAGCTGGTTTTAAGAGCATTAAATTTTAAATTATTCCAAGAAAATTAAGTTCATCCAAAATCTACAGAAAACTTTAAAATTCCATTATAAATAAAAGAAGAGGTACATAGCACTGGTGATTTTTTTAAAACTGTAGCAACTTATGTTCTTTCGATTGCCAAAAGAAAAATTGTATGTCAATGTGCCGGATAAAAAGTTATGATTTTTCAAAAGTCTTCGTTCCTCATTCGTGTAAATAGCGACCTTATTGAAAAAAATGTTAATTGTTTGTGGAGACTGCAGTCCTTTAGTTTTAACTGCCTTATTGGTCTCGTGTTCGACTGCGGCCGACAAGGTCCCTGGTTCGAGTCCCGGGTCGGACCATATCAAGTATTGGGGTTTTCCGTAAGAAATTCTCAGTACTAGCCGGAGTTCGAAAGTTGGCGTTGTTTCACCCCCGTACCTTGAAGAGCACGTAAAGCAGTTGGTCCTGCGCCTAATCTCCCTCCGCCTGCGCCTAATCTCTCTCCGGTCGTGTCGAATTTTCCGTCCTATCGGGCTATGAGAGTAAAGAAACAGAGAGTGCACCTGTGTTCGCGCACACACTTGTACACTTTAATATCTCCCGCACAGATGGTTAATCTCTCTGAAGATAGGCCGCCGCCGTGGCCGATATTCGGAAAAATAAAACAATGTTTTATTTTTCTTTCTCTTAAAAATGTAGATACCGTCAGTCATCATTAAAGGATTAATTTCCTCCCGACCAAATTTCGACCACGGTGACATATCTCCAGAGAGATTAACCATCTGTGCGGGAGATATTAAAGTGCACAAGTGTGTGCGCGAACATAGGTGCACTCTCTGTTTCTTTACTCTCATAGCCCGATGGGACGAAAAATTCAACATGATCGGAGAGAGACTAGGCGCTGGCGGACAGATATTAGGCGCAGGATCAACTGCTTTACGTGTTCTCCAAGGCACGGGGATGAAACAACGCCAACTTCCTAACTCCGGGCTAGTACTGAGAATTTATCGAAAAACCCCAATACTTGGTATGGTCCGACCCGGGACTCGAACCCGGGACCTCATCGGCCGCAGTCAAACATGAGGCCAACGAGGCAGTTAAAATTAAAGAGCATACTGCAGTCTCCACAAACAATTAACATTTTTTTCAATAAGGTCGTGATTTACACGAATGAGGAACGAAGACTTTTGAAAAATCATAACTTTTTATCCGGCACATTGACATACAATTTTTCTTTTGGCAATCGAAAGAACATAAGTTGCTACAGTTTTTAAAAAATCACCAGTGCTATGTACGTATGTATGTACCTCCTCTATTATTTTAATGGAATTTTAAAGTTTTCTGTAGATTTTGGATAAACTTAATTTTCTTGGAATAATTAAAATTTTTTCCTAAGAGAGCACAGTTATTAGGTAAAGATATTCCTTAAAAAAATTGCGGAAATTGTCACTGGAAAAATTTAAAATAAATTAAAAGTTCGTCAAGGCGTTAATATTCCAAAATTGTAAATAATTTTTTTTTTCTCGTAATAGGTTGGGATCCGATTTTTTTCCTTGCGGGTCCTGGTAGACCTCCATGTCAACAATCTAAAAAAAATTTTATATCCACCTGGTCTGGCCCACCCTGTATCTGTTTTTTCTAGGTTAGGTATTACATCTAGTGTAAGTTGCATATTTTGTAGTATATTAAGTATAGTATTACTATGGAACTCAAAATACATTCAATATTCATAAATAAAATAAAAGCACTATCCTAGGTCAGCAATAATAATATTTGTGACTTGCAACTACGGATCCCTACACGGCGCGTGGCCCGACACGCACTTGGCCGGTTTTTTTTATTATTCGTCATCGTATCTCGGTATCTAACCAAGTCTCCTATATTGCAGGTGCGTTAGTGGTGCTGGATGTGCACGCTAGAGATGTACTCATGGAACTGATTGAATTCAATGTGCAACTTGATAACGACTTTAACTGGCTTTCGCAGATAAGATACTATTGGGAGGTAATAAACATAATATTTTAGTGTGCAAAATATGGTTCTAAACTATTCCTTCACCTAGGTAAGCGTGCTGCAATTTAGACTATATCATTGTTTTTTATCAAGCATAATCATCGTCAAGTGCATTCTTCTTTTCTTTTTGGACTGCTTGTATTGGCTTTTGGGTTGGGCTGTGTTATGTGTAGGGTTCTTGTAGTCTCTGTATCACTTTGACCGATGTCCATCTATTGTAATTATCACTATCTAAAGTAATTGCCTAATACACCCAATCAAGAACAGCATCTTCTTAGCCGGGATATTTCTGACCTCTGCACTGCTCTGATCTGATCTGCTGCTCTGATATTATTTCCCTAGATGCTTTCTACGATTGTGTGATACAGGGCAGTTGTAATGGAAGTACAACATTTGGCATTTTCGCTGCATTATGGTAGAGTGTGTAAAAATCGGTGTCATGGATTTTAATCACTTTTAATCCGCATAAAAACTTACAGTTGCAAGAAGAAGACAACACTATGCAGATAGCAACTCGCATGATCAATTCGCAGCTGATGTATGGCTACGAATACTTGGGCAACACCGGGCGGCTGGTCGTAACTCCACTAACCGACAGATGCTTCAGGACACTCTTCGGAGCGCTGCATTTGAACTTAGGTATAGCTTTTGCTTGATATGCTCCTATATCTGTTTACATAAAACTACTGTAAGGGTCTTATAAATGTATTGATAACTTTTCAGGAATTTCACTTTCCAACAAATTTTTCTTCTTCGTATATTGCTCATTGGCTTTTTATTATTACACACTTTCACAATGTATTTCGCGAATGTTGTCATATTTTATCTGATATTTGAATTCAAGGTGGTGCCCCTGAAGGGCCAGCTGGTACCGGAAAGACTGAGACCACTAAAGACTTGGCAAAAGCGGTCGCAAAACAGTGTGTCGTTTTCAACTGCTCTGATGGTCTTGATTACCTAGCTCTTGGCAAGTTTTTCAAGGTGCGTTAACCTCTTGTAGGAAATTCTAGTACATCTAATCAAACTATGATGTGAATTATTAAATTGGTTCGAGTATTTAACTAATAGGTGATTTATACAGTGAATATTGTGATTCAAAAGTCCAACTGCTTCTAATTGAAAATGTAACACTAAGGTTTTCTATTGGTTGACGAAATTCATGTAGTTTATGCCTAGAATCTAAGGGTTTTCATTTTTAAAGTTCCTACTCCTTTTTAGGGTTTGGCATCATGTGGGGCTTGGTCATGCTTCGATGAGTTCAATAGAATTGATCTCGAAGTGTTGTCCGTCGTGGCGCAGCAGATTTTATCCATACAACGTGGAATCAACTCCGGAGCAACAGAACTTCTATTCGAAGGGACTTTGCTGAATTTGGACAAAAGTTGCGCTGTTTTCATTACTATGAACCCGGGTTACGCTGGACGATCAGAATTACCGGACAATTTAAAGGTTAGAAAAAAAACTTAAGAAATTGTTAATATTATTATAATATTATTTGATATCCATTTTTGAGTTTATTTGTTACAATTTCGAGAATATTATCAGTGCGTTATTGCATTTTTAAGTTTGCTTATTGTTTATTTATAGGCGCTATTCCGATCTGTGGCTATGATGGTGCCAGATTATGTGCTGATATCAGAAATTGAACTGTACGCATTTGGATACCTCAATGCAAAGCCGCTTGCCGTCAAAATTGTCGCCACTTACAAGCTCTGTTCCGAACAACTCTCGTCGCAGAGCCATTACGATTACGGTAAAGTTTTATTATCAGATGAGTTTAGCTGTAATTATGACAACTGTGGGCGATTAAAATCATACTACAGTGCACTCGTCTTTAAAACCTATGTTTTGACAACATGTAACAAATGATTATTTATTTATTTAACACTCCTTAGTAAAGGGTCATTGATCATTGATAGCAAAATGGCATATATTTGTAACTAATGACTTTGATTATCAGGTAAATCAGGTCTAAACTGTCGTATGTATAAGTTCTTAGGTGCTTTATCCTTTAAGAATGAAAAACAACCCAGCAAGGATATCAAAAAAGCTATTACTTGCTCTAAGCGTAGGCCATTTTGCTAACATCATCTTTCTGGATCAGGTATGCGTGCTGTAAAATCGGTACTCCGCGCGGCCGGTGCACTAAAACTGCGATACCCCGATGAAGTGGAAGACGTTATTTTACTGCGCTCTATTAAAGACGTCAATCTTCCCAAATTCTTAGAGCATGACGTCCCACTTTTCATGGTAAGTGAATTTTATGGAAGAGGATTTTGTGTGAAAAGTTGCAACTGTAATTGACAACGTAGCTGACGATGAATTTTCATGACCTATTGCTATGCAGTTAAAAATATAAATAAAAAATCCTATTCTGTAAAATTGTAATTTTACGCAATTTCACAAGTGACAGATGATTTGTTTCAAATAAACTTGAAATCAATTTTAGGGTATCATAGGAGACTTATTCCCAGGATTACCGTTGCCAGAAGCAGGTCTTCCACATTTAGTAGCTTGCCTGAAGGAAGCATGTGGACCACTTAATTTACAAGCCAATGATTTCTTTATAGAAAAGGTGAGTTGCAGTTTTTTTTATTTCCAGGTAACCAAAAATGATTTGATAAACCTCGGCTCCAGAAAGGTCTTCGCAATAAATACCAATATGTCTTAATGTCACTCTTTTTCTAGGTTCTCCAATTATACGAAATGATTCTTGTAAGACATGGTTTGATGTTGGTAGGATTTCCGTTTTCTGGAAAAACTAAATGCTATCACGCCCTTGGTGGAGCATTGGGATTGGTTGCGGAAAAGGTACGTCACGCACAGTTATTGAGATAATGACTGATCATCTGATGTACATAATTATGACCTGACTCTTATGACTTTTGCTAGGTGTTTATCTCCTAGCGTATTAAAATAATAAAAACATGGTTGTTTTCTGAACTTGGCCCAAACCGACTGACCTACATATTTTACGACTTTGTACAGTTAGAATATAATATATTTATTCAATACTTTCTCCAATAATAATCAACTCAGGGTTTGATGGATGAAAATGCAGTAGAGTGGACAGTGATAAATCCAAAATCCATAACAATGGGGCAGCTTTACGGACAATTCGATCCTGTGTCGCACGAGTGGTCTGATGGAATTCTTGCAGTCAGCTACAGGGCCTTTGCGGTCTCGACTAACGACAACAGGTATACGAATACCAATGCGTCCATTATATAATTACAAATTAGCGCATTACCACAAATAAAGCGTTTCAATCTTTCTTATGTTTTGTGCAAAACTTAGGCTAAGATCTATTAAGAGTATTTCTGAGTAGTCACAGAATTATTCCGGACTTAAGACAGTGAAAACGAGACGTATAGTGTGTCACACACACAGCATATCCAAGTTAGAGCAAAGTGATATATGATCCTCATTTTATAAATTGCTGCTTTTTATACAGAAAGTGGTTGATTTTCGACGGCCCGGTAGACGCGATCTGGATAGAAAATTTGAACACGGTTTTGGACGACAATAAGAAGCTTTGCCTCATGAGCGGCGAGATCATCCAGCTTGCACCAACTACTAACCTCGTCTTCGAACCTATGGACCTTGAGGCAGCGTCACCTGCAACAGTATGTTCAAGTGATATGAAATATTATGTTTTAGCTTATGAGAGTTGGAAAAAATATGCTACTAAAAAGTGGACAAGTTACTTCCTGTAAAAGGTAGTGTGAGAAAATTATTCTAATTGATTCGAATACGAATGACTAGGCGGGTACAATAAGGTATTTTGTCTGAACTGAATTTATTACAAATTATATAAATTCCATGCCTGAATAAAAATCTTCGTTTTAACATAAAATAATGTTGAAATTAGCTTGTTAAGTAGTTTTATTTTATCTTTTTGTAGGTTTCACGTTGCGGTATGATATATATGGAGCCAAAGGGCCTGGGATGGAAATGCCTCATGGAGTCGTGGCTAAATACTCTCCCGGCAACATTGCACGGATTCAATCGCAATTATATTCGCACTCTCTTCAATAGATTCATGTCGCCTTTGCTTTGGCTTGTTGAGTTATCTGGGCAAGTCAAGGTAGCAAACACATGATGAAACAAGTTTATTGGATTAGTCTAGAAATTTGTTACTATAAAACCGCATAACTTTTTACTTGTTATGGAAACATTTAATCAATTATTATCCTATATATATTATATTATTATATTATATTATTATTATATATTATAATAAAATATTTTTTTTATTGTGATGTAAGATGTTTCATCCTGTTACCTTCTCATCATCGAAAGTGACAAAAACAAATCTTTAACAATAATAACATCATACTAAACTTACTTACTAAAACTTCCTTATTAAAATAAAGTATTTTTAATTTTTGATTAACTACGTAAGAATCATTTATATATTTTTAGCAAATGTATGTGACGTCACGAAGTAACTTAGTGAATGCATGTATGATGCTTTTTGATACCTTTATGGACGACTTCTATGAAGAGAAATATGTTGAGGCCCTCTCCGACCTCGATATTAGAGCGCAGCTTGAGGTAATCTGTCACAAATAGTTGTTTAAGTAATTGTTAGTATTCGATCTGGTAAAGCCCTAACTTTAAGTTGCACAGAACTTTAAGTGCTTTTTTATTATTATTTAATTCAAGTACATTTATATCATCAGAAGACGTAAGATTCATTCTTTTCTAGGGGGTATTTTTCTTCTCGGCTATCTGGTCTATTGGAGCTACACTAGAAAGCGACGGCCGTCCTAAGTTTGACATGTTATTTAGAGGTCTACTAGAGAAAGAATTTCCTGAAAAGGTTAACTTTTTGTCCTATTCTGAACTCTTTATAGATTAAAATAAAATGATTTAATTTAATTAAAATTACATATTTTGTTATAGGTCATAGAAACCCTGGGTTATCCGAAAGAAATTGCTAAGCCTGAAAAAGCTTACATATTTATAATACCTAAAGAAGGAACAGTTTATGACTATCGTTTCATCAAAGAGGTGAGGAATACTGCGACAGAAAATACTGTTTTCAATTATTACCTACCACAAACTATAAATAGTCTCAACCGGAAAGAATATCAATTATCCTCTCAGATCAAGAATGTTTAGTTTTTAAGAGTTATCCTATACATATGTAAAAATCTCGTGTCACGATGTATGTTCGGGATAAACTCTGAAACTACTGAACCAATTTTGATCAAACTTCCTAGCTATCTGTAATTTGGTCCAACTTGAAAGATAGGATAGTTTTAGCAGTTATTTGTTTTATTTATACGGATAAGTTGGCGGTACGCAGTTCGCCGGGTCAGTTAG
Organism: Oeneis ivallda; assembly: GCA_029955525.1. NCBI lineage: Eukaryota > Metazoa > Arthropoda > Insecta > Lepidoptera > Nymphalidae > Oeneis > Oeneis ivallda. The sequence continues at coordinate 21,481,444 of JARPMR010000002.1, read as the reverse complement.
TATTTATATAAATGTTTATATGCCTACTTTAAATACAAACATTTTGATGAACATAAAAAGTATAAATATTTACAATAGCTTCAGAGAACTTCTAAACTACACAATGTAAAAAAGGTAGTCCTTTTTAGGGTAAAGGTAAATGGAAGCCGTGGCAAGACGACGTGGTCTCAGCTCCACCGATCAGTCGCGATACTCCTCCTAATCAAATCCTAGTGACAACCCTGGACAGCGTGCGATACTTGGCGTTGTTCAAACTGTTGGTGACGCACCATAAGGCAGTGATGATGGTTGGCCCTACCGGAACTGGAAAATCTTCGTACATTATTGTATGTAAAATCCTGAATAGAACTAGTATAGTTGATAGAACGCACTACGGCATGCGGTATATGTAGAACTTGATTTTTCTTTTATATGACTAGCTGATGCCCGCGACTTCGTCCGCGTGGATTTAGTTTTTAAAATCCTTCGGGAACTCTTTGATTTTCCGGGATAAAAAGAAGCCTATGTCACTCTCCAGCTCCGCAAATATACCCATGCAAAAAATCACGTTGATCGGTAGGTAGTTCTGTTGCGGCCTGATTGAAGGACAAACCAAAAACCAACAAAACAACAAACAAACACACTTTCGCATTTATAATATTAAGTAAGGATAGTAAGGATAACAAAATACCTTATTGATCAGAATATTACTGGACGATTTTAGGATTATTTAGTGAAACGGGTTGATACAAAAGTCTACAAAGCTCTAATAATGGCATTCTCTGCACAAACTAACTGCAACCAGACACAAGATATTATTATGGGTAAATTGGACAAAAGACGAAAAGGTTTGTGGATGCATCATGCATTTAACGCTCTCACCTTACTTTAAATAAATATTTTACTTTATTAATTAGTTATGATTGTTTTGTTTACAAATGCTTTTCGATCACTTTGAAATCCATTATAATTTATTGTTTAATGAGTATTTATTATTTGTTACTAACTTTGTTTCTTGATTGCACTTATTGTTTTTTTGACCAATCGTTTTCGGAATTTACTGCTTCTATTATTCTAAGTTCTGTCTCGTGTTGTCGTTAGGGGTTTTTGGTCCCCCAATCGGTTGCTATTGTGTGGTGTTCGTGGATGACGTCAGCATGCCACAAGCCGAGACGTACGGCGCTCAGCCGCCTATTGAAGTTCTGCGGCAAGGGATCGATCTAGGCTTGTGGTACGATCGCAAAACCAACGTTGCGATGCATCTTACTGATGTTCAGGTACGTTGACGTTCTTTATTCCATTCATCGTATGACGTTTTTAGAAAGTTTTTAGAAGGTAGGTTAATTGTTGCAAATGAAAACTGGAATCCAAAACGTCGAAGGTTTAATAGTGTGGGCCTTAGTAGTTCCTGTTTGGAAACATTATATACGAGCTAATATTGATAAAAAAAATTCAATTCTGAATTTTATAGAACAGCAGCAGATAATGTTTTTTGATCCAGGTACAATTTAGCAGACACATTTAAAGAAGTGTTATTTCATCTGTGCGTTTGGGTAAAGTAATTTCACTATGCTTATTATTTTCAGTTCATGTGTGCTATGGGTAAGCCCACGCCAGGTGCGAAGCTTATAACGCCAAGGTTCTCACGTCATTTCTCATTCTTCTGCATTGACGAGTTCGATGATGAAACTCTACAAGTTATCTTTGGCAGAATTATGTTATGGCACTTAGACACTAGGTATGGATATCTCGTTTTATAATGCAGTGGCTATAAATAAAATTGATAATTACCATGAAATTGATTTTGGTCGATATTTATGTACCTTTTGTATTAGGTTTTAGTAACATTTATTGGATTTAATTTCAGAGGTTTCTCCAAAGATTTCGATCCTTGTATAGAAGAATTAGTTTCTGCAACACTAGAAGTGTATAAGCAATGTAGACTAAACTTATTGCCCACGCCCTCTAAATCTCACTACACATTCAATTTACGAGATTTCTCTAAAGTTATTTTGGTATGTACATTTAAAAAAATATTATATTTTGTTTACTTAAAGTGGTCACGTTACTTGAATGTCGTCATCAGCACGTTTTCTCGGCGCTTATTGGTAACTTTCCTTTCAATAAGAAGTTTCCAACTAAAGTTTCATCACTAACGATTTGAGAGTTCATTATTTGCGTGCCGCAATGTACAATCAAGTGAATGTCTCGCGGACGAAACATAATCGCATTCAGAATTCATCTAAGTATTTCTATAATTTATTTTGGAAGCTTTAGGTTCTTGGGGTCATGTGTTCAAATATGCATTTCCTTAGGGTGTATTACTATCAGTGCCAGAAGTGACTCCAGATCTACAGTCTATAAAGCGTTTATGGGTTCACGAGTGTCTACGTGTGTTTTCTGATCGCCTGACGGAGGACTCAGATAGACACTGGCTTGTTAATTGCCTGAGAGAGGCAACACGTCTCTATCTAAATGACGAGTTTGACAAGTTACTCTCACGACTTCTTAACGGACCCAATGATAAGGCAAGTATTTTGAAATTGGAATACTAGTATTGACGCCAAGTTCTTACATTTTTTAATCTGTGTTCGCAAAATATAATTAGTTTGTGTAGAATAGAATAGAATAGAAATATTTTTTATTCAAATAAACTTTTACAAGTGCTTTCGAATCGTCAAATGAATCTACCATTTCTTGTTCGGAATGCCCCTCCTATCGAGAAGAACCAACAAGAAACTCTGCGGTCGCTTTTTTCCAATACAGTTTACAATAGGTACTAAGTATATGCTATGTATGCAGTGTATGCAGTGTTTCCAAAATGAGGGGAAGTTCTAAAAATGTAGCATACAAATGTGGTGTTTGTAAAGTAAAATTTCTATCTTTCTATATTTTTTCCTTTCTATATCTATTCCATAATAATTATTAGTGTCTAATTTTTAGATCACGGATCTACACTTACGCAACCTAATTTACTGTGACTTTGCGAATCCAAAAGTGGATACGCGGTTTTATATGGAGACTACGAATATGGAACATTTGAATTCAACCGTGGACGCCTATCTCGTAGAGTTCAATAATATGTCCAAAAAACCAATGAACCTCGTACTCTTTAGGTAATATTTAGATGGTTTGTAATAAAGTCTAAATAGAATTTATTGGTGGGATTTTTTTTGTTAGTGTGTCTTTGGGGTTAATTTAATATTAACTTTTAGGTTCGCAATAGAGCACGTATCACGTATCTGCCGTGTGCTGACTCAGCCACGATCGCATGCCCTGTTGGTAGGACTTGGTGGCTCGGGCCGGCAATCTCTCACGCGTCTCGCAGCTCACATCAATGAATATGATCTTTTCCAGGTTTTGTATTTAATCAAGCATTATATGTTTTTATTGTGTCAATATTTCACGTTATTTTAACAAACTTTTAATTAGATTTTATTAGTTCAGTGTTCTGACTGCAGAAAACTTGAGCATGCGCACCATTTTTGAATATAATGTTTACTTTTCGCGTCCTTCACAATCAGGGCCCCATTGTAGATGTATCTGCATAACCTACTCTGTCGAAATTATTAAGACAAAGTTCATTTTATCTTGTTAAACAGGTTGAAATGAGCCGTACTTATGGCAAAACTGAATGGCGTGAAGATTTAAAAACATTATTAAGAAAATCAAGCACGCCTGATTTACATATGGTATTCCTTTTTATTGAATCTCAAGTAAGTATCCTAGTGGTTGCGCCAATGTAGGTATCTAATTATACAGTTAATGTACTAATTTTGGTGAGATTGATTCAAATATTAATTATCATTTCTATTGCGATTCAGATAAAAGAGGAGGGCTTCTTGGAGGATGTTAATAATATGCTAAACTCTGGTGAAGTCCCAAACATTTTCGTCGCTGATGAAAAAGCCGAGCTTTGCGAAAAGATGCGAGTAGTAAGTATCTTGAATCAAGTAATGTAAGAACTTGACTAATGTAAGAATATACAGGATGTTGATATCTATCCAGTATCCTATGAAATATCTCAATGGCTCTAGGAAAAATTATATAAGTAGTTTTGAGAAATCAGTCTTTAAAATTACATAGGTAAGTTGTTTAAAGAATAATTTTTTTGGCAAGTTAAAATTTAGCGACTCGTTTTGTGCAGATCGATCGTCAACGGGACAAATCTCTGCAAACAGACGGAACCCCGACTGCTCTGTACGCGTACTTTGTGTCCATAGTCCGTGATCAGTTGCACATCGTACTCGCTATGTCGCCCGCTGGAACTTCATTGCGTACACGAATCCGCAAGTTTCCCTCTCTTGTCAACTGTTGTACAATCGACTGGTTCCAGGTACGAAATTGAGTTGGAATTTAACAAATGTTTTACCGTCCGTCTTGACCAAACCTCATGATCTTGTCTCGCTTGTATCCAGCACTGGATCAAATATTTGCTTCATATTCGTATATCGATGTTTTTATCTTTTAAACAAAATAATGATGCAGTTAAATGAAGCGCTAATCTAGAAAGGATCAGGCAGTACTAAAATTGAAAAAGACTAAGTGTCTCTCCATTAGGGCAGACGGTTTAGTGGTGATCATTTTGTAGCTGGCATCTTTAAACCGTAAAAATTAAAAAAAGTGTGTAAATCGTAATCGTTCAGACAAACCTAATTCTTTTATAGGAATGGCCACCTGATGCTTTACTGGCTGTTGCAACGCGATTCTTAAAAGATGTCGAATTAACTGAGCTTGAACGAGAAACAGCTATCAAGCTGTGCCAAATGTTCCACACGGACACGCAAGACTTAACAAAGCAATTTCTGTTACGGCTTAAAAGATATAATTACGTTACACCCACAGCTTATTTGGAGCTTATTAACATGTTCAAATCACTTTTGGGGAAAAAGAGAACGTAAGTTATACATGAATACTAGCTTTTGCCCGCGGCTTTGCTCACGTAAGTTTGATTTTTCAAACCCCTATTTTACCCCCTTAGGGGTTGAATTTTCAAAAATCCTTTCTTAGCGGAAGCCTACGTCATAACAGCTATCTGTATGCAAAAATTGAGCCAGATCCGTCCAGTGGTTTGAGCTGTGCGTTGATAGATCAGTCAGTCAGTCAGTCACCTTTTCTTTTTATACAATATAGATAGATTAACTTTCATTAGAAACATTGACAATTTTTTTGACCCTCTTGATAAAATTAATTTTCCATTAATATGTTGTGGAAGAAATATAACGTCTTTCTGCTATTGCCATGTGTGGTGTTGTTTAATTATCATAAAAATTTCCAGGGAATTATTAACCGGCGAAAAGCGTTACATTACGGGATTGGACCAACTTGCAGTAGCAGCTAAGTCAGTAGCTGCATTACAAGAGGCCTTGGAAGTGTTACAGCCTAAATTAGCTGCCGGAGCCGCTGCTGTTGCGGAGACTACTGCCAAAGTGGAGAAAGAGAAAGAGGGAGTGGCTCTCGTTGAAGCAGAAGTACTTGCAGACCAAGCCGCGGCAGAAGAACAGGTAAAAGATATGTAAAGTAGTGAAGTAGTCTGATCTATTTTAATCCAAGCGTATAAGCGTAGCGTTTATAGAATATAAATCTTCAATAAGGTTTGCAGGTTCAAATCCCAGATATGAGAATCTTGTCAACTCTATGAAACAGCTTGCTTAAGAAAATGCTTATCACATAATAATAACAAACTCGCATGTTGTTTTATAGGCAAAAGAAGCCCAAGGCATTAAAGACGAGTGTGATGCCGATCTTGCTGAAGCTATGCCTATTCTCAACTCTGCGTTGGCTGCGCTCGATACATTGACACCTCAGGATATTACTTTTATCAAGACGATGAAGAGTCCTCCTCGGGGCATCAAACTTGTCATGGAAGCTATTTGCATATTGAAGGTATACACAATAAATAATCTATTTGTATATTTTTTTCTTCTGACAGCGTTTAATCTATGATGTATCTAATACAAGTAACTTCTACGCCAGTTTGATTTCAAATTATGATTAATTTGTTGATTAATTTGTTTTTTGCATTGCATTCAATTATAGGATGATCCGGTAAGTATTCACTAATTTCTGTCGTCATAACATTATTTAGATTTTTCATTTAATCAAAATTATGGATAATGTAATTGTTAATATAGAAAGGCAATGGAATGTCTTTCTTTTCATTGAATTCTCCAATAAATTAAATTAATTCCCAAGAAGAATTATTCTCCAGGAATATAGGCTACATAGGTACTAATTTTTAAGGAATTTTCTTACCAAATTTTACTTCAGGAAATTAAACCCGATAAAATTCCAAATCCATCCGGAGTTGGGACCGTTGAGGATTACTGGGGTCCGTCCAAGAAGTTGCTAAACGACATAAAATTCTTGGAATCGTTGCAAAACTACGATAAGGACAACATTCCACCTCCTGTAATGAAGAAGCTTATGACTACTGTGATGCAAGACGATGGCTTTGTACCCGAAAAGATCAGAGCTGTATCAGTAGCTGCTGAAGGTATGCAAATACTTAAATAAAATAAAATCTAGTTTTATATTGTATAGTAAAATATATAACACATAAATATCCAATCAGCCTATAAGAAGCTATCTGACTGTGTTAGGTATGTGCAAGTGGGTGATTGCAATGACGAAATACGACAAGGTGGCAAAAGTGGTGGCACCGAAGAAGCAACGCCTTGCGGCTGCACAAGCTGTCTATGACAAGGCAATGGCTGCGCTCGCCGTCAAACAAGCACAGTTAAGAGAGGTAGAGATTTACATCATTTTGCTATATTTTTCTTGAGTCTGTCCGTCCATTCGCCCGTCCCCCGTGAAGTCGTGACTGAGTATCGTAATGAATCATAAGGCAAGACATTGTAATCTCCATCAACGATGTAATGAGTTTGAACATAATCTTATGTATCTCATAAGTTGTAGTTATTACTTAAAAGCTACATATTTCATAATTAGTCCAGTTAGTTGGTAAAATCACGTATTTTAACAATCATATTAATTATGAAATAAATAATACAAAATTCACACAGGTAGATAAATTAAATTATTCAAAAAAATTTGTATTTAATTCAAACCATTTAACTTAATTAACTAAAAGGAATATAATGGCTAGTTATAACATCGATTTTAGGTACAACTGAAATTGGGAAAACTGGAAGATGCACTGTCAGAGCAAAATCGCCAACAAAGGTTGCTAGACGACGAGGTAATGGATTGCAGCAACAAGCTGAAGAGAGCCGAGATGCTCATTTCTGGGCTCGGTGGAGAGAAGCATAGATGGACACAAATTGCTAAAACGTTACGAGAAACTTACAATACGCTTACAGGTAATTGGATTGGTTCGCATTTAATGTCAAAATAAAAAAATCTATGACTACCTTCTACCTATAGATGTATAGTTATGATTAATTACCTACTTCATTAACTTGAAGGAAATAGCGATTTGAATTCTCGTACGTTGAATGGTGACCTTATAATTTTAGGAGACATTTTAATCGCTGCCGGGATCATCGCCTATTTAGGACCTTTCACGGCTGCATTTAGAAATGAACAAGTAAGATAATAAGTATTTTTTTATTAGGTACAATATAAAATATGCTTTCATTTATCACAGAAATTTCGAGCCACTTTTCAATCATTACCGCTTAGTTATATAGTAAGATTCTAAAACGTTTAATGACTATTAAAATTATATTTGCAATAGGTAAAAAAATGGGCTCACGCTTGTCATGATTGCGGAATTGTTTGCACTTTGAACTTCAGCCTGATAAAGTCTTTGGGAGAACCTGTTACCATTCAGCAATGGAACATCGATGGCCTGCCCGCAGATGACTTCAGCGTTGAGAGTGCGATTATTATCATGTAAGGATTTACTTTCACTTATGATAAAAAAATCTACTTGCTATAAAATGTAATATTTATCAGTCTATCATTAGATCCATTTTTATTTAATATGCAAAATATATTTTCATTGATAGTCGTAACATGCATTCGGCTGTTTGACAGGGTTGTCTTCTACACCCCATTTTATTTCTACTTTATATTAAGGAGTCGTCAATGACGAAAGTAGTTAAGTTCCTTTTAAAACCTTTCCTTTCTTCCTTAAACATTTAAGGACTGCACGTCGTTGGCCATTAATGATAGACCCACAGGGCCAGGCCAATCGTTGGATTAAGAACATGGAAAAGCCTAATAATTTATGTGTGGTACGGATGGCACAAGCTGATCTTGGTCGCGTGTTAGAAAACGCAGTACAATTCGGACAGCCGGTAATCCTTAACTATTATTATGACAATCAAATTATCACAATAGAACGGAATTAATTAATGATATTATGATAAAAGCAAACAATTTAGTTAAACTATTATAGAATATAAATAAATTAGAAATTCATATTGTACATATGAATTTCTTTTAAAATACGTAATAAATTCTATCCCAGTAGGAACTATGCGATCAGGATAAGAATAGGAATATTAAACATTTGTCTAATAATGAGAAAAACTAATGTCTTAGAAATAAAGAATTCTCACACTTATTTACTATATTATCTTGATCGCATTACACAAAACTATAGTTTGGACACTTATATGTACCTATTAATGACTGTTATAATTTATAAGGTTCTTCTGGAAAACGTGCTTGAAGAGCTCGACCCGATGCTGGAACCACTTTTGCAGCAACAAACTTTTAGACAAGGCGGTGCACTGTGTATCAAGATAGGAGACACCATCGTTGAATATAGCAAAGATTTTAAGTAAGAAATACAGAAAATCGTTTAATCGAGCAGATTTCATAGCAATTTAATTATATTTTCATTAAACAAATATTGTAAGTTTGTAAGCAAAATTTTCAAAGGAACCAATTATAAAGTAAATGGCAAAATTTAATTAGCAATTACATTATTTCATTAAACAAATAGGTATTGCAAGTTTGTAAGCAAAATTTTCGAAGGAACTAAATACATAGTAGACGGCAATGTATATTATTACCCATCGAGCTTTGAAAAAGGAAAATCGGCTGGCTTCAGCACTATGTTTAAAGAATCAAGTCATATAGATGCTATAATGGCGATTATTTCATTCTTACACAGATTGTACATAAGCACAAAATTGGCAAACCCACATTACCTGCCCGAAGTGGGTGTCCGAGTTACATTAGTCAATTTTATGTTGGCCAAAGACGGGTTGCAAGCGCAGTTGTTATCGCGAGTGGTGGCTCGAGAAAGGCCGGATTTGCAGCAAGCTAAGGCAGACCTGACAACGCAAGGTGCCGAGCATCGTCGCCTCTTACAGGATATTGAGAAGAAAATTCTTAATGTCTTGTCCACGTCTGAGCATTTACTAGAGGATGAGGAAGCTGTTCAGGTAATTTTCAGGCTGTTAACGTGGTCTATGTTGTTCTGAATTTAAGAATACCCCGCAGTCAATATTACACTTAGAGCCTTGGAAAGAGAAAATTGGCCGATCCCGGATTCGTAGGGCATCATCACTGTCGCACGAAGCAGCAAAAACACAGGTTTGAGTAACAGAGATGACGCTCCACGAAGTACGAAGCTAATCGAATGTCCCTTCCTGGGGCTTGATAAATAAAAAGTTCATAATTTTATCTAGTTCTTACTTATTCAGTTAAAAGTTCAATTGTGAAAATATGTTCATAATATACTTAAGTATCTTTGGATGTAATTTTCGTCTAATTTTTAGATTCTCAACTCCGCCAAAGATATGTCCAATGAAATCAAAGAGAAGCAAGAGGTAGCTATGGTTACGGAAAAGGCGATCGATGTAGCGCGAGACGATTACGTGCCCATCGCTGTACATTCAACAAACTTATTTTTCCTTATTGGTAATTCTATAGATTTTTATTTGGCATCAAATTTTGTTCGTATAGTGAGCCTTTACGTTTTACAGCATCTTTTGCTGCTATACGAAATTTTTTTTTAAATTATTTAAATATGTTATTTTCCTGCTTGACTGCAATCACAACAGAAGAGATAATAATAAGTATACCCAATACTCCCAAAATATACATGTACATAATATCTATGATGTATCTGTGACTGTGTGATGCGGGTTGTTACGTTCCCTCAAATATGGTTGAGCGAAGCAATGGCTGGGTCATGCGTCATCCTCGTGAACGGGTACCACCGGCGGGAATGGGGCTACTTTCTGTCTGCCTCTCTATCATGTGTTGAATAATAATTTTTTTTTTTAAAGAATATTAGTCAAATTGAAGTTGACTAATATCCTCCTATCCCCTCCAACTAAGCGGAAAGCTTGTGCTAGGAGTCGGTACGACAATAGTGCAACGGGTGGGATTCGAACCTGCGACCTTTCAGTTTTCAGTCCGCACCTTTAACCGTTGGGCTATTGAGGCTTCAATTCAATTAGGTATGCTTTTGTGGAATGTATGTTTTCCCCTCATTCGAAAAGAACAACCGCCGAGTTTCGTGCTGGTCTTTCTCGGCAGGAAGGGCATTCCGAACCAGTGGTAGACTCATCGACGATTCAAAAGCACTTGTAAAAAAGCTTATTTGAATAAAAAACATTTCTTTTCTATTCTATTCTATTCTACTAATTTTGCTTAACTAGCTAAGCTAACTAACCTGCAGTCTCATAAGGATAAGTAAGTATTAGAACATCTTCGTCGTAAAAATGTAGCAGTGCAGTGGAATGAAAAGGATAGTTTTGCCTGCGTTTGTTCAGGCGGTTTTGCTATGATAGTTGGCTAACCAAACCCAATGCGCCGACACAGCCATGCATTGGCAGTAAAGTAAACACGTAGCCTTATAGCGTTTTGATTGCGTCGATAGATTGTGGCTCTTATGACAAGTCGAGACTTCAGTCCACCTATTAGGAAAGCAGATTCTACTGAGAAGAGCCGACAAAAAACTCAGCAGTTGATCTTTTCAAAGCAAAAAGTTACAATTGTAGTTACCTATCTTGTGGACCGCTGAAGCAAAGCCGATTCCTTGAGAAGACTAGTTAGACAGACAGTAATAAATCTAATTAAAATGATTGATTTCTACAAAGATATTTTTGACATATTTATTAATAATATATTATTTTATTGTCGATACAATTAAATGTGTACTGTGAACTGTCCAATTTTTAAATATAATTGTATAATTTTCTATTGTTATTGCACTTCATTAGATTGGTATTAATACACCATGTCCTACAATCTTTATGCTACTAGTGTATAATGCAATAAATAAATTCTGAATCTGATTCTGATATTTTTGCCAATAAAGCATCACTGGCAAACATCGACCCCATGTATCAATACTCGCTGGGCTGGTTCGAGGGCTTGTTCACGGGGTCCATCGACAACACAGAAAAGGTGGAGGAGATTCCTGAGAGGCTCGCTATTCTGCGTACTCATTTCACGTACTCCCTTTATGCTAACATTTGCAGGAGTCTTTTTGAGAAGGTATTTTTTTTTCATTAATTCATTAATTGGACGTAGCTATGCAAAAACTTTCCAACCCACAAGTCTGTCAAAATTGAGTTAATAGCACTAGGCTACTTTTTTAGGACCCCCTTCATCATAGACTAAGAATATTCCAGTCCTTACATCATTATTCTTTTATTTCCAATGTACCAACCCACAATGCGTAACATATTCGTAGCAAAAAATAATTAAAATCGCACCAATCTGACTGAAAACTTGCTGTGGGTTGGAACATTTTTGCATAACTACGTCCAATTTTATTTTTAAGTAGGTATTGAAATTAAATAAAATGACTTATTGTAAGATTATTTTTGCAGAAAGTTGTTAGGTACAGTAATGTTGCTTGAAGTGCAATTTGCAATGTAATAACGGGCGTCCAATTATTGATGTTTTAACTTAAAATGACTTTTAGTTATAATGCTATAATTATAATATTATAAACTAGCTGATGCCCGCGACTTCATCCGCTTGTATAAAGTGCTTACAAATCCCGTAGGAACTATTTGATTTTCCGGCATAGAACATATATCTAGCTATACAAAATATACCTAAGCCAATCTCCATGTCCTCAACTCTACTCAAGCAAACAGATAAGTCGATCCATTGCTCCACCAAAGAAATACACTTTTGCATATTTTATAATATTATTAACAATATTAAGGGCCAGTTTCACCACTATCAGTTAAAGTGTCTAATATATATCTAACAGATAAAATAGCTGTGCATTAATTTGTCTGCAATTTTTTAGATTATCAGAGAGTTTATCTGCTCGATTGTCTTAACGGACACTTCATCATCATCATTAGCAACCCATCAACGGCTGACTACTGAGCGCAGGTCTCCTCTCAGAGAAGGGTTATAGGCCATAGTCCACCACGCTGGCCCAATGCGAATTGGCGGACTTCACACACCTTTGAGAACATTATGAAGAACTCTCAGATGTGCAGGTTTCCTCACGATGTTTCCCTTCACCGTTGAAGCAAGTGATATTTAATTGCTAACGGACACTTGTGAAACAGAAATTTTAACGCTATCTTTCAGACAAGTTGTGGATAGACTATCAGGCAAGTAGTTAAACAGGCCCTTAGTAAGGATTAATTAATAACAAGTTAATTTCACCTGCAGGATAAACTGGTGTTTTCGCTGCTGCTGACTGTGACGATCATGGTCGCGGAGGGCCGGCTCGAACAAACCGACGTGATGTTCCTGCTGGCCGGCGCACAGCCGCGGCATATCCCGCCCAACCCCGTCGCATTCCTCAGCCCTCAGGCTTGGGCGGAGTTCAACGGGTAGATATATCAAATAAACAATTTCTTACTAACTAAGACTAACTACTAGCTTCTAAATAAACTGGACCGCAAAGAAAAAGAGTCAGAGAGATTTTACATTTATTAAAAATAAAAAGCTTGAATTCATTTTTTCTTTATTTTCATTTAAGCACATTAAAATATTCATTGACATTTAATAAATGTAAAATAAATGAAAATGCGTAGTTTTTCATTTTGAAGATTTTCTAGCCGACCCTTTTTCTTTGCGGTCCAGTTTAGTAAGTTTTGGGTAGAAGCACGATATGCAAGCAACATTGTCGAAATCCAAACCAGAAAAAATCTGTATGTGCTAAGCGCTGGCCAGCCACTAGAAACAAGCTTCCAAACAAGGAACATGCACAATAAACGCGCAACACCACACTAAACTCATTAAAATACACTATGCTCGTGTCACTCCAACACCGGACCATCTGCAGGAGACGTTGACTCCACAATGCACAATCGATGATTAGAGACTTACAAATATTTCATATGGATTATAGCAGAATAAGTTTGTTGTACCTTGTGTGAAAAGTAAGTTGTATACTTACCATTAAATATGCCGAAGACATTATCATCATCATCATCAGTGGATCGATAGGCTTAGATGAATGTCTGCATTAAAACAGACAGTTCCTCTTCTATCACAAACAAGCGAAACCATATACCTATCGAAACTTCTATTTGACAGAAGCAAAATCCTAGCGAAACTAACGATCGCAATGGCTTCTGATTGGCTGGTACTCTCCCGCTATTGGTTAAAAAGCATTGATGCAGCAAGAGCGCTATAAATTCAGCCAATCACTACAATTGAGGTTGCAGCAATTAATTGATGCAACTTTTATAGAATCAACTCACTGGCTTTTCCAATGCAGACATATTATTTTGACTACAAATCTATCTTTCGTTCCGTGCTCATAAAATTTGAGATCAACTTTACCTTTTGCTGTTGCTCAGGCTCAACGAGATTGGAAAATATCACGGGATCGTAGATCATTTCATGCAAAATATACCAGCGTGGGAAGCGTACTGCGACACGCTTGATCCGCAGAATCAGCCTTTACCAGAACCCTGGGATAAGAAGTTAAATTCATTTGAGGTATTACAGTTAGTTTTCTCTCGTTATATTTTAATAGCTTTTGCTCGTGTCTTCGTCGGCGTGGAGTGAGTTTTTTAAAAATCCCACCTAAAACTACACATGCAAAAAATCATGCCGATCCTTTTTAGACTTATTTCGTGGTTTAATGACATAATTATAGTGTATTATACGAGTACGTACCACGATAATTGTTTTATAATGTCGATATTTCGATCCAGTTACATGGACCGTGGTCACGACGGGACTGCGGTGTTGAGAGACGTCAAGTTGAAGCTGTCATGGGTAGAATCTATCTACCGGCCTTCTTGGTCTTTTTGACGGAAAAGTTTTTATGTTTCGGCAAAATACACTCACAACGTCACTTTTTAATTTTGGTGTTGCACGACGCTTTCCTGGCTTGCATAATTCTACCACTGGATTCCACATGCTGGCTAGCTTGAAACCGTCTTCACGATTGAAATTCCGGTGTTTACGAATTTCAATCGCTTCACGCACTATCCTCGGAATATAGTGACGGTCTGTGGAGAGAACTCGTGGGTTATGGAGTTCGATCCAGTGCTTTGTTTCTGGTTGTAGAATATGTTCCGCGATCGCAGACTTCTGAGGATCGTTGTTTTTAACCGCTTTTATATGTTCTGACACCCTTGTTGCTATGGGTCTCTTAGTTTGACCAATGTAAGAGCTACCACAGCTGCAGTCGATTTTATACACACCCGGACATTGATAAGGTAAACGATCCTTCGGTGATCGCATCAGGTGGGCGATCTTTTGGAAAGGAGTGAACACGGTCCTAATGCTGTATTGTTTACTCAACAATGTACCTATTTTGTCAGTCACTCCTTTCACATAAGGCAGGTATGCCATTCGCCTTTCAGCCTCCAAAGGTCGTCTACTACAACTCTGATGTTTCTTTTTTACACAAGGGGGCTTATGACCATTCCATCTTAACACCTGGCGTACATGTTCGAGCTCACCTTGAATGTGAAGGTCATCACACAGGTCGTGAGCGCGGTTAATTAGGGTAGTAGCAACCGACGCTAGGTGGCGAGGATGGTGATGTGACGAACCGTGTAGATACCTGTCCGTGTGCGTCTGCTTTCGGTATACTGAGTGACCAAAACTACCATCAGATCGTATATGTACAAGGACATCCAAAAATGGCAAGGACCGGTCTATCTCCAATTCGTACGTGAAAGACATTTTCCGATGGATATTGTTTAAGTGTGCTAGATATTGTGCCACTTGTTCCTCACCGCCAGGCAGTATAGCAAAAACGTCGTCCACGTAACGTTTCCAGACTTTGATGTGTATGGGTGCAGTGGAAATGGCAAGCTTCTCAAAATGTTCCATCCACAGGTTGGCGACCACTGGCGCGACTGGACTCCCCATAGCTACACCATCAATTTGAAGATAATATTGGCCTTTATACAAGAAAAAACTGGAATCTAAACAGTGGCGTAGTAATGTTATATATTCCCCAGGGATGTTATTTTCATGTAACTTCCTTTTTATTACCTCCAAACAGTCGTCAATAGGTACGTTTGTAAATAAGGATTGAACGTCAAAACTCAGCATACATTCCTGTTCTTCGACTCTTATGTCTTGTAGAAGACGTACGAAATCTCGGGAATCTTTGACAAAAGAAGACGTGTGGCCCACCAGAGGTTGTAGAACGCTCGCAACATGTTTTGCAAGTTCATAAGTCGGAGAATCTATCTGGCTTACAATAGGTCGTAGTGGTACATCCTTCTTATGAATTTTCGGAAGGCCATATAACTTTGGTGGTTGGACGTTGCGAGGAGTTAACAAATATCTACTAACGTCATCTCCAATAATGTCCCGGAACTCCTGGATGATTTTTGTGGTCTTTCTAGTCACTCGCGCAGTGGGGTTGTAATTCACCTTCTTGTAAGTGGTGGCATCATTCAGTAGACCTTCTATTTTCGTCTCATAGTCTATGACATTCATTATGACAGTAGCATTCCCTTTATCTGCTTTCAAAACTAATACATCCGTGTTTTGTCGCAATTCTAATAAAGCCGAACGCTCCTGCGTGGTGATGGAAATGATGGATGGTGGTGAAAAGACCAAGAAGGCCGGTAGATAGATTCTACCCATGACAGCTTCAACTTGACGTCTCTCAACACCGCAGTCCCGTCGTGACCACGGTCCATGTAACTGGATCGAAATATCGACATTATAAAACAATTATCGTGGTACGTACTCGTATAATACACTATAATTATGCCGATCCTTTGTTCCGTTACTGCATGACTGAGGAACAAACAAACGCAGTTTCGCATTTATTATAATACATTAAATATTATTTATTAGTAAGAATATAAGGATTTAGCTGAATATAGCAGACTACTTTTATTGTGATAACTTTGCAAAGACAACTTAGTGAAATATGCAGTGTTCCTATTTTAGAAAATGTTGGTCCTACGCTGCATGCGTCTGGATATGATGGTCCCAGCTGTTCAAAACTTTGTCGAAGGTGAGTACAAAGTGGTCTGGGATTTTATAATTCATTGCATGTAAAAGTTTCTAGGTAATATTATTATAAATTTTTCATTACACCTAAATATTTGCTCATGAGTGTTTCTCTACATACGTATTCCAAAAATGTATATATGTATTAAATAATGTATAACAAAAATGTAACCTATGTCACAGAATACATAATAATAGTATAGTACCTATGTCCTCATTGTTTGAATTTCTACTAAAAGTTTGCCGTGCATGCAATATCAAACATCTAGATCTAGGATAGATTTTCAAACTACGATGAGTAAAGGCCTTTGTATACATGTCTATAGCTTGCATGTGAGACAATAATACTGGCAAGCACAATTTCTACCAATACTAGTATACTTGTCAGTATTACTGTCTTATAATGCTAGTAGAGTACTAGTACAAGTAGTTACTAGCTCATAGAGGTTCTGCTGGTTGAGTTCTGATATAGAGCTTAATATTCAGCTAATGTTGTCTTCATGTGGAAAAGTTGGGAGATGGATTTGTAGTCCTCAGCTATAGCATTACACAACCATAGCGTTTTAGGCCAGGTCGCAGCGTCCAGGTTGTTCCTCCATGATTGCACAAGTACACGCAATATACGGACAGCGGCCAGTAAAAAAACATCGCTCGGAGTGTGCACGGAATAGAATAGAAATATTTTTTTATTCAAATAAACTTTCACAAGTGCTTTTGAATAGTCGATGAATCTACCAATGCACTGGTTCGGAATACCGTTCCTGCCGAGAAGAACCAGCAAGAAACTCGGCGATTACTCTTTTCAAAATAGTTTACAATAGGTAGGTACTTGCTATGCATGCAGTGTTTCCACAGAGAGGGGAATTTCCAAAAATGCATACCTAACTTTTACAATTCAATACATGTTAAGACGGGCAGACAGAAAGTAGCCCCATTCCCACCGGTGGACCCGTTCACGAGCATGACGTGTTGAACATCCTATCTGGCCTCCAGACGAGCCGTGGCGTGACCCATCCGTATAAGATTGGTCGCCGCTGCAAGCATGGTCCCGCGGTCTTACCATCTAATGTGCTATGGGTCTTAAGCGTTTCTAGAAATGGGCAACTTACCTACTTACCTAGTACCTACTAACTTACTTATCACGTGACAGAGCCAGGCATGCCAGCTGCACGCATGTGTATCAAGGTTTTCACGGAACAGTATAACACAGGATTCTGTTTGCAGCGCAAATGGGGCGACCGTTTGTGGAGCCACCGTTGTTTGATTTAGCTTCGTCGTACTCGGATTCGCACTGCTGTATACCGCTATTGTTTGTCCTTACCCCGGGCTCGGATCCTATGGGAACTCTCCTCAAATTCGCTGACGATCAGGTACACTGAAACAATATTGCATTGCTTGTATGGGTATTCGTACATCTATTTATTTGGTTTTATCCACATATAAATAAATTATGTATTTCTGTTGTATGACGGTATTAGATTAAACAAATATCGGACATTAAAACGATTAACTATTAAACTTACCTTGCAACTCTTGTTTAAATAAACCTTAAAATTAATATGGATTTTCTTCCGCGTCCATAATATCAGCTGGTATACAAAAAAAAAACTTTTCAGGGTTTCGGCTCATCACGCTTATTCTCGTTATCGCTTGGACAAGGACAAGGTCCTATAGCAGTGAAATTGATAGATGAAGGCATCAGAAGCGGCACCTGGGTTGTCTTGCAAAACTGTCACTTAGCCAAAAGTTGGATGCCAATGCTGGAAAAGGTACGTAAAATTCATATATTTATAATTTAACATTTTTTTAAATATTTTTTTCGCCTTCTACCTTGGCCCCAAGTTGGGCGCCAAATTAAATATTCATATTTTATAATTCTGTTTCAGATTTGTGAGAGTCTGACACCTGACTCCACTCACCCTGACTTTAGATTGTGGTTAACATCATACCCAGCGGATCATTTCCCGGTGTATGTCCTGCAAAACGGTGTTAAAATGACTAACGAGCCACCACAAGGTACGTTAAGAATGCTGAGTATCCCGAAGATTTCATAAAATTCTGCACTACAACTCAAATGACCCCAAAGAGAGTTTCAAACCCTAAAAACTTTTCATTTATAAACTTATTAAGTGCCGATTTCACCAATGTCCAGTGACGTTTATCGGAGGGATAAATTGGGCGTTCTGAAAATTAATGTATTGAAAATACTGTCAAGATATAAAATTTACACTCGGATATGGCTTTTTTTATGTTGATGAGATCGGCCCTGAGTATAAGAAAAATAATATTATTACAGTTTAATGCTTTATGATTTTAAAAGAGGATGGATAAAGATTGTGTGGATTTGTAAGGAATAAGTAACTAAGTTGTAGCATTAAGACTCATTAAATATTTCAATATAATGAATATAATTATATCTGAGTGCGGCATTATGCATAGTGCGGGATATCTTTTTTGAGGAAACGTTTCTTTATTTCTTCATTAAGTTACAAAGGGATCGTTATTTTCGGGCCTCTTTGGAGTTCTTGAATAATTAATTGAAGTTTGAGATGCTGGTTGATGAAATAAGTACCAATTTATCTAGGTTTACGAGCGAACATCGCCCGCTCGTACCAAAGTGACCCAATAAACGACATGGAGTGGTTCGAAGGCAACAAGCAGTCGGACATCTTCAAGAAACTTCTGTTCGCGTTGTGCTTCTTCCACGCCGTGGTGCAGGAGCGGCGGCAGTTCGGCCCGCTCGGGTGGAACATCCGCTACGAGTTCAACGAGACCGACCTTCGCATCAGCGTGACGCAGCTCTACATGTTCCTCAACGAGTATGAGGTGAGACTGCTATATTGTATCCTAATAGGTGATGCCTACGACTTCCTTTAATGCGAATTCCTCTGTGTGTAAGTGACTATGCAGTCTATGATGGTAGCGGACTAATTTGGAAGGGGCATGGCGGTTATAAGCAAGGCAGTGATAGCCTAGTGGTTACGACTGTGGTATCCTATTCGGGGGGTCGCAGGTTCGATCCCCCGTACACACCTCTGATTTTTCGAAGTCAAGTGCGTTTAAGAAATTAAATATAACATGCTTTAACGGTGAAGGAAAACATCGTGAGGAAACCTGCACAGAGTTCTCCATAATGTTCTCGAAGGTGTGTGAAGTCCGCCAATTCGCATTGGGCCATTGGGTGGACTATGGCCTATAACCCTTCTCTGAAAGGAGACCTTGCTCAGTAGTGAGCCGATGATGGGTTGATAATGATGATGATGATGATGGCGGTTATAAATAAACATACCATCATGCTGGAACACTGAATTGCTTGGCGAAAATGATCGGTTAGTAACTAGCCACGACCAGTCTCCCAGTAGACCACACCAGAGACGTTTCAGAAATGATAAATTTTGAAATTGCCCACAGCAAAATCGTCAAAAATGGTTGTCGTTTTCCAGTTTTCAGTCCGCACCTTTAACCATTGGGCTATTGTGAAAGTTGTCTATTTGCCTAGGACGTACAATTCGTGGCGCTTCGATACCTCACCGGCGAGTGCAACTACGGCGGCCGCGTCACCGACGACTGGGACCGGCGCTGCCTCAACACCATCCTCTTCAAGTTCTACAACCCGCGCGCCATCAATGAGGACAAGTACCCACTCGACCCTTCTGGTAAGCATTTATAATAATACTCGTTTAATTTCATCTTTATTTTCTTAAACATAAGCAGGTAGGCTGAGTAAATATTGGGCCTGATGTCACATCCTCGCTATGCATTGGTGAAACGAGGCTTATTTTTTCTGTCTAGACCAGTAAGCTATTAAGGATGGTGTCCTATTCTGGATTGGTAAAGGCTAGTGCTTTACTTCTAGAAAACCTTAACTCAGTGTCATGACAGTGACTAAAATAACAACACGTCTATCAACAAAAAATTAACAGCTTACGCAGAAAAACTTACTGTCAATTCCTCTCCAAATAAAAAGTTACTATAATACTAATACTAGCTATGCCTAGCTTTAAAAGAAGCCTAGTCCCCAAATAACTAAGTAACTCCTACTTACCCGAAGTATCAGCGAAATACAATTAATTGTAATGTTTTTATTTTCTGGAGAGGTTCAACTTAAAGTTATTATACCTATAAAGCTTGTAGTTAGCACAAGCGAAGCAAATGTTAGCCGCATACAGAGGAACAAAAATTTAGGAAAGACCGCTAAAATGTCTGCTGTGAGCTGACCGTTTCTCTAAAAACATCAGTTATTTTTAGAGAATGTATGACGATTGCAATCGCCTCTGATTAGCCGATACTCACTCGCTATTAGCTAAAATGCATTATTGCAGTAAGAACGCAATTGTCTGCTGTGAGCTGTTCGTTTCTCTAAAAACTTATCAGTTATTTTTAGAGAATGTATGACGATTGCAATCGCCTCTGATTAGCCGATACTCGCTCGCTATTAGCTAAAATGCATAATTGCAGTAAGCCAATCACCACAATGGAGACTGTCGAAATGACTGATGCAGCTTTAACATAATCGGACTGCTGTCTCTAGGCATATACTACATTCCAACGCTTCGCGAGCACGCAGACTTCATCATGTTCGCGCGATCCCTGCCCGTGGCGACTCCACCCAGCGTGTTCGGCTTCCACTCCAACGCTGACATCACGAAGCATTTCCGCGAAGCCGAAGAGCTTCTCAACACAGCGGTGCTTACGCAGGTGATAAGAAAGTTCTCAATATCTGAGCGACCTAAAGAAAACGACTTACACTTGGTTCCCTATATTCAACCGATCTGTGATCTGTCGATAAGTTATCTAGCAACGTTGTTATTTGTCAATATTTTTTAACCCCCGACGCAAAAAGAGGGGTGTTATAAGTTTGACGTCAATGTCTGTCTGTCTGTCTGTGTGTGTGTGTCTGTCTGTGGCATCGTACCTCTCAAACGGATGGACTGATTTCGGTGCAGTTTTTTTCATTTGAAAGCCAGTTTCCTTGCGGTGGTTCGCGATGTTTGTTTAATATCGGTCCAGCAGTGTAAGAGTATCAGCTCTTTTCCAAAATGATGTAAGGCATTTTTGGCGTATGATTACTCGATTAAGTGCTTCACGCGTGCCAGTGTAATCGTTAAATGACAATTAATTGATACCTTCGACAGCCATAGATTCTCATGTCGGGGGTGTTTTAAATTTTCAATTTACACTTGTCTAAAGTTCACACAACAGGACAACATATAACAAGGTTGCTAGGTAACTTATCCACAGATTACAGATAGATTGAATATAGCAACCGGGCGTTAGTACGAGCTTGACTTTGTTCGAGTCAAATAATTAGGAATTCGTTAGTTTGACAAAGTATAACTGTATCGAATATGTAATTGTAGTTAATCTTGCATTTTAATATAATCTAGTTTGATTTTTTAGCATTTGTTCATTAGATTTGTTGCAAAATTTAGATATAGCTATTGAAATTTTGGAAGTAAAAACTGTGCTTAAAGTATTTTTCTTTTGTGGTTAAATTATTTAATCATCTGTTTCTGTTTCATCCATCTTCGTCGGGCTGCAGGATCGCACGGTAAGTGAAACTTTATGAATAATTCCATTATCGTTCATGTAATATTTTGTATCATAATTATTATTAGTAATCATTTTGTTTTTTTTTTATTATTCCCAAAAGGATCGCCTCAAACAATATTTGGTGAGTACTAAATTGATTTTTCATAAAATAATTTATTTTGTATTCAATAAAGCTTTCGCACGAATAAGCATTTATCACCGAGTGTATGAAATAATGCTTTCAACAGTTTTCAAGCGGAAATTAATTGTTTCCAATATTTTATCACTCAATTTTTTGTTAATTTTGTCGATTGCTTGGCTCCAATCACTATTTATTTCTATTCGTATATATGTATTAGCAAGATAAGTTTAGAATTATTTTATATGTTATATGTATTGCGCTGGAGTGGCGACCCCGCATCGAGAAGCGCAATGTTGGCAGACCCCCAATAGGACCAACGACATCAAATTAGTCACAGTCGCTCAATACAGGCGGCGCAAGACCGTGACCATTGCTGAATAAAGGGCTCTTGCATGTAAGTACATGCAAGAGCCCTGCCTTTTGTGCACCAGTGAATGTCTATCGGTTGATAAAGAAGAAAAAAAAGAAGAAGTATGTCGTTCATCCGCCATGTTCTACTCAATTAGGACACAATGGCCGCTGGAGGGGCCGGCGCGACCCCTGAACAACAAGCCATGGCTATCGCAGAAGATGTCCTAGCGAGGCTTCCCAGCAAGATCCTCAGGGGACCGTCGCACGAAGGAGACATCAAGCCGGCCGACATGACTCCCATGTCCATAGTGGTGATACAGGAAGCGGCCAGATACGAGCGGCTAGTCAGCGTGGTGCGAACCAGCTCCAGGGCTGTCATTGGTGCTGTTCAGGGTAAGTTGTTGGCTCAAAACTCAAGGAAAAACAACTCAACATCCCAAAAGTTAAAGGTGCGGCATGAAAACTGAAAGCTTGACGTTTCAATGCCCATCCGTTCTACGTTCCAAGCTTTACGCTTATTTGAAGGGGAGAAGGGAATATTAGTCAAGTTCATGTATGGCTAATAGTTTATTCTTTAAAAAAGGAAAAACTTATTTTACTGTTATCTGTCTCCTATCAGTTTGGATGTAACTCTCTTCCAGTTGACGTAACTGTATCGCAACTATCGACCAAGGGCGCCATCCGTGTGCAGTTCAAGTACAGCAGAACTGCATTTTAACTGCAATTTCACTGTCAGTTGGCAGTCCTAATGCAGTCCACCTGTCAATACCTATGTACTTGCTTTTTTTAAATAGGATTATCCATGCTTAGCATGATAAGACAGAAGGTATTAATAGTTCTCAGCTAAATCACGAAGAAATTAACGACATTGACTAATTTTAAATTCAGAATTGCTTAACCAGTTTATTATTTGGATACTCGTTCGTAAGTTTCATACTTAGTAAAGTATTTTTAATCTCATCTCATCTTTAATATAAGTAGCTCTCAGTGAAACAATTTATAAAATGTCAAACTCCTAGAAATTGTAACGACGGCTTTCTTTGACGAAATAGCTTTATTATATATTCAGGTTGACGTCTCCTAGATTGCCCAATCGTAAATCGAACGCGTCATGTGGTGTCGACACTTTGATATTCGCCATGATTGCGCTTATTTAACAGGAAAATATTTACGTAATCTCACGTTTTACTTGTAGATTACGTAATCACTTTAGGTAGAGAGAGTTTCAAACTTCAAAATTAAAATCATTGACATACACACATCAAAAGTGTTTAGGGATCAACATATATTTTTGCAATAACTTTTCTCCTGATTGATATTAATTAAAATTTTCTTTAAGGATTCATCAAATAAAGTGTTTTCGTTTGTCACAGTAACGATAAACCAAGTCACCTTTGCATTAATAAAGAAATTTGCCATTTTCCTAATAAAGGGATTTTTGACATTTGAACCACTAACATTAAAGTTCGAAAAAAAGACTGAAATAACAGTTTTCTTTAAAATTTTATTGGGTAACTTAAACAATTAATAATCCGTGTTTCTACCGCGAACACTAACAACACAAGAACATCGGTTTGGCATACTCAAAATGAGTTCATCCAAATCACGCTGTGGAATGGCCGCCCATGTTCGTTGCAACAACAAAAAAAAGTCTTCTTGCCACTGGATACCCTCCATATTCGGCAGAGCTCTTCTCTGTAGCATATCCCATGCATGCTCAATCGGGTTCAAGTCTGGCGACTGAGCAGGCCAGGGCAGGACATTGATGTTAGCTGCGGCGAGAGTCTGTCTTACAACTCTTGCGGTGTGCGGTCGTGCATTATCATGCATTAACTGAAATAAGGGACCGATTTGCACTTGTAGAGGAACGATGACGTCTGATACAATCGTCTCAGCATAAATTTGAGCGTTGAGGTTGCCTCTGATCCAAATCAACTCAGTTCTTCCGCCGATCCAAATACCCGCCCATACCATGATGGTTCCACCACTATAAGGATGGACTTCCTGGCAGGATTTTAATCGCTGATTATGAAATTATGAAATGCACCAAAAAGGATCCATATAAATTTATAAAATCATAAATTTACTACAAAGCCACATCTCAATCTCAAGAAATCCGCATAAAAATGCTTGATCCCTAGACACTTTTGATGTGTGTAGTTCAGCGGATTGCACAGCTGAAGTAGAATGAGCATGGAACATAGTAGTACTTCGAAGATCTCATAACCGTTGGGGTCCCAACAGGTGGACCAACGAACCAAGGAACAATCCTTTTTTGTAAAAAACAAAAACTGTCGATGTTTAGGATCATACAGCCTAACCGATGAACCGATCCAAAGAGATACCGAAGTCGGTTAAAGACTTTTTATCCCGGAAAATTTCATTTTATCAAAGCATTCTTAATGGATTTAAGAAAACTAAGTTCAGATGAAGTCGAGGTCATCTGCTAGTTTTTTAGAACCAAAGTACTTACCTACCCATAAATATATCATAGGTATATGTAAAGTATACAATATACCGTAAAGACGTAACGCCAAGCGATTTGGCATTCCGACACGATGTCGTGTAGACACCGATTTGGGGTAGGTATGGGTTTAATCATAACTGCCATATCGTCTTCCAAGTTAGCCCGTTACAATTTTTAGTTTTACCTCGTCAGAATGTACTGAAACTTACCATCAGGTAAAAGATCACAGTCGTAGGTTATCTAGCCATCAAATAAAAAAAAATCATTTATCAGGCGTGAGTGTCCTCACGGACATCACGGAAGAGGTGCTGACGAGTATGGTGCGCGGGCGTATCCCTGCGCTATGGGCCGGCAAGAGCTATCCGTCGCTGAAGCCGCTTGCCGCCTACTTCAACGATCTGCTGGCCAGGCTCGAGTTTCTGCAGGTACACGGCTAAAGGCACCCTTTAGTGACTGCAGTAGTGAGAATAAAGTAACGTTTTGTTGCTTCGTGAGACGCTTCCTTTCACGTAAATCCATTATCTTCTTCTTCTTCTGTATCAACCGATAGACGCCCACTGCTGGACAAAGGTCTCTTGCATGGACTTCCACAGGCCTCGGTCTTGCGCCGCCTGAATCCAGCGGCTCCCTGCGACTCGTTTGATGTCGTCGGTCCACCTGGTGGGGGGTCTGCCAACACTGCGCTTCCCGGTGCGGGGTCGCCACTCCAGCACCTTGGGACCCCAACGACCATCAGCTCTTCGAACTATGTGCCCCGCCCATTTCCACTTCAGTATCGCGACTCGCTTAGCTATATCGGTGACTCTGGTTCTCCTCCGGATCTCCTCATTTCTGATTCGATCCCGCAGGGATACTCCGAGCATAGCTCTCTCCATTCCCGCTGAGCGGTCCTGAGCCTACTTATGAGGCCCTTAGTTAGCGACCATGTCTCGGATCCGTAAGTCATCACTGGCAACACGCACTGTTCGAAGACTTTAGTCTTCAGGCACTGAGGAATTTTGGACGAGAAAACATCTCGGAGCTTCCCGAACGCTGCCCAGCCGAGTTGGATTCGGCGGTTGATCTCTTTCTCGAAATTGGACCTACCTAGCTGGACTGTGTGTCCCAGGTAAATATACTCGTCGACAATTTCGAGTGCAGAGTTCTCAACAATTACTGGGTGGAGCGGTGCATGAGCATTGGACATGATTTTCGTCTTGCTCATGTTCATTTTCAGGCCCACCTGTTGAGAAACCCTGCTGAGATCGTTGAGCATTGTATTGAGGTCTCTCAGAGTCTCTGCCATGACTACTATGTCATCGGCAAATCGCAGGTGAGTGATGTACTCGCCGTTTATGTTGATGCCAAGCCCGTTCCAATCCAGAAGCTTAAAGACGTCCTCCAACGCAACGGTAAAGAGCTTCGGGGAGATAACGTCTCCCTGACGCACTCCACGCTGCAAGTGGATTGGCCTCGTAGTCTGGTCCTGTATACGTACTGACATTGTGGCGTTTTCATACAAGCACTTCAACACTTGGATATACCGGTAGTCAATCCGGCATCTCTGCAGCGATCTCAACACAGCCCAAGTTTCCACCGAATCGAAGGCTTTCTCATAGTCCACAAACGCTAAGCAAAGTGGCCGGTTATACTCTTCCGTCTTTTGTATAACCTGCCGCAGCGTATGAATGTGATCTATGGTACCAAAGCCTTTCCGGAATCCGGCTTGTTCGGGAGGCTGGAAGTCGTCGAACCTACGAGCGAGACGATTCGTAATGACTCTCGAGAACAACTTATAAACATGACTCAACAACGAGATGGGTCTATAATTCTTCAACAAGGTATTATCACCCTTTTTGAAGAACAGAACCACCACGCTCCTGTGCCATGCTTCCGGCGTTGTGCCCTCGTGGATGACGGAATTGAACAATCGCTGAAAGATCTTAAGTACCGGTTTTCCACCCGCTTTCAGGAGTTCCGCAGTGATTCCGTCATCACCTGGGGCCTTGTTGTCCTTGAGCTGTTTGAGAGCCATTCTAATCTCGTATAGGCTGACGTCCGGGATATCTTCGGTATAGTGTCGGGTCAGTTTGGCTCTGGGATCTTTCGCCAAATCTTCAACAGGTTTTTGTGTCGTGGTATATAACTGTCCATAGAACTTCTCAACCTCTCCCAAGACCTCAGGTCGAGAAGAGACGAGACGGCCGTCATCAGTTTTCAGCCGCGTCAGCTGGCTCTGTCCGATAGACAGATCTCTCGCGAACACTTTTGAGCCTTTGTTCCGCTCAATGGTATCTTTAATACACTTGGTATTAAAGACACGGAGGTCGCGAGTTTGTGCCTTAGAGATCTACCTATTAATCCGCCGGTAGGCAGCCGCGTCTGCCGATGACTGCAGCCTCATCTCTTGTCTCTCCTTCATTAGCTTGAGAGTAAGGTCAGAGAACTTTTCGGTTCTTTTCCTGCGATGGGTCTTAAAGAATTTAGACCCCACAGTATGGACAGTTTCCACGAACCTGTTGTTTAGATCGTCCACAGAAACGCAGTCTGCTAGGCACTCGAATCGGTTCTGCAGTTCGAGTTGGAAGTTTTCGGGATTTTGGATATGAGCACGAGAAGGTCGGAGAGTGGACTTCACCAGTCTGGCCCTTTCCAGCTTTACATTAATATTCAACGTGCCTCTTACCATCCGGTGATCGCTACCGGTTTTCACCCTATTGATCACAGAGACATCATTGAATATATGCCGCTTTGTCGACATAATGAAGTCGATCTCATTTCTCGTGGAACCATCGGGACTCAACCATGTCCATTTTCTGTGTGGCCGCTTCCTGAAGAAGGAGTTCATCATAAAGAGGCCCTCCTTCTCCATGAAGTCGGCCAACATTTGGCCCCTTTGGTTCCTTCGCCCATACCCAAAATGCCCCACTCTCGTCTCTGCACCGCTTCGTTCGCCCAGCCTTGCATTGAAATCCCCCATCACAACACTGTAATGAGTGGCAGAGGCGTGTATGGCTTTTGTTATATCCTCATACAGCGCCTCTACCTCCTCGTCAGAATGTGTCGATGTCGGTGCGTAGACCTGTATAACCTTCAGCGAATACCGTTTGGTGATTCTGAGTATGAGGTACGCTACCCTACTCGACACACTCTCGACTTGTACAATGCTGTTGACGAGGGACTTGTGGACGATGAACCCGACACCACCCTGGGACTGTTGATCGCCCTCCCGGTAGTAAAACAAGTTGCCGGAATTGAGGATTATCGAGTCCTCCCCCTCTCTTCGGACTTCAGACAATCCTATAATATTCCAGCGCAACTTGCTCACTGCTTCTTCCAGCTCGATGATCTTCTCGTCGGTCCTCAAAGTGCGTGCGTTATACGTCACCAGGTCCAGTCGTCGGGGTTGGCAGCGGAATCTCGTCCGGAGATTCTTAGCACCCCCTGCCCCGCCATTACCGTGACCGCTGCCAGGGTCAGGAATAGCGAGGCCGCCGGGAACTAGGGGCCATGGTTTTCTGTGATTATCCTTAAGGTTTTGCCCATAATGACCACGCTGGGCAGGCGTGTTGGTCATCGCAGGGCTAGACTGATCGCACCAGTGTCGCTGCTGCCCGACACCGGCCTGTGCCATTTGCTCAGTCTAGCCAGTATGAAATGGTTATACCGCCATTTGTCGGTCGTCATAGCCTCGTCAGTAGACTAGCAGGGGGCACCACGGGCAGGTGAGGTTGACGTTTGGAGCGCTAGATGGAGTTGCGCTCCCTTACCCCCCCAAAATCCTTAAATCCATTATATTCCTTTCTAAATCTCGTTATGTATAATTACTGCCTGGTATTTTGCATGTTTATAATGCTTACACAATTGGTATTGAGCTTAGGAAAGGGAGCTTGGGAAGGGAGTGGACTGGCGTTGGATGGCGAGCGACGGAGACAGCTAAGCTTGGAATATTCCTGGGAGTTCGTGTCAGAAATGAAGAGATTCCTCGGAGAAAAAGCTCATTGTGTCGCGAAAATGTGAAAATAGGCGATTGTTATTGGTGACACAAGGAGCGCTGGTCTCCAACTAGCTGGCAACAGATTTTACTGGGAGGCTGGAGTGGTAACGATGCACAGGTAAGTAGTATAGAAGACTCTCGTTTGTTAGACATCAGACGAGTCACAGGGAGCCGCTAGATACAGGTAGCGCAAGGCAGACTTCTGAGAGTTCATACTAGATACCTATGTCCTGCACTGGACATCTATTAGAAGAAGAAGTGGCCCCTTAGCGCTGTCTTTGCCGCACGAAACAACAAAACGTCACTTTAGTAGGTCCTATGAGTGCCAGAAATGCCGCTTCATAAACTCAGCTGCTTAATTGTCTCTTCTTGGGCTTTTTTCTACAGTAAATGTAACACACCGCGTGTTACATTTACTCGAGTGTTACTGTTGGGTACTGTTAATGCCATTAATCCTATATTGTGTGGCTACAGCATTGGCATCAGTACGGGCCGCCGGTGGTGTTCTGGCTGTCTGGCTTCTACTTCCCGCAGGCCTTCCTCACGGCTGCGCAGCAGAGCTACGCGCGCAAGTACAAGATACCCATCGACCAGCTCGCCTTCCACTACGAGGTCGAACTACAGACCCGTTATCTTTACTAATATTATTAATGCGAAAGTGTGTTTATTTGTTGTCTTTCCTTCAATCACGCAGCAACGGAGCAACTGATCGGGTGTTTTCTTTGCATGGACACAGTTGAGGACTTGGAATTAATTATATTTTTAATTTAATTTGGAATTAATTATATTATTACATAATTATTACTTTTTATCACGGAAAAACAAAGGCTTTCCAAGGAATTTTAATAAACATATAAAACTTAACTCCACGTGGACCAGGTAATGGGTAAAAGCTAGTTGAACATACTTCAATGCGTGTATCCTATCCGGTTTCCCTACATTGGAACTGGTAGATTTCGACCACTGAATGATTTTCTGGTGAAAGAAGCTGCTTGGTCGTTGCTTCAACAAAGGTTTAAGAGGTCGAATCCAGAACGACAATGCAAATACAAAAACACAATTTTATTGTAACAATTCCTTGTGGCTTAAAGTAGTGAAACATATCCAAGGACTTGCCAAAACGTGGGCAAACTTCCTGAAAGGTACCAGTGGGTACTTTTCAGGAATATGTTAAAAAATGCACAAACAAACACAGGCTTAGGCTCCAACTCCAAATGCATAGACCGTCTGCGTTCCACGATCCAGAAAATGACGATGAGTGTAAACGAGCCATGAGGACCTTGGATATTCTCACATAAAAATGTTTGGAACGAAGTTCTTTTCGGATGGTTTGGCGGATTTGGCGTCACGACACTAGTTGCCTTAGTTTAATTCACACGTTCCATTATAGCTTTGATGGCATAGAGGATAAACGAAGGAGTGAAACTGCCAGTTCTGGAGTTCGAATCCTAACTACAGATTATTATTTTTTATTTTATTTATTTTTATTATTAAATAGGCACTTCGTTCCAACCGAGTGTTCCTCGACACTCGCGCATTTTTTTTGTGATAATATCACCTTTTTTTGTATTTGATTTTTGTGATGCCTGTTTCAAAAGTGCTTCCACTAGGTGCAACGCTCCTTCACGCTGGAGACCCCGCCGGAGGAGGGCGTGTACATCCACGGGCTGTTCATGGAGGGCGCGCGCTGGAACATGGAGGACTACTACATCGACGAGTCCTTCCCTAAAGTGCTCTACGACGACTTCCCGCCGGTCAGTGCTGTGGGTGCTTGAGGCCTACGAGAACATAATTATTCTAATCTTTCTGCGTTGCGGTTGCTTGCTTTGCGGCTGAGGGCCGTGACCCATTTTTATAAATCGCATAAGAGTACCGGTTGTAGTGGGATGCGGTGGGCTCTCAGATAACTTTCGCATACGACTCCACTAGGTGTACGGGCTTTAGACTATTAGGTCTTAAATATCAACTCTTGGTTTATAATCACCGGGATCAAAGGTTTATGCTCTCCGAGGCTTGCAGGAAACTTCATCATCTCAATTTATCACCGGCCCAGGTCTGCTTTTGAATGAAAAACGTGTGAAATCAGCCAATTTGCGTTGTGGACTATAACCTGTGGAACCTTGTGGAATAGTAGTGAGCAGTTTATGGCAGATGATGATGACTTGTTTGAAGTGTCGGTGTGTGCTTCAGGTGTGGCTGATACCGCTGAAGCGCGAGGACATCCCCACGGACGTGTTCTACAACTGCCCGCTGTACAAGACGGGCGACCGGCGCGGCGTGCTGTCCACCACGGGCCACTCCACCAACTACATCCTGTTCATGCGCCTGCCCACCGCGCAGCCGCCCGACCACTGGATCATGCGCGGAGTGGCTCTCCTGACCCAGCTGCCATTCTGAAACCCAGTACAAGACTGTGGTTTATTGAGGTGGATACGCGTTAGTAAGGAATACTATACTTATGCTTATGTGTAGATTTTGCTGAACCAGATACGAGTATCAGAGTTTAATTCCACGCTACTCACGGGATTTTTCATACAGACGTATTGCGCTGACAAATCTATTTTTCATTACATATTTTTAACCGACTTCAAAAAAAGAGGAGGACCGAGGAGACCGATTACTCGAAGACGCCTGAACCCATTTGGAAAACTATTTTTTGTTTGAAAGGGTATACTTTCCAGCTGGTGGTCATATTTACATTATATTGAAATCGGTCGAGCTGTTTTAAAAAATCAATAATAAATTAGATACTTTGTAATTTGAAGTCAGTTTTTAAAAATATTTTTTTATATTAAATTATAGGTCTATATTCAAACAATTTTCTATTTTAGGGCAAATAATGAAACTTATAATATAACAAAATATATAATATATTGCTTACATAAATAATGCAAGCAGACTTACTTCACTGAATGAAATTTCAAAATTTATTTTTTTGTTAAATATTGATTAATTTTCCAAAAATTAACACAAAAATTCTAAAACTTGAAATATAGCATCCCCAGAAAACCCATGTATACATAGTACAGCTTTGCATCCAGTTAGAATGCGATGAGAGATTTGTTTGCTTCGAACATTAAACGCAAGCGGAATATAAAATGAGTTGGGATATAATTTTAATATTATAAGCGCTTTTAGCTTACCTACAAGCTGCTTAGATTAGAGTTAAAATCTCGTTCCATTTGGTTTAGTTTCTTTTGAGATGTTTAGTTAGTTAGCCAACAGATTACGACCATTTTTTTTCTTTCTACAAAGTGTTTTCTTAGTTTTTTCCATATTTTTTAAAACAATACATATTATAGGTAGGTATTTTTATACAAATTACAAAAATTATACAAATAGGTACGGGTTAAGATCGATACCCGTTTTGCGAAGTGTTGTATTTAGTAACCAAGCAGCTTTTTCGGTTAGTCACAATCTCTAAAGCAAACTAAATTGGTTTGTCTAAGACAGATTTGTTGGTATTTAACTGAATTGGCACTGTGCTACTTGTAAACACTTCACAATTCCCAAAATGTGAATCCGCTTTAATGAATAAATAATAAGTATCCTCGTAATTGCCAAACTACTCATCACAATTTATAAAATATGAGGTATATTGCTGTGGCCGCTAAACATTGGCTGTGCCAGAGAACGACGTTTTAAAAATCAAATATATCAGATACACAGAAATATATCAAAGTAGAACAGAACAATGGGCAGGGCACGGCGCGGTG
The DNA here is from genome assembly GCA_029955525.1 of Oeneis ivallda. NCBI lineage: Eukaryota > Metazoa > Arthropoda > Insecta > Lepidoptera > Nymphalidae > Oeneis > Oeneis ivallda. The sequence goes on along the minus strand of JARPMR010000002.1, from coordinate 21,448,934 downwards.
CCTATTTGCATATTGCAATGTAGTGCAACACTTTTCAAATAAATAAATAAAAAATTTGATTTTTTATTCGATTAATTATAGGTGAAAATACAATATAACACTACGTATTCGTAATTATACTATAAATGTAACCTTTTAAATTAATATGAAAAAGGAGGCATTTCCTTTTCAACCTGAAAACAGTAGGTACATATTTTCAAACAATATTTTTTTTTAATATTATAGGCACAGTATGAATCCTTAAAACAGTGGTGATAACTGTTCTACTATCTCAAATATATTTTAATGGTCGGATGTGACAAAAATACGTCGAGAATGAAATGAGAGAAGAAAAAATTGTTTGATAAATGATAACAACAGAAATTACTTCTACGATATTATATAGTCTACCAAAGTACTAATTACTTTTTGTGCTCCGGGCCTGGTCGAGTTAATTAACATGAATTTTGTTTTGTCTTTGTTCTAGCAGCTTCCTTTCCTTGAGAACAAAGGACGCTTCAACAAATGGCTGCCGTTCTAGCAGGTAATGAAGGAAGCCTCGAGTTATATTATAATAACAGACTGTTTTATTTCATTAGAACCCACGACGTCACATTTATTTATTTAACATCCTATTCATATTTTTTGTTAATTGGACTTCATTGGTAAAATTTTGTACCTACTCTTTATTATAATATAAATTATTAAAAATTATGTAACACAAAGAAAAACATAATATTATTATTGTATAGAATATATTTAAAAAATAATATTTCGATTATGAATCTGTTTCCCTGAAAGAATTCTTTGTTTTAATGTTTTCTTTGTTCTTAACTTTATTATTACGTTATATTACATAGATTTAAGTTTTTTTTAATATTATGAATAAAATGAATTAACTATGGAAAATGTTGCGTGTTTGTTTTTTAACACTAGATGATGCCCGCGGCTTCGTCCGCGTGGATTAAGATTTTTTATTCCCACGGGAACTCTAACTTTCCGGGATAAAATGTAGCCTATGTGCTAATCCTGGTTATGAGCTATCTCCATTCCAAACAACTAAATCGGTTCATTCGTTGTGGCGTTAAAGAGTAACACATCCATCCATCCATCCATCCTTTCATACATCCATCCTCACAAACTATCGCATTTATAACATTAGTAGGATAAAACCAGCTATATAAAAAATACTTTTACAGTAACCTGATGTGACCACATTATTATTATTAAGCAAGCATACGAATAAATGTAGTCGTCTCTACCTATAGATTCAATTAGGCACTTTCTTTATGTGGGCTAATAGCCGGAGAAGATTTCGCAAGAGCGCGTAGTATAGGGTCAATGTCATGGCGAGTGTGGGGAGCGTATTTCGCGATGGGGATCCATAAGTTTGTATTATTATATATCTGGCGACTATTACGAGCGCGGTGACTCGGAATTAAAGCATATTACGCTGCCCTGTCATTTAACATGAAAAAGCTCGCATCCCAGATACGGCATGTATTAAATAAGCGAGTAGTGGGCTGATGCAGGGAGGGGGTGGGTGGCATAGTACGGGAGGCACTCGGTCTGGCGCGGCGTCACCCCGGTAACGCGAGATATTGATCTGCGCGCTCTCCCGCGCAGCATCCAGCACCCCACCCGCCCCGCGCGCCCCGCCCGCCCCTCGCGCGCCCTTGATCCGCTCGACCGCCGCCCTCGCAGTGCCACCCCATACAAATACTTATTACACTTTGCACTGCATACTCCACGTAATTCAATGAAGAAATTTCTCTTGTAGCACACATTGATGTTGGAGCTACTTCACCTTTTCAGCTTACTAATTAGTTATATGCTGAGTTGTATTTAGTATAGGCTGAATAGGAACGAGCATCGAAGTCTTTTTGTTTGGATGGTACTAAAATTAAAATAATAATACGCATGCTTTTCAAAGATATTGAGATTGAGTTTCTGTTGTGATTTCTGATAAAATCACTTAGGTACCTCACAAATTGTTGCCTTAACCGCTAGTTTCTACTTTCGTTGCTCATGATCCAATCACCAATGACGGTTGATCATTCAAAAATTGGGTTGCAGTAAGTCTTTATTATAATCGCTATTTTCATTGTAAGCGTTTAAAATTATAATTTTTAATTTATCTCCAGAATTAGCAGAAATAGATATAATGAAACAAGCTTTCTAGATTTACCAATCTACCTACCGGTACTACTCCCTACTCCTTATATTAGTGAAGTCGGAAAAGATGTCAATTTTCTAAAACTTAATACTTAATTGCATGAAATCAGAAAGGTTAAAACACGTCCTATAAAACTTGTAAAAAAAAAACATTGCACTTGTTTGTGCTACTCTCAAACGGGATTCATTTTATCGAGTTGGGTGGAACCACCCCATTCTCGATACCCAACATCGATACCTAACTACCTACATAACAGTTGACACTTAGTCCAATATTCACGTCGGGACGAGGCACGCTATTATCGCCCGAGGGCCTTTATATCCCATTGAACAAAGCTATAGGGGAAATAATTAAGCCTACTCGTACCTGGGAGCCGTGGTGATCGGCAGGGCTATTAATTGCTACACCTACGCACACACGAAGAAGGCTGACTATTCTATAGCGGACACTCTTAGGAAGATTCAGGAGAAAAAAAGTGGCAGCAATATATTGGAACGAAGTTCCTTATCGCACGTTACGAAAGGGGACTAGACGGAAAAAGTGTCGTTACAACTTTTGGTCTTAAAAATTAAGACCAAAAGTTGTAACGACACTTTTATTTGATGGCCTAAATGGATAATATCTTATATAATAATTTCAACAAGTTATGCATCGCTCCCGTGGCGTAATTGGCTCGCGTGCGGCTGTTAACCGAAAGATTGGTGGTTCGAGCCCACCCGGGGGCGAGCAATTTTATTTTAATTTTCAAAATTATTTTAATTTTAATATTTTGTAAAATCGATATTTAGGCTTCCCTGGGGTCATTTTGATTTTTATCGATAAAAAAATCACGATAGAAAATGTATACCCGAATAATTATTTTCTTTATACCTCAAATAAAACTTGAAATATATATTTTTATAATAATAACTTCGTTCCTATCTGGTGTCCCACGACACCACACGACTTTTTTTATAACTTACCGACTACCTATTTGGATGTTGAGGTCGTAACAGTTACCTCGCAGGCTCCCATTAGAAAGAGTAGTGATGATAGACCAGAGATCCATAAACGTGTATTACATATGGGTAGACCTCGTACTAGGTGGACTAACGACATCAGACGAGTCATATGGAGCCTCTACTATAGTGTGTGTGTGTGTGTCCCTGTAAGTAATATGAGAGACCTATATCCAGCACTGTACATATTGTGTTTGTCAAAAAATTATGACAAACACACTCTTGCAATAAGTGCGTGTGGGAGGTGTAGTGGAATCTGTTGACGTAGTCGTAATTCCTAGTTCCATGTATTATCGATTGATGGTTGTCTCGAGTCGCATTCCCTAATGTCTGTAGTCTGTGGTAGAATTCCGAATTGACGACACCTCTCCTCTGGCCGAGCGTCTAATAAGGGTAATCACACACTATCTCAGAACAGAACATCATTCTCAGCAATCATCTTCTCTCAATGATAATAATTATCCACAAAGGAGGTACATTGTAATCTTTACATGACAAGCATGGAACCCAATATTTCCATGTCTAACTAGACAAACCCGGCTAACTACTCTAGCCTGGGCGCAGCCTCCTCCATCCCCATATAGCTGCCCTGACTCCACCAAGAGAAGACCCTAAGCAAAATCTCCTTTCTAACTCGCTCATGGCCCATTACTAGGCAAAGATACGCTAACACGATAGCATTGCAACGAACTCACCAATTAACCATTTCAGCACTCAGTCACTCCACAACGACCGATCAATCTTTCCGCAGCATCACCAAATACACAATCAATCACTCCAGATCCCAAATAGAAATACATCGCAACCACAACCAGCCATGGTACCAACGCCATAACGCCTATGACCATGTTACTTGTCAGCGAACCTAGCAACCTCTATGTAGCCACTAACACTCAATTGCATAATCAGTAGACACTATCGCATATCATTATCAAAATCACTAATCTTAATCCTTTATTCCTAAATCCGACAAATTAATCACCAAACTACTAAAACAACGCTAGCGACCTTTCATGACAGAATTCCGAATCCATCGACTACAAGCACTCTAGACTAATCTCAATTCTACCACAGACTACAGACATTAGGGAATGCGACTCGAGACAACCATCAATCGATAATACATGGAACTAGGAATTACGACTACGTCAACAGATTCCACTACACCTCCTACACGGCCAAACCTGACATTCGCACGTCCTCGTGCGTCCTCCTGCCTTCGTTCATCCACCAGGGCCAAGAGAATCCCGTATAGAAAACACAAAGCCGAGTACACCTCTGGACCCGCTCGTCCATCCCTGACCTCTGGACCCGCTCGTCCATCCCTGACACTGCACTTCATCTAAGGCCACCAGTCTAAGTCATGTCATCTGTCCATTGCGTCAATTATCCACACACTTCAACCAGTTAACGTCATTGTCAACTTCAACATCATCTGGCAAGAGTGTGTCCCTTCAACCAACTCCCACGAGTCTGGCCCGGACTGCACTCTCCACCAGGATAAACTCCGGAACTCATCTGGGAGGCACCAGTGAATCCCTTCAATCAACACAAACAATGTGTATGACCCGGATTGCACCACCAAAGCCCAGGATAGACAGGAAATCATCTGTCTAACAACCTCTTATAATATTTCTTTTATTGTGACTGTGAGACAGTTCTCACAGTCACAATAAAAGAAAGAGTGTGTCCTTTCGACCACGCATGGACCGGACGGCACCTTTCTTCCACTACTCAACTCAACCAGTATGTCCTTTCAACCAACCCACCTCTCAAGGGTCTGGCCCGGTACGATACTGTCTCACCCTGATCTAGACTGACAAGTATGTCCTTTCAACCAACCCAGCTCTCAAGGGTCTGGCCCGGTACGATACTAGGTCTGATCAACATCTCACACTGATCCTCACCCTGATCTAGACTGACAAGTATGTCCTTTCGACCAACCCAGCTCTCAAGGGTCTGGCCCGGTACGATACTAGGTCTGATCAACGTCTCACCCTGATCCTCACCCTGATCTAGACTGACAAGTATGTCCTTTCAACCAACCCAGCTCTCAAGGGTCTGGCCCGGTACGATACTAGGTCTGATCAGCTTCTCACCCAGCACACACAACACGCAGCCACGTTGCCACAAATGAAGCGGTCCAGAACCTCGACCCACGTAGGCCAGTCCCTTAGACCGTCCATTTGCCACTCAGTTAACAAGGTCAAGGTCATTGTCATAGTCATAGCCATGGTCAAGGTCAAACGTAGTCCGTTTGAGGACGTCGACCCATATAGGCCAGTCCTCCAGTCCTTTCAATCAACTGTCTGTAAGTCTGGCCTGGACAATTACAGTCCCTCATTGATATTCTTAACTTAGCTCAACATTAATCTCAACTTTATTAACCAAGAAGTCTACCAAAGGTCATTGACAAAGAATAATAAACACGGATCCTCTCAAAGAATCATTGCATTGACATACGTCAATCAAAATCATGTCAAATAACTTCATTTTTAATCACAAATATCGCAATAGCTTTACCTTCTCAAGTCTCACACATCGACATACTGAATCGCCATAATCATCGTGCATCCCTACAGGATCGCCCCGACACCATGCATCCAAGTATGCAATTTCCACTAATCACCGTGTATCCACACAAGGATCACACAACACCTGGTTTCCACGAAACCACAAGAATGCAAGCTATTCGATCACACAGGAATCTCATTATCCCTTTATCTTAACTCTACACAATAGTCATCAATGATTCTTTGTTCACCTCATTGCATTGACATTCATCAATCAAAAATTTTTTTGTTCTTTGTTTTAAGGAAAATCATCTAAGCCGATACTTGACCTATAATCCCCCTTCCCCTCCAAAATAAAGAAAGCTTGTGATTCAACCACAAAAGAAACTTACTGTCCCATTTATCTCAACTTTACAACTTGCAATAATTCTTACAAAAATATTCAGAGAAACTTACAAGAGACATGAAATTCTAACGTGGGCATGGAATTCTAACGTGGGCATGAAGTTCTTTATCGTGGGCATGAAGTTCTTTATCGTGGGCATGAAGTTCATCCCACTTCTGATGACGGCACCTCTCCTCTGGCCGAGCGTCTAATAAGGGCAATCACACACTATCTCAGAACAGAACATCATTCTCAGCAATCATCTCTCAGTGATAATAACTACTCACAAAGGAGGTACATTGTAATCTTTACATGACAAGCATGGAACCCAATATTTCCATGTCTAACTAGACAAACCCGGCTAACTAATCTAGCCTAGGCGCAGCCTCCACCATCCCCAATAGCTGCCCTGACTCCACCAAGAGAAGACCCTAAGCAAAATCTCCTTTCTAACTCGCTCATGGCCCATTACTAGGCAAAGATACGCTAACACGATAGCATTGCAACGAACTCACCAATTAACCATTTCAGCACTCAGTCACTCCACAACGACCGATCAATCTTTCCGCAGCATCACCAAATACACAATCAATCACTCCAGATCCCAAATAGAAATACATCGCAACCACAACCAGCCATGGTACCAACGCCATAACGCCTATGACCATGTTACTTGTCAGCGAACCTAGCAACCTCTATGTAGCCACTAACACTCAATTGCATAATCAGTAGACACTATCGCATATCATTATCAAAATCACTAATCTTAATCCTTTATTCCTAAATCCGACAAATTAATCACCAAACTACTAAAACAACGCTAGCGACCTTTCATGACAGAATTCCGAATCCATCGACTACAAGCACTCTAGAATAATCTCAATTCTACCACAGACTACAGACATTAGGGAATGCGACTCGAGACAACCATCAATCGATAATACATGGAACTAGGAATTACGACTACGTCAACAGATTCCACTACACCTCCTACATGCGTATTACAGTCCCTAGATAATAATATTATGACTCCTGCTGTAAGCCACAAACACACAAACACGCTGCAATTTCGTATCTTTTCACTACTTTAACATTCTCTTAAAATCAACTGTTTAATAACGGGTTTTTACTGGGCTATATTTATCACTATATATGGGCTATATTAGTTTAAGGTTGCAGACCACCTGGGGACGCTGCACATCGTCGTGAGTTTTTAAATTTTCAATTCTATATTGTTATTGAATTATTATTTTAAGAATAACATTTGCACTCACAATGATCGCTACCGCTACCACCTGTGCTTGAGCGTACCTTTACCCATGTCAACATGACTAATATTCCCCATTCCCCTCCAAAGCTTATACAAACAGTAGGTAGGATTGGTGGACGACCCGATGTTTAGGATTTTGAGCCCGCTCTCTGACCACTGAGCCATTGAGACTTGAAATAGGTACTCTCCGAAGCAAGTTCTTCAGAAAATTAATATCGGAGCATAAGACCACTGAATTTCGTTTACATCAATTAGTAGGTATAATATTATGCCCTCTTAAATAGGCCACGGAATGTATTTTTTTATTCGATGATAAGATATAATGTCCTTGACTGCGATCTCACATGATGGTAAGTGACGATGCAGTCTTAGATGATAGGAAGGCTAACTTGAAAGGGATATGGCAGTGAACATTCAACCCATACCCCTCCCTAATCATATCGCAATTTATACGATAATACATTGTGTGGCCTACGATATACATACTAGGCTATCTAGCTTCATTTATGATAGTAATCTATATCTATACTTATAATAAAACTGTAACTGGAGGATTTCTGTACATTTAATCTATTTTGAAAATTTTAACCGAGGGATGCTTTATTATCAATACTGATCGCAAAACAGATTTTTATTTAATTTTTGTCTGTATGTCGGTCTGTCCGTCTGTCTGTCTGTCTGTCTGTCTGTCCGGGCATCACGCAAAAACTACTGAACGGAATTGTATGAAATTTGGTATAGTAGTAGGTGATACTCCGGGTCAACATATAGGATAGTTTTTATCCTGATAAACACTAAGGTTCTTCCAGGATAGGGGATGAAAGTTTTTATCGGTTTTACTTCATAATTCCGTCAAATTTGAACCAATTTTAATCATTCTTTTTTTATTTAAAAGTGTATAATATCAGGCATAGTTTGTCTAATATTGATGAAGATCTGATAAATATTATAGGAGATAGGGGACATAATGCTTCACGGGTAGCAGCAAAAGTCACACATAAAGGACAACGATCGAATACAGGCATTCCATATTTATATGAGGATTTTAGCCATAGACATAGACTTAATCATTAACCTCCAGGCCCTAGATGATTATACCATTGTGTTTGTTTTGCAGCCTACCCGTGCGAAGCCGGGGCGGCTCCACTAGTGTTTTAATAAGTTTCTCGTGAAGGAGACAAAATGTTCGAGGTACAAAGAAAACCGACATCATTAAAAACTATGAGCACCTAGCTAACACTCTTTACAAGTCCTCTCGTCGCGATATTTGGTTATTTCTTTCCTTCAAAAAGATATAGCAGTGTGCGTTTCAGTCAGTAATTATTGGTTTCCGCTTAATAGTATAACTTTCTATTCGATTATAATTTCAAGTTTCAATCGTTCAATTTAAACTGAACCAAGTTTGAATGTGTTGCTTTTACCGTAATCGAGATTCTTAAAAGCATCTTGCGTTCCAAAGAATTCAAACGTTCTTAGGTGTTTTCAGTAATAATGAAACTAGGTCATATCATAGAGTACATATTTTAATCAGAGTTTCAAAATGTCTCTTTTCATTTAAAATAAAATTTTCTAGCAACAACATTTTTGCAAAATATGGAAATCAGAAACCTATATTGAAATGCGGGCACAGCATTCACATTAGGCGGTAGGTCTGTATACTCGCTGAGCACGCTTCGAGTGAAACCTACTTCAATTTTTCAAGCCGCGAGCAAACCACTGGAAAAAAAGCGAAAAATAAAGTAAACAACGTGCGCTATCTCTCGCTACGAGGATTTAATTAAAATGCAGCACTAACATCCGGCCATTCGCTCCCGAGTTCCCGTCTCGCTGCCTACTGATTTGTACTACGAGTAGGTACGTAGGTGCACTCTGTCGAAACCTTCGTAATTAAATTATAAACAGCCAAATGATCGCAGTCAGATTCGAGTTAATTTGTATTAAATCATTTCTTTGAAGGTCGTTCTCGTGGATGAATGAATGTCAAGCTTCAGTGACCTTTCTTTATTTTTTATATCCACTAAGAGATCCATAAACTACCAAAATAGTGTTGGTATAATAGTCAATGAATCTCTTAGCTTTTCCTTTATAAGCGTATTATAATTAATTATTAGTAGCTAGAAAAGAGGTTATAACATCCTGTTTTAAATGTGCGTATTTCTACCTGTAATTTAGGCACATTGAAATGTTACAGTCAGGGCTCTGGAACACCTAGTTAGAGAGAAAATGGGAAAATTAATGTTATTGATATTTATTAAAAGCCTGAAATTTTTACCATACGTAGATATGAATAAATCTCATACGGTTGACACATTATTGAGAGTAAACCCCTTTATCAAAATGGGATGGTAAAAGTTTAACCCGACTGATCCTCTAAAAGCTTCTGGTACACAGAGTTCGAATCGGCGAGCAGCATTTAAACGCTCTATTTTAGGTGGTGCTTCTTTAAACCATTGGAGATTACCGGCCTGCCGCTGTGCGACGAGTAACTACCTATTTCCAAAAAGAAATTCCGGGACATAAACTTATTAATCCCTTTGGACACCTTTTTGAGGTGCAAATGTTGTTATAAGATAGAAATAAAGAGCAAATCAAAACTGACTAAGTGCAGCTGGGTGGATTTCCCAACAGCAAAATTTACGCGGCATGTATGATATCAGTAGTGCAGACCGTTACTGTACAGTGCTTATATTTTTTTCTAGGCAGAAGAGTATGTTATCTTTATGCAGCCAGTAAATATTTCTCGATAAAGATTGCAGTTTAGGAATAAAAAAAATTTAAACCCCTAATTTTTCATTTCGGTGGCTGTCCTCACAACATTTTTCAGTGTAATTTCCCTCATAAAACAAAAACTATTGGTTGTTTTGGCTTATGGCTACTTTTATTTAAATCGTTAATAGTGTTAGTATTATCACAAAGTAATTTTATAATAATATCTACCCAGATTAAGAACTGGTAAGTAAAAATGCATGTGTCCCAGAAAGTCCTTTCATTTCGGTGGTTTAAAGTTAATCAAGAATATTTTTGCATAGAACAACTCTAGCTTCCCCCTTATGCATTTAGAACATACGTAATAGTGGCCTCTAGGTGTTTATCCTGTATGGAAGTGCGCCGATTGCCTGCTTGTTCCCCAAAAAACGTTTGTATGTCATTTCGGTGACGTGCGACAAATTTATTTTCATTTCCGTGTATAGGTATAACTTGTCTTGCAATGAGCTAGTATACTTAAATACTAATGAATGAGATATTGGTAATATGTTTATTTGTGTAGTATTCCTTATATCCTATAATAAATACTTTTTTAGTTATGCTAATTTTTACCCTTGGTTTTCATTTCGGTGGATTCGGTGGCCTAAACTGGCCACCGAAGTGATAAAAAACCCACCGAAATGATAAAAATTCTCATTTCGGTGAGCTTTTATCATTTCGGTGTATAATAGTTTCATTTCGGTGGATTGTTTTATCATTTCGGTGGATTATTATTTCATTTCGGTGAAAATCCGGATCAACACGTGAATTTTTCAAAATATTTGTTTAATTTTATAGTATGTATATATATGAAAATTTTAATAGGAGGACGCTTTATTACCGATACTGTGAAACAACTTTTTTTATTTTAGTCTGTCTGTCTGACTGTCTGTGCGCGCATTACGTGAAAACTACCCAACGGATTTTAATACAATTTGGTATAGTAGGTAGCTGATACTCCGGGTCAACATATAACATATAAGATAATAGATTTTATCCTCATAAACAACAAGGTTCCTCCGGGATAGGAGATGAAAATTTTTGTCTATTTTACTCCATAACTCCGTGAAAGTAAAAAGATTATCAATTTAGGTAAGGTGTATGGTTGAGGTTAGCGTTTGCTCAGTAGAAAAGCAATATTTTGTCTGACTGTATATGTTTTCGGTGCATTTTAATTTCGGTGGTTAGTTATTTCATTTCAGTGAACGAATGTTTCATTTCGATGGCATCCAAATTTCAAACACGAATTTACATAGGTTAAATAGGATATATTTTTATGGCATTACATAAGAGCATAACCTATATCAAGAAGTATAATATACTACAGCTTAAATTTTAAAAAAACATATAATACGAAAGTTCACTGAAATGAAAGAAAAAAACCACTTTGTTGAAATTGACCCAGCTATCTTGTAAAAGACTCGACATACATAAGAGGACAAAGAATATGGTAATACTACCTACGAGCACTTATGTACCTGTGTCCAAATCTCGAAGTCTTAGCGAGATTAATCTCATACTTTTTGTACGACGACAAGTTCAGATCTTTTCTAAAGCTCTCTTGTGTGGAGCCACGGTAAACTTTATAATTTTAATGACAGGAACTATGCAAAAGATGATAGAGTACACAAGTGAGTGGGAAAAAACAGCTCTCCTAATCCTATAGTCCGAATCCCATAATCTCGCAATCGGGCGATCAGAATATTAGGCGCAGAACTGACGGCAGGAATAGTTTGTCATATTTTTTGCCAAAACAATTTTCTTCACCAGGCCTGGACCTCGAACTCGGGACGAAATGGAATACGATCTGCAGCTGAATTTGCTAGCACTAGAACACCGAGGCAGTATTTATATACCAATGAATACATACTAATTACTTCTAGGTAGGTACACGAAATATTTCACGTTAAATTCGTTTCAAACAAAACCAGTTTCGAATAAATATTGCCACCAGTGTATGCAATCAAGCTGAGGCAAACATGTGTAATTAAAAAGCTCGTTTATGGAAGCTGTGATAAAATATTTTGTTTTAGTAGCAAATAAAAATATGAAATGATAAAAATCGGTCCGTAATAATATGTACCGGTGTCACTTCATTTTTGGACATGTATTCTAACAGCGAGCATATTTAAAACATCGACAATTAAGGAGAGGAAATACCTAGTATTTTTAGACCTTTTCATGAAAAGACAAAAACTATGCGGCTTAAAAAAATCTATCTTAAACCGTGCAGATTCATTATACCTCCACTCGACATAATACCACTTTAATATTCGAAAAGTTCCCATTTAATTTCTTTTTAATTATTACCAAAAAAAAATTAAGTTTTGAGTTGGTTTTGAGCTTTTAAGACGAAAATATTATGTTTCCGACCGAGAAACCAGTGAAACACTGGTATTAAAAAACAAGACGCAACCCTAATATGAAATTGTATAAATCCACTTTTCTCTTTTGTGTATCAGATCACAAAAAGCGAAGCCACCCCCATCACCCCCATTTCATCAAAGTCTACAAATGTATTTATTATCCAAAACAGGTTTTGATATAATGCATATTCATCATAGCTAACGTGTGAATCATTATTTAATTGAAGGAGCGCACGGCGGGCGGGGCGGATCGATCGTCTCGCGTCGTCATGGCAACGCTCTCCCCGCACCACCACCCGATTCATTTGTAATCATTTGTTTCACAGCCTTCGAATAATGGCCTCGTCAAATCAAGAGAATATGATAAATCATTTCAGTTGTGTAACAGACTCCTGCATAATAATATTATATAAAAATTCTTTTAAAAAACGGACTTCAAACGCCACGGAAAAGTATAAAATAATTTCAGTTTGTACACGTAGGTATGTTGAAGTCGGGCGGGCCTAAATAGAAACCATGAAACGATGAAACGAATGCGCCACGCTAGCCAAAATTTTAGGTTGTAGGTCCAGAATATAATACCTAGTACTTGGTACAGGTATGTTACGGTCGGGCTAGCGTTGCAGTTTCATAGTTCTATTGAGGCCCGCCCGACTTGAACTTACGTGTACAAACTGAAATTATTTTATCTACTCCAGCATCGAAAAGTTCCAATTTCGAATTTGACAGCTGAATCGAAATGAACCCTCTTTCGGTTTTGCTTCTCATTTCGATGCAGCTCGTTGTATGGGAGCTGAATCGAAATGGTTATCTTCTTAAAATAGGATACCTAAAGCTAAGGCTCTGAGTTCTGGCACTTTTGTACCGTTCATATGACAGAGGCGCCACAGGCGGCTGGTGGCGGCTTACGGAGTTACTTTTTGTTGACAGAGGCGCCACAGGCAGCTGGTGGCGGCTTACGGAGTTACTTTTTGTTACCTTATTGAGCCTACGGCGTATTTTGTTCATGATTTTATTTTCCTTGTCGTAGATAAAATCTTGTATGCAACTGAACGTAATTAGTCATTTTAATTCTCGTACTATCCTATTTTGATACTCGGCAAGCCTCGTATCAAAAAACAGCACTCGAATTAAAATGACTCTCATTACGATGCAGTTGCATAAATAGCTATTATACTTTTACGTGGCGTTTGTACCTAGTCGGTTTTTTTAAAAGAATTTTTATATATTAGTAGCTGATGCCCGCGACTTCGTCCGCATGGATTTAGTTTTTAAAAATCCCGCGGGAACTCTTTCATTATCCGAGATAAAAAGTTAGCTCTCCCGGTCTGAGGAACCACTACTACATACATCCATCACTATACCCATGCAAAAATCGCATCAATCCGCTGTTCTGTTGCGACGTGATTGAAGGACAAACCAACAAACAAACACACTTTCGCATTTATAATATCAGTAATGCTTTATTATAACACTTTTTATAATTGTCACATTTTTTACCATACTTAACCAAAGACAAAATTACGTTTAGCTGTCATTTACGTTTTGTTATTCCACTGTCATTTGCGTTTTGTTATTCCATGTCAGATGCGTTTTTGTTATACCACGTTTTATAGTGACTTGACGGAAACGCGGTCGAACAGGATAAAAAGTATCCTATGTCCGTCTCCTGGTTTTAAGCTACCTCTCCACCAATTTTCAGCCAAATGGGTTCATCCGTTCTTGAGTTATAAATAGTGTAACTAACACCACTTTCTTTTATATATATAGATTATTTTAAGCTTTTTAGTGTAGCTTCATAGGATAAATCTACTCATTCTCTAATCGCGATTGATTTGTTTCTATTCATTGAGGAGTTCCATCCTCTATCACCGAAGATATTCATCAGATCTTCACCAAATTTGCAGCATCAGCTCATCAGCTCAATGGTGGCACCGTTGCATTCTATGTAGAATGCAAATACTGATCAAAACGAATCCAAATACGACATATCTGCTATTATTTTTCAAGAGTGTACTAGTGTGCTGGATATCCTAGCTGCAGTTTCAGCTCCATCATCAGAGCCATTCCATGGATATCATTTCTACTTATCAATACGAATGAAACGAGCCCAAACTAAATATGGTTACGTAGTTTCATTACAGAGTGCTCATAACACCGTTCAGTTTCATTATCAGACCCTGGATATTATCTAGGACCAGAGACGAATCAAACGAGCTCGAACTCCATGGTGTTACATCGTTTTACTACAGAATTCCCATAGCCATCTTCCGCCTCTATCATCAGAACAGCTCCATGTTACAATAATAGTGCATTGTAATCCGATTTACATGTATATGCACATTTTCAGCTCAATCGGAAACCGGGAATGGTTCTAATACATCTTGCAAGATCATTTGACCTAAAAATACATTGCAAGTTAAATAAAAGCTTGTAAAAATAAGATGATGAATAAAAATTTAGCTTAAGTATGCAGGTATGATAAGTACTAAGCATGGTTAGCTAGTCTACACATATATATATCGCGACAAATTTCCTCTCATTCATTGAGGAGTTCCGTCCTCCATTTCCGAAGATATTCAGCAAATCTTCACCAAATTTAAATGGGACCTACCTGCAAATACACCCTTTCAAATAAAAAAAAGTTATTGAAATCGGTTAAGATTTGATGGAGATATGGATGGACATCGACAAAAAAAAATGCGTCGAATTGAGAACCTCCTCTTTTTGTATTTTTTTAAGTCGGTTAAAAACAAATATCCCCAAAATATACTAGGTCCTATCCGTCCATAGGTATACTAGGTCCTAGGTACTATCCGTACTATTCGCATTATTTCGCATGATATTCTATATGCGAAAGTAGCTCTTTCCGTCTGTCTGTTAAACCTTTTCACGCCCGACGTGATGCACGCTGAAGTGATTTCGAAAAAAATTTGAAAGATAGCTGAGATCAGCTGAAAAAGAATATGTTACAATAAAGTACGCTAGTACTTGCCAGAAAATGATAAAGTTCCCTCTATTTTAAAAACGTAAAACCCGCGACAACAATGATATCGCATGCATTTGCAATGATACCATTCGTTACCCGTGCTACTTCCAGTCGTCCTACCAGTAGTAACACGAGTATTCTTTTGCCCCCATTATTTCCATCTGCCAAAGTTGTACCACGGGAAATTCCCACTAGCCTTTGACTCGCTGTTTTACTCTTGCCATCTTTTAAAAGTAATCCGAAGTAGTGATTCTTACACAAAATTAGAAATTTTAATTTAAAAAAAATAATACCAACGCTCTATCTAGCATATTTTTTGATAATAACAATAAACCTCTACAAACAAAGTTAAGGATTAATAAAAAAAAATGAACAAGCAAATTAATGTAATATTTTCGTTTTACTTGAATACTTTTACTTCAATGCGGTTAGTAAGAGTTTTAATTTGTTTGATCGTAATAGTAAACTATGACATTAGCATCAAAGTAAAATGAACCATAATAGGATCGAATTAAAGTCACAGATTTTAATTTGGAGCGTGTTCGGTACGTAAACGTATAAGAATAAACAAAAAATATGAATAAGCAAATTAATATAGTATATCGTTTTACTTGAATACTTTTATTTCTGGAGTACAGAACCCACGGTGTGCGAGTCCGGCTCGCACTTGGCCGGGTTTTTGTATTTTTAATCTACTCCTGTATTAGAGCGAACAAAAAAAAATCAAATGCGTCAAGCTGTTTTTGAGTTTTAGCCAGACTAACGAACAGCAATTTTATGTTACATATTATTGAGATAGATGTGAGGAAGCCGCTGGATTTAGGTGACAAGACCGAAGCCTGGGAAGTAAGTATATAGGTTGATAAAGTCGAAGAAGAAGATAGATGTTACTGCTGGCTATTATGTTCTACATCTACATTACAAACTTGGCTATATATCGCTGCACAGCTTTCCATACTAGAATCGTTCACGCCCTAATGCCTAATTACCTTTGTTGAAAAATTTAAAACTATTATTCAAATAAATTATGTCGATTTTTTCTATATTATTAAATAAAGTTTAAATAGTATTGCTAACAAAGATGTGAAATATTCTTTGTATAAAAAGTTACAAGAAGTTCATGGTAAAATAATATACATTTTACAATATGTTCATGTGATGTGTATATTCAAAAGAAAATACATTATAGCCCTACAAGTTACTTTCTAAAAAAACTATATGCCCCGAATTTTCCAAAGAGTCTTAAGGCTTTTTTCCTTAAATTGATGAAGCGGATCCCACTACACAAGGGATTATTTTTAGAACGTATGGAGAATGTTTGAAACAACAACTGTATTACGCAAATATTTGAGTACTTCAGTACTCGCTCCTTTATAGAGACCGAACCAAGATGATGCTCCGATATACGAAACCTGCTTGCCATAGCAGAAATATTGAAGTTTACAGTTTTAGTACCAGTCGTTCGCCAATTGTAATCATTCAGTCCATGATTATAGGAGAAACAGAAAACAAAGAGAAAATATTTTATGTATCCGTTACTTCTGGGCATGGAACTAGGATTTGCGACTAGTTCTAGTCATAGACGAATGATATTTACTACAATTGTCAAAGGGGTAGCCATAGAAATAGGAAGACTAATCGTAATTTCTAGTTCCATGGGGATAGCACTTAAAAATTTTTCTTTGAAACTTTTCGGATCGTTTTTCAACCAAGTATATCATAATTTTCTTAATATATATATTTCTTGTGCGCGTGTGTATGTCACTGAACTCCTCCTAGACGGCTGGACCGATTTTGATGAAATTTTTTGTGTGAGTTCAAGGGGATTCGAGGATGGTTTAGATTCACAATTTGGTCCACTGGAAAATGTTTATTTAGCTAATTTTTCATTTATAAGTAGTGGCGGTACGAAGTTCGCTGGGTCAGCTAGTATTATAATAAAATAATTATATATTAATGTAATAGTTACTGATACTCGTACGCAAATAAGTATAACTCCAGAAGAAAATTTATGAACGAATTTATTTGAGTTTTGACGGTACGACTGCCTTTAAGTCCACCTCAACGCATCATCGAGCGCACATTTATTTCGCCTTTCACTCGACATTACAGAATTCTCCAAGCGATGAGATTTTTTTAATCATTGATTCGGTGAATTTTTAAGAGCGCTACGTGTCATCGTAGAACGCCACGATGACGCGTAGCGCTCTTAGGGCCTGTTTCACCACCTTCTGTATATAAGTGTCAAGTTTTGTCACTTTCTTACTTTATCTCAAGTGACAAAGACAAAATATGCGAATAAGCTATCCGACACTTATCAGAAGGGGGTGAAACAGACCCTTAAAGTTGTATGTTGTTGTAGATTACGACGCTTAGGGCCTGTTTCACAGCCTTCAAGTAAACAATAACCGATAAATAAAGTTGACGTTTTGACAGTTTTTATATGGGCAATCTGTCAAAGTGTCAAATTTATTTATCGGTTAAAGTTTACTTGAAGGTGGTGAAACAGGCCCTTAAAGCATTAATTTCGTTATAAACATAGTTAGATGTCACTAGCTGATGCAGATTTAGATACAAGTTGTACAATTGAACACATATAAGTTTTACTGAAACTATTACTACGAGGTATAAAAAATTGTATTATGCTGTATTTTTCAAATCAAATTCAGACTAGCAATTTCTTCGTGATGACAAAAGATAAAAAATATAATATAAGAATTTCGTATAAAATTAAAATTAAAGAATAGAAAACTAACAATTGCTTTCTAATATAATTTACTATTCAGTGAATGAAAGCACGTCTAGAGTGCTTGTCGAAACAATTTGAGAAATCCTGAACGAATAAAGAGGTCTTGAGAAGGTACTACTTGCAGAAGTTCTCGTTCCTCCAATTAGCTGAGGAGGTTTCACGAGTACTTCAACTTAATCTTACATCCTCTTTACAGCTACTTACTTCACCTCGCATAGTGATTAATTAACAAACAACAACTATTAGGTCCTTCTGATTAAGATTGAGATGGTACAGCCTGTACTGTATGGGAGAGATGACAGCTGATGACGTAAAAGTTCACGCTACCTCATGAAGTTAAAATCTTTGCAAGAAAAGTCATAAGTATAAATATAAAAGCCTCAATAACAGTTTAATTTTGGGGCGGAAACCCTGTGGTATGTAGGGCCGGAAATCTTGAACTCTTCTTTAGGTACGTATATCAAAAAGGGTCATCTTTGCCGGGGAACCAAGAGCTTGCAGGAATATCCAAGACACATTTACCTTCAAAATTCGAATTCTGATAGGGTAACTATAAGGCATATTGCGACGTTAGTTTACACATCTCTATGAACAACATAGTCAAAAAGTAACTGAAGATACGATATGTCTTAACGAAAAGTATGGGCCCCTTTAAATAGTCAAGACGCGTCTTGATATTTGGAGCACCTAATGATTAATTTAGACTCGATAAAACCTGGAAGACGATACATAGTAGCTACTAGCTACCTAGATGTATTACATCAATTATATTATATACGTAACGCAGAAGAACTCTCTCGAGAAGACGATATCTAATTAACGTTCATATCACATAAAGGATGTAAAAATAAAAAACTTGAGAGGTGTCAAGGAACCCGGATGGAACGAAGTTCCTTTCGATTAATTAATTTGGCATTGTGTTCAACATTTTCACACTACAATATTAGATCTCCGTAGCCTTGTGGTTTCGACAGTCGCCTAACAGCCAAAGGTCGATGGTTCGACTTTTAACTGTTAAGCGACTGCAGAAACCACAAGGCTACGGAGACCCAATATGGTACCGCGAAAATACCGAACACAATGCCAAATTCACATTCAAATAAGTGTCGGTTTCAAAAAAGTGTCGATCAGTGTCGAGTGTCGGTTCAATTTTGTCTTAATTTTTTCCGTCTAGCCCCCAACCGCACCGCGTGATAAGGAACTACGTTCCAATATTTAAAAAAATAAACTTATGAACATCGCCTCCACAGTCTGTCAGTCCGACAGACAGCGGAGGCGAGACTGGCAGTGTTGAGTTTTCTCAAATAATTTTAATAGAAGTCCTTTTGGGCCGGCGCGTGGGTGGTGACGGTGAGTGTGGGTCCACCGCCCGGCTTGGGGAGGCTGCAAAATGAGATTTCCTTTGAGCGCGGCAGCGGTCACCGCCGCCGGCTTCACTCGAATCGTGTCCCTCATATATCATGCGACGCACTGCTGTACATAATATATGACGATTCGTTGGGAGCGTTATGTCATGGCTGCAATTTTTTTTAATCCGTTTATTTTGTTTGAGGTTTTTGTCCAGCCCCATCTTTATCACTACATATTATAAAACACAGTCCCCCCGCTGCGTCTATCTGTCTGTCACCAATAGACAGAGTGATTCATGGAGAAAGTTTAGGTGTATAATTTGTTAAGGTTTTGTGTAAATTGGTTGAAAAATGACGATCGATGTTGAAAATGTCGGAAAAAGTCAAGCCGCCTGAAAATTTTCATCGAATACGCTGCCTGAAATCCCTTTGAGATATAACAAAACAATGTACAGTGTTGGTATGGTGGAATAGTTAGCTATACAGAAAAGTCCGCGAATGGCATATATCTATCTTTTAAGGATAGCTTTTTTACACACCCATTTTTACTTACGAAAAAAAAAGTCACGTACAATGCGGTAATTGGAAATCTATTTAGACGGATACAGTATTAATAATTATCAAATTAAATACGTTAGTTACCATAAGCTTTTCATGTACATTATGATAATCCTTTACAGCATATAATTTATATTATAAATATCGTAAGAGTTATCGCAAAATAAAAACGCACGCACGCGAAAATAAATCCATATATTCGACGCAACAAGCTGATGCGCGATGACAAAAAAAAACATGTAGGCATAATAATTATGCTCTCTTACCCGTGCGAAGCCGGGGTGATTCGCTATTTAAAATTATAAATGCGAAATGCTTTTTGTTGGTTTGTCCTTCAATAACGCAGCAGTAACGGAGCAACTGATCGACGTGATTTTTTGCATGGTTATAGTTGAGGACTTGAAAAGTGACATAGGCTACCTTTTATCCCGGAAAAGGTTCCTGCGGGATATTTAAAAACCTTCATCCATGCAGATGAAGTCGGGGGCAAAAGCTAGTTAGAACTATATATATTAAGTAAATTGGATACACAATAAACACAAACGCTGTGCTCGCGAGCCCGGCCGGTGTTTATCGCCGAGCCCCGGCCAAGTCCAGCCTTACGCAAAGCCTCATTGATCCCCAGTCCCCACCCATTCCCCACTCCATGTTATCGAGCCGTTAGGGTTTTCTTCCACTACATATGACTACGACCATTTATATCTGGGAGTTGTGCGTGTGAACACGATATAGCTTTCAAATGTGGAAACAGCTGTGGAAATAGCCCACGATTTCAAAATCACGCGGGATTCTTCGATTTCCCGAGATGAAAAGTAGCCTATGTCACTTCTCCAGATCCTTAACTATATCCATGCAAAAAACCGCGTCGATCCATAGTCTTTGCGGAGTAATTGAAGGACAAACCAACAAACACCTACGCAATTATAATATTAATATAGGAAGGATATTAAGGACCTCCTTATACCTGTCGTGACCGACTCGTGATCACAATAGCTTGTAACACCAGTGTGACTACGAGTATATTTTTTCCTTGTCTTCACACCGCGGGTTTTACTGCACCTATTATATGTATCTTTACGTTAGTGTTGTGAAAAACAAATAAATAAATAAATTTTCAAACGGATAAATAAATTTTCAAAGTATAAAAAGACGATTCAGACCCATCGTACCCCTGGCCGTACCTCTGGTGTTACGGTGGGTATTTTAAAGTTTAACGATACCACCAGGTAATAGTGTATCACTACTTAAAATCACTTTTGACAACAATAATAATTTTATATTTTTAATAAGTTTTTATATTTTCATTATTAATATATATAAAAAGATATACACACATCAAAAGTGTCTAGGGATCAAGCATTTTTATGCGGATTTCTTGAGATTGAGATGTGGCTTTGTAATAAATTTATGATTTTATAAATTTATATGGATCCTTTTTGGTGCATTTCATAATTTCATAATCAGCGATTAAAATCCTGCCAGGAAGTCCATCCTTATAGTGGTGGAACCATCATGGTATGGGCGGGTATTTGGATCGGCGGAAGAACTGAGTTGATTTGGATCAGAGGCAACCTCAACGCTCAAATTTATGCTGAGACGATTGTATCAGACGTCATCGTTCCTCTACAAGTGCAAATCGGTCCCTTATTTCAGTTAATGCATGATAATGCACGACCGCACACCGCAAGAGTTGTAAGACAGACTCTCGCCGCAGCTAACATCAATGTCCTGCCCTGGCCTGCTCAGTCGCCAGACTTGAACCCGATTGAGCATGCATGGGATATGCTACAGAGAAGAGCTCTGCCGAATATGGAGGGTATCCAGTGGCAAGAAGACCTTTTTTTGTTGTTGCAACGAACATGGGCGGCCATTCCACAGCGTGATTTGGATGAACTCATTTTGAGTATGCCAAACCGATGTTCTTGTGTTGTTAGTGTTCGCGGTAGAAACACGGATTATTAATTGTTTAAGTTACCCAATAAAATTTTAAAGAAAACTGTTATTTCAGTCTTTTTTTCGAACTTTAATGTTAGTGGTTCAAATGTCAAAAATCCCTTTATTAGGAAAATGGCAAATTTCTTTATTAATGCAAAGGTGACTTGGTTTATCGTTACTGTGACAAACGAAAACACTTTATTTGATGAATCCTTAAAGAAAATTTTAATTAATATCAACCAGGAGAAAAGTTATTGCAAAAATATATGTTGATCCCTAGACACTTTTGATGTGTGTATATAAAATTATTATTATATATTAATTTAATTATTATAATTATAATTTAATTATTATATATTAATTATTATATATAATTTAATTATTATATATTAATTATTATATATATAAAATTTATATATATAAAAGAAAGTGGTGTTAGTTACACTATTTATAACTCAAGAACGGATGAACCGATTTGGCTCAAAATTGGTGGAGAGGTAGCTTAGAACCAGGAGACGGACATAGGATACTTTTTATCCCGTTCGATCGCGTTTCCGTCAAGTCAATATAAAACCTGGTATAACAAAAATGCATCTGACATGGAATAAAAAAAAGAAAATGACAGTGGAAGAACAAAACGTAAATGACAGCTAAACGTAATTTTGTATTTGGTTAATTATGGTAAAAACAATTATAAAAATTATAGTTTAACGTAATTGATAATATCATCAGTAATATGTTTTCTCTTTGAATCATCATTAACAATGCCGCAAGCAAGACGATCAAATGTTTCCTGCTACAAAGCTACGGATTGACGTGATTTATTGGATAGGTATAGGTTGAGAACCTGGAGGGTGACAAAGATTTCCCGCGGGATGTTATGAACTAAATCCACGCAGACGAAGTCGCGGGCATCAGCTAGTATTTTATATTTTATATCTTAGGTTAGGTTGAGGTTGTACATAAATACCTACTCAGGTGCCCTTAGGCACTTAGGTTCTATTGGTTTGAAATGAAGACCAAATAAGTAACCATAATATAATATTTACTTATCACAAGCACAGAATATATAATAGTACTATCACAAGTAACAACACTAACGTTAGAATACATATAAAAGGTTTAGTAAAGCCCGGGGTGTGAAGACAAGGAAAAAAATGCTCGTAGTCACACTGGTGTTACAAACTGGTGTGACCACGAGTCGGGAGTCTTACCTATGAGGTTGTTGTGATAATGGTCGTACGCAGTGGGCAGCGCCCTTACGATCTATATCAGTAGAGATCCCACTCAATCACGCCGGACGTCCATCAACTTTTGTATGCGGCCGCCGTTCGCCGCAGGCTGTTTGATATCACTCATGTAACATCCCAACCCAATAACTCCCCGGGGCGGAGGGCTACTAATTTTGAATCATTTTTTTTTTTTTAATTTGGATCATGAAACATAACAAATGTATGACGTCCGCGAGTAATGCTACTGTTATAAAACATACCTAATTGTTATAAAAGATTTTGGGCGATATAAATTTTTCCCAAATGATTCTGGTGAAATCACATCATCATTGGGATAGAGCGCACATTATAGACACGATTGAGCGCACACTTCAAGATTATTTCTACCGAGAAATTCAATCAATCGTAATCATCTGAAATTGCAGTTACAGTGATTACGGATTTCCAAGGGGAAATCCGATGAAACACAACTGCAATTTGAGAAAACGTATGGACGTTCCTCAAAAATTTGTAGGTATGTGTCACAGGGTTTTCGTAAAAGCCGTGATATTATAATATAGTGGTATTAGAACTACACGAACTAAATGTCCGTGCAGTTATAATATGGTCAAACATCTCCATTTTATACAATATCACGGGACAAGCTTAGTCTTACCTTCTAATCTTCTTCTTCTTATCTAATCTTCTTCTTCTAAATATTATATAAAAGAAAAAGGACTGACTGACTGATCTATAAACGCATAGCTCAAATCACTGGACAGATCGGGCTTAAAGGCTATACCTATTATGACTAGGCGCATCCGCTAAGGAGGGATTTTTGAAAATTCAACCCCTAAGGGGGTGAAATAGGGGTTTGAAAATCGAACTTAACGTGAGCAAACCGTGGGCAAAAGCTAGTTACCTACATTATAGTTTCACTTAGCAACTGTTGCGTATGTAGTATGTTGGCAGGTGTGAAACGTAATTGTTCATATTATATAGATACTCTACTTAGTGTGACTGAGATATGTGGAAGTCTCTGCCAGTGGCGATTATATTTAGCCGTGGACAAATAATAGATGTTTATTGTTTGACGAAGAAGAAAAGAAGAGTAGGTATATAATTATTAAGTGAAGTATCTAATGAAACATGAAGCATCTGACATGTAGCTATATATTCCAAAGTTTCCAAAGAGAAAATATTGGCACATACAAACTTTCAGAACTTCAAATAA
Organism: Oeneis ivallda; assembly: GCA_029955525.1. Taxonomy (NCBI): domain Eukaryota; kingdom Metazoa; phylum Arthropoda; class Insecta; order Lepidoptera; family Nymphalidae; genus Oeneis; species Oeneis ivallda. Next base: position 21,424,477 of record JARPMR010000002.1, on the reverse strand, counting down.
GTTTATAGAGCGGTTTGAAAAGTTGTTCTCCCTAGCGAAGGCTTAACAAGAAGAGTTAGAGGTTACATACAGTTCGGGGTGAGGAGCACGTTTTGTATTAGCTTCCTGCTACGTGACACCTGACACCCGTCGTTTACCAAACTTTCCAGCGGTACAATCGACACGCTTTCCAAGTATATATTTACGTATAAGGTACGGTCAGGGCAGACACGATGCTTTTAACAGCGTTTTTGCGTTCGAACGCGACATCGAGCTTCCGAAAAGCGACTAAAAATTACATAGAGAGGGCAGACTGGCTACTTTTAGCGGTAGCTATCGGTGTTTTTGGGACTGCATCGCGTTTTCGAGACTCAAAAGCGTTCGATACGAAAACAAATTTAAAAATGAAAATGCTTTGATGAGGCATATGCACGCTCACACTGGCGACAAGCCTTTTATTTGTGAGCTATGTATGTATTAATGTTCACAAAGGAGTAGTTTAATAATTCACATGAGAACTCACACTGGCAACAAGCCTTATATTTGTGACCTATGTAACTATAAATGTTCACAGAAGGGTAATTTAATACGTCACATGAGAACTCACACTTGCGACAGCCCTTATGCTTGTTAGCTATATAAGTATAAATGTTCGCGTAAGGATAATCTAGTAAGTCACATGAGAACTCACACTGGCGAAAAGCCTTACTGTTGTGAATTATGCAAGTATAAATGTTTAGAAAAGGTTAATTTAATACGTCACATGAGAAGTCACATTGGCGACAACCCTTATGCTTGTGACCTATGTAAGTATAAATGTTGGCGTAAGGATAATCTAGTAAGTCACATGAGAACTCACACTGGCGAAACTAGCGAAGCAAAGCGATAACTCAATCGCTTAATCGCTGCGACTAGCGTTTGTTTCGTGCACACGTTAGCTTTCGGACGCGGAATCGAGTTTCCAAACAGCGACAAAAGCCACAAAACGCCGATCGCTGCCGCTAAAGTAGCCAATCTGCCGTCTCCCTAAACGCCGATCGCCACTGCTAAAAGCATCGTGTCTGCTCTACATGGTATTTTATCTTATATCACTTGAAGCTGTATTTCGCGATATTTACAAACTACGGCACGGTCCTTTTAAATAAAAAAAATTATTGAAAACGGTTCAGATTTGACCAAGTTATGGAGTAACATCAACAAAAATTGAGGAGTTCCGTCCTCCATCATCGAAGATATTCATCAGATCTTCACCAAATTTAAATGGGACCAACCTTAGGGTATGTCCTTTCAAATAAAACAAAATTATCTAAATTACACCACCGAAAATGATATTAAGTCGGATAGTCTACCTTGGAGAGGTCCACCCGCCGTTTTGATGAGGGTAAGGATTAATTTCCCTAGAATGAAGGAATTCCTTTCAAGAAAATTTTAGGAAATTCAGTTCAGCTGCGGCCATTCTCATAAAATATTTTCAAAAATAATTTTCCGGAAGCTTTTAACTTAATATTTCCCGGGACAATCGTATCGGGATCTCAAAGTAAACGCACTCTACCGTTTTATTTGCGGTTCAATAGACATTCAATATTTTACTGATATGTATCTCAGGAAAATACTTGTTGCCGAAAGCTACTTTAAGGGTATATCAGATTTATTTCTATGAATGGAAAACTTTTTCGTGTTATTTTTCGTTTCTCCTTAATTTCTAATAAAAAAATTATGGTTCAAAATATTATGTATAGCAAAAATCCAATTCTATAGTTTATAAAATACCCATTGTTTAATATTTGTTAAAAACTCTTTCGGGCGTCAATAATACTGGCACACTACATACATAAAACAAAAAATATATTTGACATGACATGATGGAAAAAATAAAAAGAATTATAATATGTAATATAATATTTTGCGGTGCGGGGTACAATAATTGAAAAAAGGTGCTAGAAAAGTATAAAAAATTAAAAAATGCTGGAACATTGATCGCGGTGCCGCGGAGAGCACAACATTTCCAGTTTGGGGGTGAGCATAGTATAAGATATATATTAAGTTTATGCAAGACTACGCGGATATGGGGCATATGTCTATCTGTGACGGAAAACCGGATGACTATGCACCTGATGTATATTTTATACCACATCATGGTATTTTTAAGGCTAGTTCGGATAAAATTAGAGTTGTTTTTGATGCTAGTGCTTCCACTGATAATGGATTGTCAATTAATGATATTTTACATGCGGGGCCAAAATTGCAACTAGATATTATGGAAATAATATGTCGGTTTCGATTGTTTAAGTATGTATTTACTACTGACATCAAGATGATGTTCAGACAAATCGTGGTACACGAAGACGATCGAAAATATCAGCTGATATTTTGGCGGGAGTCGGTTAATGAACCTCTACAAATATATAAATTAAATACGATCACATATGGGATGAAATCTAGCCCTTACCTGGCCATTCGGACTCTAAGGCAGCTAGCAGAGGAAAGTGTGTCGCGGTATCCAGCTGCTGCTGAGGTTTTGAAAACATCTGTATATATGGACGATATACTTGGCGGAGCGGATTCCTTTGAAGATATCAAAAGTTTCAAAGCTGAACTAACCGATGTACTTCTTTCTGGCGGGTTTGAATTAAGTAAATGGGTTTCCAATAATACACGGTTCTTAGAAGATGTACCGAAAGAAAATTTAGAAAAACCAAGAGTGTTTGAGGATGCGGATGATGTTGGATTTTATAAAATATTGGGTATAGAATGGGACCAAACCAGCGATTCATTTGCGTATCATACAAATTTAAAGGAGAAAAATCGATGTACAAAGCGTAACATGCTATCTTCGTTGGCGAGGACTTTTGATCCATTGGGTTTGGTATCGCCTGTGGTTTTTCAGGGGAAGGTATTAATGCCAAAACTTTGGAGATTGCGGATTTCGTGGGATGAAGAGCCACCCGCGGATATTATTGCGGAATGGAATAGTATAATTCAGCATTTGCGGAATATTAATAAGATTAACATAGAACGATTTGTTTTTGAACAAATAAACAAACATTGCTCTTTGCATGGTTTTTCGGATGCTTCAGAGGCCGGATATGGTGCGGTAGTATATTTAAGAACCCAAGGCCAAGATCCTTGCAAAGTTTCGTTGATGATGGCAAAGTCACAAGTGGCCCCTGCAAGGTCGAAGCTTACAATTCCTAAGTTGGAATTGCAAGGAGCAGCTCTTTTAATACGTCTTATAAAATACGTATATGACGCAATTAAGGAGAAAGTTGACATTGAAAGGATTGTTTGTTGGTCAGATAGCACTATCGTTTTGTCGTGGTTGCAGATATCGCCTCACGAATTTCAGATTTTTGAAGGAAATCGAGTATCAGCTATTATAAACTGCGGATTAGATGTAACATGGCGGCATATACCATCGGAGTATAATCCGGCAGATATTGCGAGTCGTGGCTGTCGGGCATCGGAGTTACTAAATCATAAGCTGTGGTGGGGACCACAATGGCTTTTGAAGGAAAAAGCATGGCAAGAAAATATTATTGATAAAGTAAAAAATATTCCTGGCATCCGTAAAAAGGTAGCAGTCGCTCATGTAGGTACTGCGGATTTTGTCGACATATTTACGCGGCTTAGTTCTCTGTCTAAGCTACAGTCGGTAGTAGCTTATTGTATGCGGTTTATTCGAAATGCGAAAAATGTTGGGGAAAATTAATTGGGCCATTATCGGTAAATGAATGCAATGCTGCTATGGAGCAACTTGTGCGTATGTTGCAAACAGTTGAATTTGCTGCGGATATTGAATTATTGAAACGGAATAAACCAATTACCACGCGGTTACGACGTCTTTTACTCTTTATTAATTCTAAAGGATTATTGCGGGTTGGGGGACGTCTTAAAAACTCGAGTTTGGACTTTGGTGCAAAACATCCTTTAATTTTGCCTAAAAACAATAAATTAACGCATTTGGTTGTTGACCAGGCTCATAAAATATATTGCCATGTCGGTTGCACTGCTTTACAAGCCATATTGCAAAAACAATTTTGGATCATGTCGGCGCGGCAAGTAATACGTAGTCGCGTTTTCAAATGTATTGCTTGCTTTAAAGCAAAAGCAAACTCTTCGGAACCAATTATGGCGGATTTACCTAGGGATAAGGCAACAGGGGTTTTTCATACAATGCAAACGGACTATGCGGAGCCGTTTGCTATCAAATCATCTCGATTGCGGAACGCTAAAATTCTAAAGGCATATCTTTGCGTGTTTGTGTGTTCCGCTTAAAAGGCGGTGCACTTAGAAGTGGTAAGTGATCTGACGATAGACGGTTTTCTTGCCGCACTGTCAAGATTTACGTCACGGCGGGGTTTGCCAAGTATCCTACGGTCTGATTGCGGCACAAATTATATAGGGACTAACAGGCATTTAAATGGGTCCAAAGGTTTCTCGCTAGGCAGGAAATACAGGAGCATGTTATTAATATTGCATCCAAAAAAGGAATCGTTTGGCATTTTAATGCGCCTTCTGCGCCTCATTTTGGTGGATTATTTGAAGCAGCGGTGAAGTCAGCTAAAGCCTTTGCTTCAGCGAGTCATAGGTGAGCAGGTGTTAACGTTTGAGGAGTTGACGTAACTGACTTTACTAGAATAGAAGTGGTATTAAATTCAAGACCTTTGTGTCCATTGTCGAATGATCCTCAAAACTTTGAGGTTTTAACGCCAAGCCATTTTTTAATTGGCCGGCCATTACTAAGCGTTCCGGAATATATCTTAGAAGAAGCTCCTAGGACGCAGTTGAAGCGGTTTAAATTGGTCTAGGCTCTATCCCAAAGATTTTGGAGGTTATGGAGTGATCAGTGCCTACATACCCTGCAACGTCGAAACAAATGGAGCGTTTTAACTGACGCGCCCAAGACAGGAGAGTTTGTGCTTATAAAAGACGACAATTTGCCGTCATTAAAATGGAAATTAGGGAGAATTGCGGAATTACTCCCTGGTAAAGATGGCGTGATTAGGGTGGTCAAAATTAAAACTAGTTCAGGAATTCTGACTAGGTCAGTTATTAAAATATGTAAATTACCGGTGCCCCAAGAGGATTCGGTTAAATTTTTTATTCTTAGGTTAGTTGAAATAGTTGGCATAGATATAATATAATATTTAGGTTTTTCATAAAGCAAAACATGCGGATTTTATTTTGTTTGTGGAATAATTTTTATTTTACTTGCGGATTTTCATTGTAATGCGGATTTGGTTTGATATTGGCTGTGTATCAATAGTAGCTGGGGTATTGTAGATGTGCGTATAATATTATGGTGTGCTTGTTTATTAAACTATTATATTATTATTATGTACAGTAGATAAAGGCTTTAGCCTTTCTCGGGCGGGAGTATGTTTGATATTTGTTAAAAACTCTTTCGGGCCTCAATAATACTGGCACACTACATGCATAACACAAAAACATATTTGACATGACATGATGGAAAAAATAAAAATAATTATAATATGTAATATAATATTTTGCGGTGCGGGGTACAATAATTGAAAAAAGGTGCTAGAAAAGTATAAAGAATTAAAAAGTGCTGGAACATTGATCGCGGTGCCGCGGAGAGCACAACATTTCCAGTTTGGGGGTGAGCATAGTATATAAGATATATATTTAGTTTATTATTACAGAGGACTACACGGAACCATATCCACCCTGCGACAGGCAGCGGGCCAGCAAAGCGGCATATTTATAAATATAAAAAACACCCATAAAATACTTCTCTACTGACAGACAATACAATCCTAACCGAGGTTGGGTGAAAATATTCCCTAGCTTAAGTTCCCTGAGGTATACTGAGGAGGGATTTGAAATTCCATGCTAAAAAGGCGTTAAAAGGGTAGTTAAAGTTTTGTTAACGTAATAGCTCGACGGTACAATTCACAAATTACTTAGTTTTCACTTCTATCGGCACTGGCAGTCCCTATGACCCTTTTCTTACTTCCAAAAGACCAATATACGTACTGACATTCAGAAAATAATTTTAATACATAAATTAATAGCGCAAGCAAAATAGGTATATTTGACCGAGCGAAGCGAGGTCTCTGAGTTAACTAGAGCGATTTGCACTTGTCCGTCCGTCCGTCCGTCCGTCTGTCAGAGCCTTATAACTTTTGAATTACTGAACGTAATTACTTCAAATTTAGATATAATATGTAAACCGATGGCCTCCAGCCGAAAATGGCTTAAAAAGTTATAAAAATCTTTATTTCAGGGGGGCTCTCATAGAAGCGAATGCGAAGTAAAAAAAAAAATATCGCGTTACATAAAATTGTTACGTATCATTTTAAAGATAATTTTGAACTGAGTATAAAAATATTTTTTTTTTAATTATTCCCTTAAAATTGACGAAATGGGGGGCTTTCAAAGTGGCGATTTTATACGCTCGCTTGAAGACGCTCTCTAGGAAAATCCGCTATGGATTTTCAAACTGATTTTATGTTTTTAGGTCACTTATATCCTGTACTTGAACAACAAATACTAAAATTATATGAATATTATAAAGAAACGAGATTATTTAATTTTTAATGTACATCAGTAATTCATATAGCATCAACATAGCTTCACAATAATGCTAATAGATGGCGCAGTCAGTAACTATTCCCATGGAACTACGAGTTACGATTAACGACCTATCCCAAAAACAGTTTTGCGTCGACCATTATTATTTAGTTACTTATTATAATACAATAATTGTATTGTAATTTTTTTTGTACCATATTATTCAATTAAAATTATTTTTTAGTTAAATTTTAGTTAAATATTGTATATTTTCTATTCGCGTCGATAGATGACGATTTGTACAGATGCCCGTAACCCGGTTTCACTCGTTAGTACCTACATAATAATTCAATGTTTTCACTAACGTTCCCTAACCTTTACGGGCTACCTATAAGTTAGGTGATTGATGTTTTCTGACAACTTATTTATCACGATCCTGTACGGGACACCTAAAAGGATATTGGGACGGATGTTAGGACTTAGGATTGTATTTAGGAGCTACCTACGTTAAGAGACTCCTACTTAGGGGATGATTTAGGTATGTTTGGTGAAAACGGGCATAATAATAATGTCAGTTTTGGTTATCATCTATCGATTGAATGAATAATCATGGGATACCGTTACCGCGAGGTCTCAGTTCGGGGCGAACCACTAGTATAAAAGTTGTTAAATGCTAATATGACATACGATATTACTCCCCGTTTCAGAGCTGGCTATAACAAAAGTACGGCAATAAAAGCTCATGAATAGGTAAAATACGTCGAGCACAGAGACAGTGCCTTTGTGCCGGTACCCCTGCGAGCTATGCCTCCGGCACTTCATTCGACATGTTGATGCATAATTGTGTCACTTGCAAATATTTGTACTGACTCCAATATCGCCGTCCACGAGGGCTACAAATTAAACGCACTTTCAATAAAAAAGACTAAGAGAGACACGCACGACAAACGATTGCTGTAGCGCGTACCATCTATTAAATTACCTTAAATTGTACATCAATAGAAATTAATAGAAAAGTTTACTTATTCAAATAAACTTTTATATAAAGTACTTTTAAACAGACAAGCAAATCAACCACTGGGTAGGAATGCTGTTCCGTTCAAGACCATTATTCCGATTTTTAAATCAGGGATTATTAATTGAAATATGCTAATGGTTACTTTGTATAAATAATACAATTATGATAATTTGTTACTTTTCATGTGGTTGATTGTCGTAATGATGTTCGTTGGGTCCCGAGGTGCCGTTATGTTAATTTGTAACGTGATGTCGAGCTGACTTAAGTCGAAAATACAGAAAGTATCAACTTAGTGTGATCCGACTTTTGACGACCTCCCTGGCTCAGTGGTGAGCACTGTTGTATTATAACAGGGAGGTCCCGGGTTCGATTCCCGGCAGGGTCAGTTTGGGAATTTATAATTTCTGAATTATCTCTGGTCTGGTCTGGTGGGAGGCTTTGGCCGTGGCTAGTTACCACCCTACCGTCAAAGACGTGCCGCCAAGCAATTTAGCGTTCCGGCACGATGGCGTGTAGAAACAAATTAGGGGTATGGGTTAAATGTTCACTGCCATACCCCTTCCAAGTTAGTCCGCTACCATCTTAGACTGCATCGTCACTTACCATCAGGTGAGATCGCAGTCAAGGACTAGCTTGTCATCGAATAAAAAAAAATAAAAAAAATCCGTTTGCCGTAACATCAGTGGCAAGGCCAGTGGACGGTGGCATTAGCTTTTGGCGTCGCTTCGTTCGCGGCTGAACACACTCGCTTACACGCACCACCGACGACTATCCAACTATACTTACTTTGTCACTCGTATCATTTTGAACACTATGGTTATAAAATCTACAATAAACCTATTCTCCATATTACGTATCTGTGATTCGGAAATACCTAATTGCCTCTTTTAAGCTCGATTATTAATTACTATTTGATTTTGATTTATACATCACTAGATGATGCCCATGACTTCATCCGCGTGAATTGAAGTTTTTTTGATTCCCACGGGGACCCTTTATTTTTCCGGGATAAAATGTAGCCTATGTGTTAATCCAGGGTATAATCTATCTCCATTCCAAATTTCAGCCAAATCCGTCGAGTAGTTCTTGCGTGAAAGAGTAACAAACATACACACAAACTTTCGCCTTTATAATATTAGTGTGATTCTACATCACTAGATGATGCCCACGACTTCATCCGCGTGAATTGAAGTTTTTTGATTCCCACGGGGACCCTTTAATTTTCCGGGATACAATGTAGCCTATGTGTTAATCCAGGGTATAATCTATCTCCATTCCAAACAGCCAAATCCGTCCAGTAGTTCTTGCGTGAAAGAGTAACAAACATACACACAAACTTTCGCTTTTATAATGTTAGTGTGATTCATTAGCAATTAATTAAACGTTCTTGTAAGAACGATACAGTGACGCAAATTGAAAAAAAAGTGACGGTTTTTCAAATTTTGTCGAAGGTTAATCGGCAGCGGGTGGTAGTAAAGTGAAACATTCGTTAGTATGTTTTTCATCTGTTTTCTATCTAATCTAAAGTCTCCATCATCTTATGATTTATTCATTCACCTTCTTTAAACCGACCTCGTACCTACTCTTAAAATCTTTTTCATAAATACGAAACCGACGTAAATGTACCATACACATAGTTAAGGTAAGGTGTCGTATGTCTGAAGGGGGGTGTCCCTGTCGCCCTGCCATGTTGTAAACATCTTTTATACTCGTAACATGCTCTACAACGAGTAACGAGATTCCCTCCAAAGCCAAATTAAATGGACTCGCTCCTCGTCTGTCTGGAATTTTTGAATAAACGCTTTTTTTAAAGAGGGAGAATTTAAGCCGATTATTAACAGACGTCGGCTTTGTCTTAGTCAAGAGATGAGATTTTATAAATGAGAAGCACCAGGATGTTTTCAATGAAAAGATTTTAATTTTATTTTATATTTTGGCTTTTGCACGAGACAATTGGTGCATAAATATATTTAAGTTAATATTTTCCCTTGCAAATTTCTCTCTCAATAACAAAAATAAAATCTAAAGATAAAATAGCGCAACTTGAAATCTTGGTTAGTATAAACAAAACATAATAAATATTAGTTTAACATAATAAGATAGGTATTATTTTTAATGTTTTTGGGAATTTAATCTTTGTTTTTAAATTGTATTTTACTAGCTTTTTTTAAAATAGCTTTGGGTATAATAAATCGAAAGTTGTTAAGTATTTTTTTCAGGAGTTTGGATTGTTTGGGAGTAGGTACTGCGGCTAATGACACAATAAATTCAATTTTGCAACATACAATATAGTCAACCGCTATACTATATTATCGCGCCATATCTTATGGAATCTACATCAACCGTCCTTTTTTATTTTATAAATGGCTACTTTTAGATTAATTAATTGTGCTATTTTTCAACTGGCTAGGTTTAGTTTCTCTACACCGAGACTGGGAGTAGGCACTCGCGGATGAGGGGGTAAATACGTAAGCGGCGAGTAACATATTTTTTGCTTTTTTATTCGCTTCCGTCTATATTAGACTCGGAGTGTCGCTATAGCGACGAGCTCGTCCGGGCTCGCGCCGCCCTGGAAGCCAGCACGCTCCACTAATTCACCTGTCTCTCACGCACACAGCGGCGCGCCTGCCGCCCACGCCGCCCGCCGCGCCCGCTCGCGGCGCACACAACTACCCACATTACACGCTACTATGCACTCGCCACCAACGCAGCCTCCTGCATACAAACGCAGCGCGTAACAAACCCTATCACGTATCGCAAGAGTCCTTTTTGAATAAAACCTAGATTTCCATCAGGTGACGCGAGCTAACCGCGGCCCGGGCATAGGTCCTGGATGTACTCGTTAAACCCGGTCTAAGCGACTGTAAAGTACCTAACATCGAAAGCGAGGCAGTCACCTTAGAGAACGTTTCAGCTCCCGGGCACGGAATTTTAATCCATTTTTGCTTTTTCGTTTACCACTAGTTTACTGCATTTCGCGTTCGGAATGTGCAAACTCAATTCGAATGGCTTCACGTGTCGCCGCGCTTTCAGAGCGGAAACTTCTAGTGCGTGTTTGCGGAAAGCTTTGCTGTGTAGCGTGAGACGACGTGCACTGAATTAATGATATTGTCGCTAAATATTAAGTTGATCGTTTTTAAATATTAACCACTGACCTCTATAATTGATATATGATAACACTGGACTGGCTGCTGTCATCCTTTTACCCGACTGCGTGACGCAAAGGAGTGGTAATGTGTTTATCAGTCTATGTATGTGTGTATGTTTGTTTGTTCCTTTGTGGCACTCTAGAGACCAAACGCGTGGGCCAATTTTGATAAGTGACACTTCGTTAGATTTGCCATGCCAGCGCGAGTGTCAACGAGAACATAAAAATTTGAAAAATTCAAAATGGGGGATTTTGGACGCCATAATGTGAAGTTCCCTCATCCCTCTCTTGCAAATTCCTTGTTTATAATCGATTCTCATGATTTAAAAGTTTATTTACCTAATGATAAGAGACCCAAGATTCGGGAAAAAATTTGTATAGATTAGGAATCAAACTAATACAAAATAGTCTTAACCAAACATTGCAAAATTGATAGGTTTATTAATTCCTGCCTGTACTGCCATAGAGTATGGCTGGCCATACGCGAAAGCTTTTGAACGATGCAAATATCTTAATTTACTAAGTCACAGGGATTACAATCGTACAATGTATATCCCAGATTCGCTAAACGAAGATTTTGCTTGGTGGCTGAATAACATTAATAGTTCTATGCGCAAAATTAGAAGTGACTATTATAAAACAGAGATAGTTACATATTTTCTGACGCCTCAACATCGGGATGGGGTACAGCCTGTGGGTCAGAATCCACAGGCGGACAGTGGTTCGAGTGGGAAGCGACCCAACATATTAAATAACTAGAACTACTTGCAGTTTTTTCCTGCTAAACGTCATCACTGTCAGACTCTTCTATGAATCGATAATACCACCGCCAGCAGTTATATTAACCGTATGGGTGGTGTCCAATACCCTCACTTAACAGAGGTGTCTAGGAATATTTGGCAATGGTGTGAATCGCGAAGTATTTTTATATACGCATATTATATTCGCTCCTCTGAAAATACCATTGCTGACGCTGAATCAAGACGTACTCACGCAGACATTGAATGGGAACTCAGCGATCCAGCATTCACTTGAATTGCCAATCTTTTTGGCCAACTTCAAATCGATCTTTTTACAACTCACGTCAATAAAAAATGCGAAAGATTTGTTTCCCGATGCTTTCGCAATAAATGCTTTTACAATCAGATGGTCTAACTTCTATTTTTATGTGTTTCCTCCATTTTAAATCACATTTAAAACACTTCAAAAAATTATTTTTGACAGAAACAAGAATTAAAGTAGTACCTACCTAGGTGGCCGACGAAACCCTGGTACCCCCTTTTTCAATCACTTTTAATTTCTGACATGATAATTCTAAACCCACATGAAAATATTAAAATTTCTCTTTTTAAGAAAACACGATATACAATTGCAACTTACCTTGCCGAGATATTATACGGCGGTTATTACGAAGAGACTTCTCACCAGCATCGTTAGACATAATGCTGGCATCCCTGGCAGAAGTTCCATCAAATAGTACGACATTTGCTTGAAAAAAGGGGTTTACACATTGTCCCCCTATTCGATAGACGTATTAGACCACCAGTACCAGATACCTTAAATTTCCTAACATTGCTTTTCAAGAGTGGAGCTCAGTATGGAACTTTAAATACTCATAGAGCCACATTATCTTTAGTACTGGGCTCAAATATTTCTAAAGACGAGAGTTTTAAGATTCATTAAGGGAATCTTTGGACTAAAACCCCCTCTTCCGAGATATGAACTTACATGGGATACAGCTTGTGTTCTAGATCATTTGACCAATTATCATCATTAATGAGGGTTTATCGTTGGACCAACTTTCAATGAAATGTATTACATCGTTAGCTCTAACAACACTCAAAAATCAAACATTTTCGAAAATTTAAGTAAAAAATATAGAAAAAGCCTTCTAGCCTCTTTAGAAATAATCATCAAAATTCCTGATTTGATCAAAAAATCTAGACCAGGCTCAAATCAACTCGTCCTCATCACACCTTTCTTAACTGAAAAACCAGCTATGTACCCAGCACAGACACTTAAAGCTTATTTAAGTGAAACTTGTGTACGGCGTAGCCAAGACTATTTATTTATTTATCAGTTACAAGAAACCTTTTAAACCAGTTTCAACACAAACATTAAGTTGCTGGGTTAAAAACACGCTAAAAGGTAGCGGCATAGATGTCTCCATATTTTCTGGTCACAGTACCAGACATGCTGTAACTTCAAAAGCCAAGTTCAGGTTTCAATATAGATCCTATTGGCAATACTGCTGGCTAGAGTCATGACTCGAATACTTTTTGGAAATGTTATAGTAAAAATATTTTTAATCAGGACAATACTTCTATGGCCAGAACAATAGAATAATTAAAATATTATGCAATAAAATAAATGTGATGATTATATAAAAATTTAATCTGAAACTTTAATGATTAATTTTTCAGTTTTGTATTATTATTAATGATAAGTAAGGGTTCATCGAAAGGAAAAAATAGCTATAAATTTATAATAATATTATGTTTACGTTTTACTGTAACATAATATTATATATCATTGAGATTACAAATGTTATGTAAACATAAATTGTAACTCTGGTAAACAAGTCATTACCTCAGTATTTTCGGAACATGCTCTAAAAGTCTACAATATTTATAATAAAATAACATTTTATTTCAGCTAATCTAGAGGACAAGGCATGAGTATAATTAATGATTAAATGAGCTTACCTGTAAGTGAAATTCAATCATAATTATACGAGATGCCTTGTCCGAAGTGATTAGCTCCCTCCCCCCCTGGAAATCCCTAATGTTGTTCCGAAAATACGATTAACTCTAAAATAAATGAGGCTAAACAACTGAGTCCCACATATAAATAGTACTCCGTGGTACCCACGAAGAAATGTAGGTAATAACTACCCACAAAAAAAAAAAAAAGAAATCTACCCTAAAAACAGTGTTCGTGGTAGTAACTGACAAGTGTTACTACAATATTTATAATAAAATAACATTTTATTTCAGCTAATCTCTTCGGACAAGGCATCTCGTATGATTATGATTGAATTTCACTTACAGGTAAGCTCATTTAATCATTAATAATTATGGTCAATAGAAGTTTATGTATATTTTACAGGAAAAATAAAACCAACGCTCTAACTAGCATAGTTTTTTTATATTAACAATAAACCTCTACAAACAAAGTTAACGATAAATAAGCAAATGAATATAATATTATCGTCTTACTTTTGGAGTACGGAACCCTCGGTGCGTGAGTCCGACTCGCACTTGGCCGGTTTTTTTTTTTAGTAAAACTAAAAATAATTTTCGACTTTTCTTTATTTCAATGATTTTGGGCCACTATTATACACAACTATGCCAAATTTCATGTCGATAGCTTTAATAGTTACTGAAATAATCGACTGTGACAGACGGACGGACAGACGGACGGACAGACGGACGGACAGACGGACGGAGAAAGTCTCACCATAAGGGTTCCATTTTTACCATTTTGGTATGGAACCCTAAAAACCGGCCAAGTGCGTGTCGGGCCACGCGCAGTGTAGGGTTACGTAGTTGAAAGTCTCAAATATTATTGCTGACCTAGGATAGTGATTTTATTTTATTTATGAATATTGAATACATTATGAGTTCCATGGTTTAAATAGTAAAATAACAAAAACATGCAAATTACACTACGTGTAACACCTAACTTAGAAAAAACAGATATAACTCCTTACCTAACTAATGAACCCTACTTAGCCGTGATAGTTTTCCTTTAAAATTTATTACTACTGCTGTGAATTTTTTCTTGTATCCTTCTATACAAACATTTAGCTGGCAGAGGGGGGGACACTTGACTCTAATAAAATTTAGCACTTTAAAATATCATATTTCACAAACGGATCCCTGAATTGAAAAATGGTGTTCCCACACACACAATATTTTTGAAAGACCGATTCAACGACACCCCACACTATGGGATAGTCGAGAAAAAAAAATTAATCCCCACTTTACATGTAGGGGAGGTACCCAAAAAAAATATTTTTCAAAATTTTATTTCACCACTTTGTCGGCGTGATTGATATTTATACCCTTGTCAAATTACAGATTTCTAGTACCAATAGTCTCTGAGCTAAACCGCGGACGGACAGACAGACAGACAGACAGACAGACAGACAGACAGACAGACAGACAGACAGACGGACGGACATGGCGAAACTATAAGGGTTCCTTGTTTACTACGGAACCCTAAAAATTAAATTAAATTAAACAGCTCTAACCACTCGACGGATCGAGCTGAAATTTTGCAAACAGATTGCTTTTATGATGTAGGCATCCGCTAAAAAAGGATTTTTGAAAATTCTCACCCCAAGAGGGTTAAAGGAGGGATGAAAATTTGTATAAAAGTCCGTCATTTATCAAGTTATTTTTCAAGTTATATCCATGAAACTTTGATTTTTGGGCGTTCGATTAAAAATAAAGAAATACGTGTTTTTGAAAGTTCAACTCCCAATGGGGTTAAACATAGGGTGAAGGTTTGTAAGAAATTACGTCATTTTTCAAGTTATTTTCCAAATTAAGTGTATCTATGAGAAACTTTGTATTTGGGCTTTCGATTAAAAATAAGAAATACATGTTTCACAAATTTTCAAAAAGGCATCAAATAGGGGATGAAAATTTGTATGAAAATTTCTGATTTTTTAAGTTAAGCTTGAAGTAATATCCATGAAACTTGGTATTTAGAGAAGTAACGCGTTTCACAGTTTTTAAAAGTTCAACTACCATTCCCAATGGAGTAAAACTAAATATGTATCTAGTTTAAAAAAAGTGATTTGGTCATATGTACGGAACCCTAAAAGAGCGATGCCCGACTCGCACTTGGCCGCTTTTATTTATAGATATAAATTAAGTTTTTAAATACGTATTATAAACACAACGCCATTTTTAAGGTTCCATACCAAAATGGTAAAAATGGAACCCTTATGGTGAGACTTTCTCCGTCCGTCTGTCCGTCCGTCTGTCCGTCCGTCTGTCACAGTCGATTATTTCAGTAACTATTAAAGCTATCGACATGAAATTTGGCATAGTTGTGTATAATAGTGGCCCAATATCATTGGAATAAAGAAAAATCGAAAATTATTTTTAGTTTTATTAAAAAAGGGGGAAAATCGGGGGTTTGAAATTTCAAAGTAAAATAACTATATCGAGTGGGGTATCATATGAAAGGCCTTCACTTGTGCATTCTAAAACAGTTTTTTATTTATTTCTGTATATAATAGTTTTTGATTAATCGGCCAAAATGTCGAAAAAAATACCGTTCCCCCCCCCCCCCCTTATCTCCGAATTTTACCAATCGAAAAATCTGAAATAATTATGGTCAATAGAGGTTTATGTATATTTTACAGGAAAAATAAAAGCAACGCGAAAATTATTTTATTTTGATTAAAAAAGGGGGAAAATCGGGGGTTTGAAATTTCAAAGTAAGATAACTATACCAAGTGGGGTATCATATGAAAGGCCTTTACTTGTGCATTCTAAAACAGTTTTTTATTTATTTCTAGATATAATAGTTTTTGAGTAATCGGCCAAAATGTCGAAAAAAATACCGTCCCCCCCCCTTATCTCCAAAGTTTACCCATCAAAAAATTTGAAATAATTATGGTCAATAGAGGTTTATGTATATTTTACAGGAAAAATAAAATCAACGTAAAAATTATTTTAGTTTAATTAAAAAAGGGGAAAATCAGAGGTTTGAAATTTCAAAGTAAGATAATTATACCGAGTGGGGTATCATATGAAAGGCCTTTACTTGTGCATTCTAACAGTTTTTTATTTATTTCTATATATAAAAGTTTTTGAGTAATCGGCCAAAATGTCGAAAAAAATACCGTTCCCCCCCCCCCTTATCTCCGAAGTTTACCAATCGAAAAATCTGAAATAATTATGTTCAATAGAAGTTTATGTATATTTTACAGGAAACATATAACCAACGCTCTAACTAGCATATTTTTTTTTATATTAACAATAAACCTCTACAAACAAAGTTAACGATAAATAAGCAAATTAATATAGTATTATCGTTTTACTTTTACTTTAGGAGTATGGAACCCTCGGTGCGCGAGTCCGACTCGCACTTGGCCGGCTTTTTCTTTTTTAAATTATATCTTAACTGGTCTCGGAAATATTAGAGCTTTAATGTTTCCTGTTAGATAAAGAGAGTGCTGCTGAAGTGTGATATCATGGTGATATCACAATATGTTTATGTTATTCTTACATGTTACATTTTCGATTATAACTAATGAATATCAACATTTTGACTACAGTCAAATACCCAATTCAATTTGCTTTCCTAGTTTTTCATGACAATATAATTTTCCGCCTAAAATAGTATATTAATTTAATCATTCAAGCCTAAAACGATTACTAGGTAAGTATACATTTATTAAACATGGCGAATATTACAATAATGTAGGCAACTCTCGTCGCAGTAACGAGCGCGCCACCCGGGGCCACTTGCGACAACGTCTCCACTTAATTTTCAATTCAAATAAGGCGGGCCATCTCTCCGTCGTGGCAGGCGCAATTTGCGTTCTCAATGGCGTCATGTGCAGACAGAGCGGAATAAGAGCATTGAGCACCATGAACGTACCTCAACATTGAATAGCAAACAACCAACAATAAACATTTTTTTATTGTTTTATATAAATAAATCAAAGGAAAGATTTAAAAAATTAAAAGTTTTTTGCCCAGGTCGAAAGTGAACCAGATGCCCGGGCCGAATATAAATAACAGGATCAGCTATGGAGAGGTCGTAATGAAGAGTACTTCATAACTTCAAGGCATCGAGCGAAGCGGGCGCCCGGGCGAGCGGGCTGCCGGGCAACCTCGCGAGATGCACCGAGCAACCCCTAATTGAATAGCCCGGCCGGGGCTAATCAGGGCTCAGCTGAGCGGTGCAGGCGGGCGTGGGGCCGGGGCGGGGGGGGCGGGGGTGGCGCGGGGAGGCAGCCGGAGCCACGCGGGCTGGCCGCGCCCCCTGCGCGCGCCGCTTTGCCCGGGGAGCTCATTCAAGTAGCGAGCGCGCCCGGTGCCAGCCGCCACCCGCAGGTATGTCCATTTTGCTTTTGGTGTTAGCCCGTCGTGTACCGTAGTCCGCGCGCTCCGCGAGTGTCATTACCGTGAGTGAACCGTGAGGTACGTACGCATGCACCGTCCGTGTCGCACCATACTGTTCTGCGCTCATTCCGAATGTGTACGTCGACAAAGCACCCCGGGTCTAACGATCGTGTCTTCTCACCGATTAAGGGAAGAGTGATGGCCCTGTTGTGATCCCTCGGAATTAAAATTTAGACACAACCATTGATTCAAAATAATTAAATTATACAAAAGTGTGGCCGCGTAATTTAAATTTCGACGACCGTTTCATTCAATAAAATTCTTGAACGGATTGTAGAGTACGGATGTTTTCGTAAAAAAATTTTGAATAAAAAGCACAATCGTGATACACAATGTTGGCTTTATGTTTTGCATGATCTGTCTAAGCTTTCTTTGTTTCGTTACTGTACGTATCTTCATCTGCCCAACATCGGAGCGAGCTGGAGTGCTACGAAAGGTAAGTCAGTTTGGATGTTGTTATTTCTTTAAGCGCTTTTGATGTTCTAACTATTTACTAATTTCACGTGAATTAGTTAGTGATATTGTAATTAAAGTGAGAAATCATTTAACTATCAATTTAATTTTAACATCCACTACATCATTCAATCGTCAGTACACTATGTATATTATAGTACAGTTCTTTATCTAATTCCAAACATTATCATAAAACTAATGGATTTTATTGAACAAGATTTTTTCATGATTTTCATTTTCATTTATTCAACTAATTTATTCAGTTTGAATTTACTGTACCTACTGTGTAGTAGTATTAAAATTGAAAATTGCTGATAGAGATGCCGTGATGTATAAAATATACTACCTATATTAGAGTAACCATAGATTTAGGATTTTTAGTCGAGTCAATCCTAGATCTATGAGATTAATAATTATAAGATATAAGAAGACTCAATGGAATTTAGGTCAATGCAAAAAAAATTATTAATAACTACGCCACTAACGTGTTCAAAATTATATCGCATCAATCATTTAAAATGATTTAAATATTAAATGTCCACATTTTAAAGATTTATGAATACGTAATAAATAAATCTGGGTACTTATTCTTAAATGGCACAGCTTCTCAATATTCGCTTATATGTGAGAGGCTGAGAGGCTGCAATAGGAACAGGCGGCGGTGGTGGCGGGGACAGTTTGAGATAGTTCTGGAGCGAGGGTGAGGGGTAGAGAATGGCGGGGAGTAGCGAGGGGGACTTTCACTGGCGCCGCCACTTCACCTTGCCGCCTGGCACCCTGCCAGCCTCACCGCCTTAGACATCACGTATTTTATGTTGCGCTTTATGATGTCGCTTGCGTTGTCTTTATGTATATGTGTTGTCCTCTTGTACCATGTTTCATGTATTTACTTAGATATAAATCATGACGTTGTACTTTTGTATGAATAATTAAAATACTATTCGTATTTAGCTCAAATATATATAATTTTAATATACACATACACCTTATCACATCAGGCGAAAGTATTCTTTTGTTATTTATATTTAACCAAAACATAAACAAACCCTAGCGAGAGTATTGTGATTTTATCATTTATAACATATCTTATCTTAATATATATAAATTACGTGTCACGTTGTTTGTCCGCGATGGACTCCTAAACTACTGAACTGATTCAGATCAAACTTCGTAACTATCTGTAATTTGGTCCAACTTGAAAGATAGGATAGTTTTTTTTATTAGGATAGTTTATTTGTTTTATTTATATAGATAAGTTGGCGGTACGAACTTCGCCGGGTCAGCTAGTTATTATATAAGATACTGTCTCGTTAATACATTTGCAGTTTGAAATAAGTTTTTCATCTATGCACTACAGAAAATCATTAGAGATTCCTAACGGGCAATGTAAATGTTGGCAAATATAATGTTTTAACTAAGAAACCTTAACTTCTTGATTCTGAAGTACATAAAGTATTGTACGCGCTACGGCCTTCATGATAAGGCAACTTTATCACTCGCCGTAGCGCGTAGCAGTAGCTACGAGACCGGCGTAGGCGAGCGCCGCGCCGTCGTCGTCGCCGCCCACCGCATCCCGCGAGTGAAAACTTTTCTTACGTAAACTTGGGCAGATTTCTATTCTTAGTTGTAGGTGATTAAATATTAACTTGGTGTTTTAAGTAATTGAATTCGTCCTTTGTGATGATAACCAATCGCTGACACATTACCGTCCTGTCAAATGTACCAATGGAATCAACGAAAAAAAAATATGTTAGTAAATGGTAATTTCTCATTCTTTATCTTTATTTATTTTAATGAATAAATCCATTACATAATATGTATTAATTTTCTGCATTTCATTAAGAACCATAAAATCCAATTTTAAAGAAGGATCATTTATATCAAACATTAACATAATAACTATAGGAAATATTCGCATATACTGTGTTTAAAAGAGATAATAAAACAATTTAGAACAAAAAACCGACAACAAAAACTTTAAATCTCTTCTGTTGTAGAAAGGAATTCGAATACATTATAACTTATCATGCTTATCTAACTAAATCTCCAGATAAGCAACTTTTATCTATAAATCGATGATTTTAATCATAAACTACAGATTTATGTTTATTCACATTCTACACAAAGGATTTTAAAATTATTTTTGGAATCTTGTGTGAAATTTTGATTGGTACTTAATAAAATATTATTAAGTAATCTGTAGTAAATAATATTCTATCGTTGCAAAAAAAATAGCACTTCGCCTTAAACGGAAAAGCATCTGTCACTTTTCAAGGGTCAACCGCTGAAGCGATCTTCATCAAAATTTCCCGGCGGAGACTTTTTTCATTACTTAGCCCTGAAGGTGTAACTAAAAACTGAAAGTTCGCAGGTTCGATCCCCGCCCGTTGCACCATCGTCGTACCCACTCTTAACACAAGCTTTTCGCTTATTTGGGGGGAGAGGAGAATATGTATTAGTCAAGTCTAGCTCGGCTAATATTCTTTTATAAAAAACTTTTATAATTTTTATAACATCACGTGATTTTTAGGGTTCCGTACCACAAAAGGTAAATAAAAGAACCCTTATAAGATCACTCTCTTGTCCGTCTGTCCGTCTGTCCGTGTGTCACCACCGATTTTCTCAGGAACGGGTGGACCTAGCAAGTTGAAATTTATACTAGATGCTGAGGTCTATAGTCCCTATTAGGTGCTTAAAAATCAAGGTCCTGAGTCAACAAGATAAAAATATATGGGCAAATTTAGATAATAATTTACTTAGAATTTTATCAGTCTTAGGACCATTTTCACCACCTTCTGATAAGTGTCGGATAGCTTATTCGCATATTTTGTCTTTGTCACTTGACATAAAGTAAAAAAGTGACAAAATTTACAATTAGGCTATCCGACACTTATCAGAAGGTGGTAATACAGGCCCTTAGAGTGCTAAGCCATAGCGAAGCGTGGCCGGTTTTAGCTAGCTCTAGTATATATTGTGTATTTTTAAATTCTCTTCTACATACGAGAAGTATATTAAAAACGATTCCTTACTACTTACGTTAAATATGCTCGATTTATACAAACTAGCTTTATCACTGTGATAACGAAAGAGTACGTTGATAATACTGGTTAATAAATAGCCGGTGGTTAGGGTGAGGGGACTACACGTTCATTTGAAATGGAAATGGCCTGACTGGAATATTAAATATTCTTTGTAGATTTACTTTTGTGTACCAGTATCCAATTAAAACAAAGCGAATTAATTTTTTTTACTACATTTGGCCGTAAACTGGATTTTACTATATCGCTGTCAAACTGTTAAGTAGACTTTTACCCAAAGCTTCATTTTACCACATTCCCGTGATTAAAATATAACCATACTCATAGATTTAGAATTGGTAGTCGCTTCACACACTACTAGATACCGTCGGCGTACTAGTAAATTAAGGCAATTCATAGTACGCCTGAACTGGCGTATCCACATAGTCACGTAGCAACCAATTTTGACGTTTTTAAACAAACTATGAAATTACTTTGCAGCGTTGATGGATGGAGATTTGTAGGAAGGGCGGTATCTATTAGTGACTCAGCTATCAATCCTATATCTATGACTATACACAAAGTTGTGGCGTAAAGCAACTGTTTTCACGAGTACTAGCGCTACCTTAACACGCTACATTACATATTGTAGCAATATGTTGACAACTCTAGTGATAGTGAAGTTAGCTAGGTTAGCATTTGCATGGGGTTTTCCGTAGTCGTAATTCCTAGTTCCATGGGTTTTCGGAGGATTTTACTATAACTATAACCAACATTGCCGCCAAATAGAACAGCTTTTTTGTAAGGTTTTTATAATTTCATGACGTAAACAAGTTTACCATTTCCTGCAGATAGTTGTTAGTTAGATAAAATTGTAATTACTTATTGACCGAGCAAAGCGAAGGTCTCTGAGTCTACTTGAGTGAATTTGCATTTGTCCGTCCGTCCGTCTGTCCGTCTATCCGTCCGTCCGTCTGTCAGAGCCTTATAACTTCTGAATTACTGAACGTAATTACTTCAAATGTAAACATAATATGTAAGCCGATGGCCTTCAGCCGAATATTGCTTAAAAAGTTACAAAAATCTTTATTTGAGGGGGGCTCTCATAGAAGCGAATGCGAAGTTTTTATAGCATTACATAAAATTGCGGTATATAATTTTAAAGATAATTTGGAACCGAGTACAAAAATATATTCTTTTAATTTTTCCCTTAAAGTTGACGAAATGGGGGGCTTTCAGAGTGGAGATTTAATACGCTCGTTTGAAGACGCTCTCTGGCAAAACCAGCTATGTATTTTTTTGCGAAACCTATTTTTTTATTTCACTTATATCCTATACTTGAACAACAAATAATAAAATTATATGAATATCATAAAGAAATGAAATTATTTAATTTTTAATGGACATCAGTAATTTTCAACATAGCTTTACAATAATGTTAATAGATGGAGCTGTCATTCTCTATCCCAAAAAAACAGTTTTGCGTCGACCATTATTATTTTGTATAACAAGTACTAATAGGTACATATCATAACATATTACTCAATTTAAATTATTCTTTAGTTAAATATCAAACTTCAATAAACAATTAATTACTACATCAATGCCTGTTTTCACTCGTTATTACATAATAATTCAATGTTTCCACTAACGTTCCCTAACCTTTACGGGTTACCTATGTTAGGTGATGCTTTCTGTCAACTTCGTTATCACGAACCTGGACGGGACACCTAAAAGGACATTGGGACGAATGTTAGGACTTAGGATTGTATTTAGGGGCTACCTATGTAAAGAGACTCCTACTTAGGGGAAGATGTAGGTATGTTTGGTGAAAATGGGTATAATAATAATGTCAGTTTTGGTCGTCATGTATCGATTGAATGAATAATTATGGGACACCGTTACCGTGAGGTCTCAGTTCGGGGCGAACCACTAGTTAATGTTTTGCCTCATTGTACTGCAATCTCCACGTATAATGTAGTCTCAAATGCGCGAGCGTGGGCCTGCTTTTTGAAACTCACTCTTTTCGTATCGGCTGCTGCACGGCAAAGCACCGGAACACTACACTTGACACTTATTTGACTTGTGATAACTAGCCATGGCCGAGCGAACGGCTTCCATCTAGACTAGACCTGAACGAATTCAGAAATTATTTAATTCATGTAGGCCAACCTGTGCCTCTTATGATAAGTTAAGACTCTACCACTGTCAGAAAACACGCCAAAGAGCATTGAACGCATGAATACACAATTTTCGCTTTATTCTAAATAGTATCAGTTGATAATAATAATTAACGCAAGAATGCAATGCAGAATTTTTGACAGCCGCGATCCGCCATATTGCGTGTCGTGTGCGCACGCGCCATGTGCTCGTATCAATTCGATCCGCACCCGCGCAGCTGCCAGCGAACAACGACCCCAGCGCCTAGACAATTCAAACTTTACACCCAAAAAATGCACCCTATATTTTGGGTTATTAATTCAACCGGCTTTGTCTAGCACCATACTTTACATTCGAACGATATTTGCACGGGCTATCTGCATAAGTAAATGCATGTGTCATAGGATTTTAAACATACTGCCACCCGTTAGTTTGATTGTTAAACATGTATGTAATCCAAAGAACCAGTTTAATATGAAATGATTTTATGCATGAACTAGGGATGCTACCCTAGTTTAAACGATGACCGTTGACTCAGCAGATTAAATTCTAAAAATGCGAACAGCATCTGTTTCACAAAATTTTTATGGGGAAACGGAATTTTTATTACAATGTAAACATTTTAGTATCTAATCACTAAAACTCTCTAGTAATCATACAGTTCAGCAGCAAAAAAGTATTTATAAAGCTAAAACGCTTTTTGCGTTCCAAATATAGAAGCTTTCATAGCATAGTCGGATTCGGAAATCCCCAAAATATAGACGTGTGAACTGCTGCCTTCACACGATGATCATTAAAAGTTTGGAGCTATAAAAGATACGGTACCCGACGCAATCACAAAGAGTTTGACGGAAACAATCGTCGAGGAACAATAAGTGCTCGTGAATCAAACAATCGATCAGCTCATACATTAGCGTGACAGCTGCGGGGCGCGGCGCGCTATAAATTTTGACGGGGTTCCGTCTCCCACGGTTCTACTAGCCTTTACTCCCTTGTCGACACCTTTCATCAACTAAAAAGTTATTATTTCAAGCAAACGAATGCAAATATATATGAAAATAAAATAAGTAGGTACGTATAAATTGTTCCAATTGACACTGTTGTAAAGTAGATATAATAATTATTTGTAATTTTTCATTCATTCATGTTGAAATATACTTACGTTATGTTGATATATATCATACATATATACGAGTATGATTTTTCTGGCAAAAAATGCAAATTCAATCTGCCCCTTACATTGTTCCAAATCATTGTTGAAAATCTCAGATTATTCCTTGTTTCAATAATTCTGCTTTCTGGCTCCAAAATAATAATCTAAATCTATCTATGATCTAATATAATTATATGATCTAAGTTCTACTTACATAATTCAAAACAAAATTGGTTAGCTTCATTCCTATTTGGTATGCAGTATTTTGGACTTTTCTCAAAACTAGCTCAATTTAGCATCTGTACCTACTGATTTTCATCATCATGAGAATGCTTTGCAATTTAAATAATTAAGATTTTATTACGCTTCTACTAGACTAACTAGACGTTCAGGTGTTTCTATCTTCTACAGCATTTTGGCTGTAATGTTGAACGCTGCTGAAGCGACCGCACAGGTGGTGACTAATGGAAACCTAGCCTAAACTTTATTATTTAAGCCTAAATTTGCTTAATTCACTGATCATGTCTTCATTAGGAATTTGGTTTCCTTGGGTGAAAGATTGTAAAGTTACGCTAGAATTAATTATCTTCCATTATCCTATCTAATGCAAAATCTAAAACTGTTAATGAATAAATTTTTGTATGGGTTAGATAGATAGAACATATACAATAACAACTAGCATTTGACTGAATTTTCAAAGTTAATACATAACGCTTTAGGTAAAAAATTATAGATTTCAAAAACCGTCAAAAGCGATAAGTTTTATGAATAAAGCAAACTGAGGTCAATGTACTGCCGTACTACCGATTGCGCCACGCGACACTCAAACCCTTCAAAGTTAACCCCTCCGTATAAAATACGATCGAAAAAATGCGCATAAGTGTGCTAAGGTCGTCCGGGCTATAAATATAAGGGTTCAATCTACGCATTAATTAGGTAAAAACTTAAATGAACTATCAACATTAATTTTATTTTTCGTAACTTTTCTTCTCTAATTGTTAATCTTAACTCATGTTTAACTAACTGGCTTCTATAGTGTATGTTAATATTTTACTGGTTCAATATTTTTTTGCCTAACGGTTTGAGGACTTTTCTTCAATTTTTCTTATTTCTCAGACATTTTGTTTTTGTATAATCTATCATGTTTTATACGCTTGTTTTGGGTCCGAATTTGTGAATAGGTAAATATTTGGATGTTTCATGAAGTTATTATCTGTTTTGTATACCTTTTTAACAATTTGTAAACCTTATTAACAATAAACTAGCCCAGTGTACAAAATATAATAATTAAATAGAATAGAATAGAATAGAATAGAATAGAAATATTTTTTATTCAAATAAACTTTTACAAGTGCTTTTGAATGGTCAATGAATCTACCACTGGTTCGGAATGCCTTTCCTGCCGAGAAGAACCAGCAAGAAACTCGGCGGTTGCTCTTTTCAAAACAGATTTACAATACAGTAAATACTATGCTATATATGCAGTGTTTCCACAATGAGGAAAGTTCCAAAAATGCATACAGACTAACTTCTATCTTAAGATGGGCAGACATAAAGCAGCCCCATTCCCGCCGGTGGCACCCGTTCACGAGCATGACGCATGACCCAGCCATTGCTTCGCTCAACCATATTTGAGGGAACGTAACAACCCGCATCACACGACACCACCACAGAAATGTTTAAAGAGTGCGTGACATACTTATGCTACCCATGTCAAGGCATCAAACTGAAAACTAATATTCAAATGCTAATTTTAAGACATCACTTAGACACAAATAAAGTAGAAACACTGAATAGCACAGGATAATTTTGTTACACAGGTTGATTATTACTGTCTCATGAATCGCTGGAGCGAGTTATATCCACGCTTTTTTGTCATTAATATAGTCTTCAATTGTATAATATGCTTTTTCCATGAGAGAAGTTTTAATTGCTTTCTTAAACTTGTGTAAAGGCAAGTCTAAGATCGACTGTGGAATTTTATTATAGAACGTCACGCCCATTCCCACAAATGTCTTTCGGACCCTCTGGAGGCGCAGTCGAGGAATCACGAGCCTATTTGGATCTCTAACCTGCCTATCGTGTAAATCACCCTTTTTTTTGTAACTTAAAATATTTTGTCTGACAAATATTATGTTGTTATAAATATATTGTGAAGCTACTGTCAGAATGCCTATTTCCTTAAATTTTTCTCGAAGGGAATCCCGCGGTTTTAAATTGTAGATTGCGCGAATTGCCCTCTTCTGCAATACAAAAATTTTTCCAATGTCGGCTGCTTTACCCCATAGTAAGATTCCGTATGACATAATACTATGGAAATATGCAAAATAAACAATTTTTGCAGTTTCTATGTCAGTTAACTGTCGAATCTTCCT
This sequence comes from Oeneis ivallda, assembly GCA_029955525.1. NCBI lineage: Eukaryota > Metazoa > Arthropoda > Insecta > Lepidoptera > Nymphalidae > Oeneis > Oeneis ivallda. Next base: position 21,397,489 of record JARPMR010000002.1, on the reverse strand, counting down.
AACAGCGTAAGCAGCAGAGCTAAGCCTGCCAGCAAGTGTTGTTATATGGGTGCCCCACTGTAGCTTAGAATCCAGGGTTAATCCCAAGAACACTGTGGAATCCTCAGTTTTCAAAGGTTCATTATTTATCTTTAGATTATTACTGACAGCTCTGGTGTTAGGCAATAAAAACTCAACACACTTGGTTTTTTTAGCATTTAAAAGTAAATTATTTGCCGTAAACCATTCAGAAACTTGAGATAATGCATTATTTACATCGTCAAAATTGTCTTTTTTCCTATCGACTTTGAAAATCAAAGACGTATCATCAGCAAATAGTACAATATCGCAAGTATTTTGGACAAAATGTGGTAAATCATTTATGTAAATCAAAAACATGAATGGACCTAGAATAGAACCCTGGGGTACACCCATTACTGAGGCTGATCCGGATGATTTTACGTCATTGACACATACTCTCTGAACACGATCACTGAGATAAGACGCAATGAGACTAAGTGCAAAACCTTTAATACCATAGTGGCTCAGTTTAAGCAAAAGGGTCTCGTGATCAACGCAATCAAATGCTTTTGATAAATCACAGAAAATACCAATGGCATTCTGTGAGTTCTTCCATGCATCGAATATGTGTTGTAACAGCTTTGCGGCTGCATCGGTTGTTGATCGACCCTTAGTAAAACCATACTGCTCAGGGTGAAGAAGTCCATTTAAATTAAAGTGTAGAAGCAGTTGGTTGAGCATTATTTTTTCGAATATCTTGCTGAGGGTTGGCAAAATTGAAATTGGTCTGTAGTTATTCGGGTCACTTTTGTCTCCCGATTTAAAAAGAGGTATTAGTTTACTACATTTCATAAGGTCTGGAAAAGATCCAGAATCAACTGATTTATTAAAAATTAAGGCAAGATATGGCGCAATAATATCAATTATACTTTGGATTATTTTAACTGAAATTCCCCATAGATCTCCCGTTTTTTTATTTTGTAAAGCCTTAAATATTTTGATAATATCATATGGGGTAACGTGTTCAAACTTAAATAGTTTACTGCACTCAGAAACATTGCTCTTTAAAAGATTATAGGCTCCTGTTGGCGAGGAATTTAGAGAACTAGTTGTGGTAACTGGAATATTTTTGAAAAAGTTCTCAAATGTATTTGCAATGTCTATGTCGGAGTCAATAATATGGTTATTAATTTTGAGCTCCAATTTATTATTATGCGTCTTGTGTTTTCCCATTTCATTGCCGATGATGTCCCATGCGGCTTTTATTTTATTATCAGAATTAATAATTTTTTGTTTTATGTAAAGAGACTTAGCTTGTATGCATACCTTTCTAAATAATTTGGAATAGGTTCTTACATATTCAATAAACGCGGGGGAATAATTATATCGCTTTTCTGCATACAAATCAAATAGCTTATTTCTACTCTTATAAATGCCAACAGTTGCACAGTCACTAAACTTTAGATTAAACCGAAACCTTTTTTCTATCATCTTAAAGGCAGAGTTGAATTGAGAGTTTAACAGATCAAAAAACTTGCGATAAATTTCATCCGGACCACCCTGTGTAAGGTCAAGTGTCGGTAAATATAACTAACTGATAATAAAAAATATAACTAACTGATGTCCGGAAGAAACTTATATAAACCCGTTTTAGCCTTCTTCAAACTTTATATGATACTTTTTTACAAAAAATCGGCCAAGTGCGAGCCATACCCGCGCACTGAGGGTTCCGTACCTTGTGAGGATAATATTATTTACTAGTAGTAGATGTTGAGCTTAGAGGCGAAATTTTTTATATGACTGGAGACTCAATAAAAAGTTACAGCTTTCAAAATCTGTATCTTTTTATTGAGTTGAACTACAAACTTGAAAGTACACAGCATTACCACAATTGGTATTTGTATTCAGTATAAATTTCAACTTAGTACCCGAAGCCGTTTCTGAGGAAAAGGGCCGTGAGTCGTGACACACATACAGACAGGCGGACGATAAAGCGATCCTATAAGGGTTCCGTTTCTTTTTTGAACCCTAAAAACATGTTATTTCTTCATTTTTAGGGTTCCGTAGTAAACAAGGAACCCTTATAGTTTCGCCATGTCCGTCCGTCTGTCTGTCTGTCTGTCCGCGGTTTAGCTCAGAGACTATTGGTACTAGAAATCTGTAATTTGACAAGGATATAAGTATCAATCACGCCGACAAAGTGGTGAAATAAAATTGTGAAAAATATTTTTTTTAGGGTACCTCCCCTACATGTAAAGTTGGGATGAATTTTTTTTTCTCGTCTATCCTATAGTGTGGGGTGTCGTTGAATAGGTTTTTCAAAAATATATTGGGTGTGGGAACACCATTTTTCAATTCAGGGATCCGTTTGTGAAATATGATATTTTAAAATGCTAAATTTTATTAGAGTCAAGTGTCCCCCCCCTCTGCCAGCTAAATGGTTGTATAAAGGATACATGAAAAACTTCACAGCAGTAGTACATATAATGAATTTTAAAGGAAAACTATCACGGCTAAGTAGGGTTCATTAGTTAAGGAGTTATATCTGTTTTTTCTACGTTAAGTATTACAGGTAGTGTAAGCTACATATTTTGTAGTATATTATAGTATTTAAACCATAGAACTCAAAATATATTCAATATCCAATAAAATAAAAGCATTATCCTAGGTCAGCAATAATATTTGTGATTAGCAACTACGGAACCCTACACTGCGCGTGGCCCGACACGCACTTGGCCGGTTTTTTAAAAATAGTTTTAAGTATAGTTCTGTTTGCTCGCTCTAATCGCAGTAAAAATGTCTTCCCAGCTCCACCCCATGCACTAATACAGTAGGTCAAGATTGGAAGACATAAGGATTTATAAACCATTATTTAACTTTATGTCGAATGTACTTACTAGATAACTTATGAAAAAATTGATTTTGTTATTGATTGTTTTCGAGTTTCTATTTAATGTTGGAAGCCGCAAGTCGCAACAATATGCTTTCAAAAATGTGTGTTACAATGTCGTGTGGAATCCATTGAGACGTGAGCATAGATACCTACCGTTCTAATAATGAGCAACTATGACTATAAGATTTTTTTCATCTAAAACATTAAAAGGAAAGGCTACCTACCTATTTTAAGTAAAAATAAAAGTTAATAACATTAAAAAAATCAGATAAACATCCAGTTATTTATTTCACAGGAACAAGTCATTCATAATTATTAGGTACTAGAATGATGGATGATGATGATTGAAGAGAATAGCGTGTCGGATGGAAATTATGACAGAGGATATTCAGAACAAATAGGTACATTTTATATTTATTTATATGTGTACTAGCTGATGCCCGCGACTTCGTCCGCATGGATTTAGTTTTTAAAAATCCCGCGGGAACTCTTTCATTATCCGAGATAAAAAGTAGCTCTCCCAGTCTGAGGAACCACTACTATACCCATGCAAAAAATCGCATCAATCCGCTGTTCTGTTGCGACGTGATTGAAGGACAAACCAACAAACAAACACACTTTCGCATTTATATTATCAGTATAACACTTTTTATAATTGTAAATTTTTTTACCATACTTAACCAAAGACAAAATTAAGTTTAGCTGTCATTTACGTTTTGTTATTCCACTGTCATTTGCGTTTTGTTATTCCACTGTCATTTGCGTTTTGTTATTCCATGTCAGATGCGTTTTTCTTATACCACGTTTTATAGTGACATGACGGAAATGCGGTCGAACGGGATAAAAAAGTATCCTATGTCCGTCTCCTGGTTCTAAGCTACCTCTCCACCAATTTTCAGCCAAATCGGTTCATCCGTTCTTGAGTTATAAATAGTGTAACTAACACCACTTTCTTTTATATTAAGTTTAGCTGTCATTTACGTTTTGTTATTCCACTGTCATTTGCGTTTTGTTATTCCATGTCAGATGCGTTTTTCTTATACCACGTTTTATAGTGAGATGACGGAAATGCGGTCGAACGGGATAAAAAGTATCCTATGTCCGTCTCCTGGTTCTAAGCTACCTCTCCACCAATTTTCAGCCAAATCGGTTCATCCGTTCTTGAGTTATAAATAGTGTAACTAACACCACTTTCTTTTATATATATAAGATTATCGGAAACGCTTTCTCGCGGTTTATGTAGAGATAACGACATCATTATTGAGAAGTTGAAACCCGAAATATAACAAAGTTTAAAAATAAATAAAGTATATTCTATGGACACACACGTGTACTTTGAGAAGTAGGTACCTACCTATGCTCGTTAGAATTAGTAATGCCAGTAGAATGTTGTAATATTGTCAAGGGAAAACTTGAGTAAACTTGCATGTACCTGAGAGTTCTCGACAATGTTCTCAATGCACAATGGTGTGTCAAGTCTACCAATGTGCACTGAATCAGTCTGGTGGACCTTAAACCCTTCTCAATCTGGGAAGAAACCCGTGCATGCTAGTGGACCGGAGATGTCTTGAGATGATGTTGATGATACGAAAGTGAAACTGTTGAATAATAACTAACCGATATAACGCATAATACTACGTAATGAGTTGCTAAGGCCAATGATCCGGTACGTGATCGCAGACACACTTGTGTGATGTCATCGGAAGCATTGAAGGGCTTCGCTCTTGTCATACCCTGCGCCCCTTGGGGCGACCTTAGTTTATAGCTGTTCACAAATAGGTAGGTACTCCCATATTTATACGTATATATATGCACATAGCGAATTATATACAATTTGATTGTCACAAACATCGATACTTTACTCTTTAAAACCGAGCCACTCAAAAGTTAATACTCACAAACTAATCATGCCTTTAGAGAATACTAAATCTATAGCCGTCTCCTCCACCCCTATAACGGCCCCTTTCTTCACATCTAATCAATTTAACCACAAACACGACAGACAAACACCATCTGAAGGTGAGGGTAGTTATCAAAAACATTTAAATGTTATTTAATCAATTACACTAATCTAAGCGCACAGGCAATATTTATTCAATTAGGGCGCGATTGCTATCGCAATCCCTCAATCAAATACAACGACCTAGACACGAAAGCATCTACTAGTCGGTTGGGTCTCTGGGCAGAGACTCAATTCGTATCGTCAAAATAGCCGTATTTATACCTACTAATATTTCAAGATGGCGCGCAAGATACGCTATCTTGACGCCCGCGCTGTCAAAGTCAAATGTCAATTTGATTAAACTGATTTCAATAAAAGGATACGGAAATCAAAACAATAATAATAATAAGGAAATCAATTTTAAACACGAATCTGAAAATTCAATCATGTTCCTGACATGATACTCACTACTTACTTATGAACATCTAGCCTTAACTACTAAACCTCGACCTAGATATCGAATAAGTTATGAATTCTAATGTCCAAATTACATTACACTTACGCGTGACGTTATTAAGATTTAGGAATTATGTTTATTGATTGTGTTCGTATAGAGCAAGATCCCAGTGCCGCCAGACCTAAGTTATTTTCTCAGCAATTATTTGTGTACGATAGAGTTCTGTTCGAATGTCCTTTCAGTATATGCGTACCAGCTAGATTGTGCCGACGGCCAATTTCCAGATACCAGGTGCTAAAGGTAGGTAAAAACTAGAATAACTTATCTTAAATTCTCAGGGCTGATTTTCATATATGTTTTAAAGAATATTTTAAAAATTAATAAATTAATACTGCCAGACGCTTACCGCCGGCGGTTACTTTAGCCAGACGCTTTGAAGCTCCCAAAAATATATATAATTTAAGTTAACTTATATTCTCAGTTCTGATTTTTATACATGATACTCAGGGAACTATTGCGATATTATCTGTAAGCTGCCAGACCTATTGGAAGGGTCAAACATCCCCCCAGACACACATTATGCGTCCCCATATGTATGAGCGCTAGAACATGATTCACTTGTTTAAGTGTGTGAGAGATAATATCATCATACTATAATATTATAAATGCGAAAGTGTGTTTGTTGGTTTGTCCTTCAATCACTCTGCAACAGAGCTACGGATCGACGTGATTTTTTGCCTGGGTATAGCTTGCAGAAGATATTCCAATAGTTCTCTCTCTCTAGATCCTAAGCTATACCCAGGCAAAAAATCACGTCGATCCATAGCTCTGTTGCAGAGTAATTGAAGGACAAACCAACAAACACAATTTCGCATTTATAATATTATAGTATGATGATATTATCTCTCACACACTTAAACAAGTGAATCATGTTCTAGCGCTCATACATATGGGGACGCATAATGTGTGTCTGGGGGGATGTTTGACCCTTCCAATAGGTCTGGCAGCTTACAGATAATATCGCAATAGTTCCCTGAGTATCATGTATAAAAATCAGAACTGAGAATATAAGTTAACTTAAATTATATATATTTTTGGGAGCTTCAAAGCGTCTGGCTAAAGTAACCGCCGGCGGTAAGCGTCTGGCAGTATTAATTTATTAATTTTTACAATATTCTTTAAAACATATATGAAAATCAGCCCTGAGAATTTAAGATAAGTTATTCTAGTTTTTACCTACCTTTAGCACCTGGTATCTGGAAATTGGCCGTCGGCACAATCTAGCTGGTACGCATATACTGAAAGGACATTCGAACAGTACTCTATCGTACACAAATAATTGCTGAGAAAATAACTTAGGTCTGGCGGCACTGGGATCTTGGACCAGTAGACATTCATTGAAAATGCATTTTTGACACTCAAAAAATATTGATATTTTTATATTCTAGTCACTTACCATTGCATATGATATTTTCCCACATAGGTACATAAGTTTCTATTTTTGTTATACATATAGCTAGAGATACCTACAATTAAAAAATAGATCTACTCCAATTTTACAATTACAAAATTATCCATTTTCTTCCATTGCCGCTCTATAAAAAACGGGATTTTTAAAATATTCATTGCAACAATTTTGCAGCACCTAACAGCCAGAAAAGAACGTCATCGATCCATTTTAAATTACTTAACCAGCTTCAATTTGCTAAGGAAAATTCTAAAAACATATTTTTTAAGTTAGAAATATCTATAATTTTACTAAATAAATCTTAGCTATCAATCGATAGGTAACAAAGATATTAAGCTTTATCGTTTGATAGGCACCTAAGCTTGAAACTTTATGAGTGTGTGATCTTTATAAAAAATATGATAAAAACTACATATTCACTTGTATTAATAAACTTTTATTTCAAGTAACAGTGACACCTTTGGTAGCTCAAACTTATTTTCTATTTTAGTACCTAAACCTATCATTAATTGAGATTGATTTTATTTATTGATTAGGTACATTATAGAGTACTAGCTGAGACCCGCGACCTTGTTCGCGTAGATTTACATATTTTAGAAATTCCGTAGGAATTTCCCGGTAAAAAAAGAGTGCCTATGTTCTTCCCCAAATAATAACCTCCCACATTTTGTCGAAATCAATTCAGTGACTTAGACGTGAAAATGTAACAAACAGACAGATACTATTGCATCATACTAATCATACAAATATTATAAATGCGAAAGTGTTTGTTGGTTTGTCCTTCAATCACGCCGCAACAGAGTTAAGGATCGACGTGATTTTTGCATGGGTATAGTTGAGGACCTGGAGAGTGACACACTTTACACAGTACTTTTTATCCCGGAAAATCAAAGAGTTCCCGAGGGATTTTAAAAACTAAATCCATGTGGAAGAAGTCGCGGGCATCAGCTAGTTTATAATATTAGTTTGGATTGGATTGATTTTAGAACTTCCTTATACTACAACGTTTTTTTTTGAAATAAAGACAAGCGCTAAGCTTACCACTAAAACTTTTTAAGGGTTACCTTAAAAATACACGACCACCACTAGTTAGGTATGAAATGGTAGTCTTCATACCAATCGTGTGGCCCCTCGACATCCCTCAACCGCCGCGCCCCACGCCCGACGTTAATTGCCCCAATGTTGACGCTCTTTCACCATGGAGAGTCCACCAACTTAGGTACACTATACACACACTTTGATCAACTGATACAACTCGCCTACTGTAAATGACTAGTGAATTACACAAACTAAATGTATGTAACTGTTTTTAACCAACTTTAAAAAATAGAAGGTTAATTAAGGCTTCTAAACAAATAAATACCAAATTTTTATAGGTGTACTAGCTGACCCAGCGAACTTCGTACCGCCAACAGAATATTTAGGGTTGGGTCACCCTTATCATTAAGGGGTATGAAAAATAGATGTTGGCCGATTCTCAGACCTACCCGATATACGAACAAAATGTCATAAAAATCGGTCCAGCCGTTTCGGAGGAGTTTGGTAAATGAGAATTTTATATATTAGATGTATGTATGCATGTATGTATGTTTGTTTGTCCACGCATTTCTTCGAAACTATTAATCTGATTGTGATCGTTCTTCTTTAATTTGCTTACATTTTCTTCAACTTAGGGAACAGTAAAGGTCAGATAAGGACACTTTTCCCTTTTCAGTTGTTTATTTCGGTAAAAGACAATTCTAGACCACAAAAGTGTTTATTACATAAGTACTTACCTACTCAGTTTAAGTTATGCCAGTTATGCCATTTTTGGTGAGGCGTATCTTCATAGTAACTTGTATATTCCTTACTTATTGACCGAGCGAAGCGAGGTCTCTGAGTCTACTAGAGTGAATTTGCACTTGTCCGTCCGTCCGTCTGTCCGTCCGTCCGTCCGTCCGTCCGTCCATCCGTCTGTCAGAGCCTTATAACTTTTGAATTACTGAACGTAATTACTTCAAATTTAGATATAAGTAAACTGATGGCCTTCAGCCGAATATTGCATAAAACATTATAAAAACCTTTATTTCAGGGGGGCTCTGATAGAAGTGAATGCGAAGTAAAAAAAATTTATCGCGTTACATAAAATTGTTACATATCATTTTAAAGATAATTTCAAGCCGAGTACAAAAATATATTTTTTTTAATTTTTCCCTTAAAATTGACGAAATAGGGGGCTTTCAAAGTGGCGATTTTATACGCTCGCTTGAAGACGCTCTCTAGCAAAATCCGCTATGTATTTTCAAGCTGATTTTATTTTTTTATTTCACTTATATCCTGTACTTGAACAACAAATAATAAAATTATATGAATATTATAAAGAAACGAGATTATTTAATTTTTAATGGGCATCAGTAATTCATATAGCATCAACATAGCTTCACAATAATGCTAATAGATGGCGCAGTCATTAACTATACCATGGAACTAGGAGTTACGACTACGACCTATCCCAAAAACAGTTTTGCGTCGACCATTATTATTTAGTTACATAATATAATACCATATTATTCAATTAAAATTATTTTTTAGTTAAATATCAAACTTCAATAAACTATTAATTACTACATTTTGTTTATTTTCTATTCGCGTCGATAGATGACGATTTGTACAGATGCCCGTAACCCGGTTTCACTCGTTAGTACCTACATAATAATTCAATGTTTTCACTAACGTTCCCTAACCTTTACGGGCTACCCATATGATAAGTTAGATGATGATTTCTGTCAACTTATTTATCACGATCCTGTACAGGACACCTAAAAGGACATTGGGACGGATGTTAGGACTTAGGATTGTATTTAGGAGCTACCTACGTAAAGAGACTCCTACTTAGGGGATGATTTAGGTATGTTTGGTGAAAACGGGCATAATAATAATGTCAGTTTTGGTTATCATATTGTATCGATTGAATGAATAATTATGGGATACCGTTACCGCGAGGTCTCAGTTCGGGGCGAACCACTAGTATTATAAATGCGAAAGTGTTTGTTTGTTGATTTGTTCAATCACGTGGCAACGGATCGAGTTGTGTTTTGTGTCGTGGGTACTGTCGCAGACCTGGAGATTGACATACTAGGCTATTTTTATCCGGAAAGCAAAGGGTTCCCATGGAATTTTTAAAAACCATAACTCAATGTGGATACCATGTTAAAAGAACTAGAACAACTCATAGATTTAATGGGATAACTAACTTTTACTTATGTAAAATTAATGTATTTGTTTTATCTATGTCATTCTGTTGTGTGTGTGTATTTTTATTGACCGAGCGAAGCGAAGGTCTCTGAGTCTACTTGAGTGAATTTGCACTTGTCCGTCCGTCCGTCCGTCTATCAGAGCCTTTTATCTTCTGAATCAGGTACTGAACGTAATTACTTCTTTAAACATAATATGTAAACCGATGGCCTTCAGCCGAATTATTGCTTAAAAAGTTATAAAAATCTTTATTTGAGGGGGGCTCTCATAGAAGCGAATGCGAAATAAAATATTTTTTATAGCGTTACATAAAATTCCGGTATACAATTTTAAAGATAATTTGGAACCGAGTACAAAAATATTTTTTCTTAATTTTTCCCTTAAAATTGACGAAATGGGGGCTTTCAAAGTGGTGATTTAATACCCTCGCTTGAAGATGCTCTCTGGCGAAATCAACTATGTATTTTGAAGATGAACCTATTTTTATATTTCACTTATATCCCGTACTTGAACAACAAATACTAAAATTATATAAATATTATAAAGAAACGAAATTATTTGATTTTTAATGGGCATCAGTAATTTTCGACATAGCTTCACAATAATGTTATTAGATTGCGCTGTCATCCTCTATCCCAAAATAACAGTTTTGCGTCGACCATTATTATTTTGTTTAACAAGTACTAATAGGTAGGTACATATTATAACATATTATTAAATTAAAATTATTCTTTAGTTAAATATCAAACTTCAATAAACTACTACATTTTGTATATTTTGTATTCGTGTCGATAGATGACGCTTTGTAAAATGCCCGATTAAACTCTGTAGTTTTCACTAACGTTCCCTAACCTTTACGAGCTACCTATGTTAAGTTAGGTGATGCTTTCTGTCAACTTCGTTATCACGAACCTGTACGGGACACCTAAAAGGACATTGGGACGGATGTTAGGACTTAGGATTGTATTAAGGGGCTTCATACGTAAAGAGACTCCTACTTAGGGGATGATTTAGGTATGTAAACTAACGAATTGCTAACTAACTAACCTAGTTTATAAACTAATGATTTTCACAATCTTACGGTGACAAATATATAGGATAGATTTAAATGTAGGATTTATTTTCGATAGATTTAAATGCTAAAAATCAAATTCATTACAAATAAATTACAAATAAAAACAAACGATTCAATAAGCAAACTAATTTAATTTTGAACTTGTCTTGAAAAAATTATTTAGGAAGAATTTGAAGTTCATCTTCAAATTCTTCCTAAATAATTTTAGGAATAAGAATTCAGCACAAATAAAAGAAACTTTATATATTTTTTACTGTACTACACAATATATAAATATAAAATAAAAAAGTTATGAAAACTTTTAAAACCATAAAAATGACTAACGCATTAAAGCTGGAATCACATCGGATCCAATGGCTATAGACTATAGAAGAGTTCTAATCCCGTAAAGTGTGACCCCACTAACGCGCGTTGACGAAAACGGCAGCTGCATCTTGCATTGTGTTTGGAACAATGCAATGCACCCCTGATCTATGCTATAATGCAGTATTCACGCTATCATAGAACCAGCATAGAAAATATTTTGAGGGTACTACGTGGCACTATTTTTATGGCTAGTTGTTTGTCCATTCCCTTGTAAAGTGTATACATTTTTTTTCTTTTTGTCACTGTCAATATTCCTACACTAACGTTTTCTATGTCCTTTATCAAGCTTTTACCGCTGATTTACGTATATTCGCCTGCTACTTTCAAACAAGCAATGTTTAACATAAAACTGTTTAAATAATTTAGTGAGTAAGAAATATCAGGCGTTTATAAATAGCATTTTTGGCATGCACAACTTAAGTATACAACGTACTTATTATCAAAATGTTAGCTCGAGAAAATGAGAAAATTATATAAGTACTTTTTATAATAATCATTATAATGTCCTTATGCTATTACTCCATATGTACTTAAAAGTTATAGAGTGCATAAACATGTAGAGAGTATAATGGTAAATATCGATCAATAACGTACTAGATTTGCCTTCGTCTTCTAAAAATGTCCCAGAAGAAAAAAATAAAGATAACGGCCGCATTGAGAATCTCCTCCTTTTTGGATGCCGGTTAAAAGTAAGTTCTCACACGATTGCAAACCTATCTTAGGTGAAAAAGCTTTCTATGTGAACATCTCTCAGGATGCCGCAGTGTGCTAAGTGCATAATAGTGCTTAAACTTATATATTATAAAGAATTTTGAAGGAACATGCATTTTTCAGTGTTTGAGCCAAGAAACAAACCGATGGAGTCTTCTGATTTATTTTAGTATGTATGTTTTTAGAACAGGCCAATTTTGCGTAATTATGTACTTTTGGTGAAGAATAAAATGAAGCAGAAATTTGTGAAGACCGAAGAAAACAGTCCTCCTCCTCGCGTTCACTGCGCGACCTTTATGTGTCCTTCAATCATAAGGCACGCGGTGAATGCCAAGAGCGGACTCAAGCGCCGATGCCTCAAGAATCCAGAAACAGCATATTATACCTACAACGCAGAAGATCGTTATCAAGATATTTTAATGATACATCATCATCATCTCAATGCATCGCAGACCGGATCTCCTCTCAGAATCAGGTCACACTGGCCAAGTGCGCAATTTGACTTCGCACACATTTTAGAACATTAATTATCGAACTAACTGTCAGGCATGGAGGTTTCCGATATTATCCTTCATCGTTAAATCGAGTGATAAAAATAGATTGCTTAAAATGGATAGCTTCGAAAAGATACAGAGGCATGTTTGAGATTTGAATCCCGGTTTCACCACAAAGGAGGCTGAAATAATTTGATAAACACGTAGCCTAATTAGCTATATAGTCTTTTATAATATAGTCTTTTATAATGTTCATTATTTATCTTAATTAGGCGGTATCAGGTATCAGGTCAAGGTAGGTTTTTATACTACTCGTTTAATATATTCAACGGATTGTATAGAACACAATTATTATTGTAAAAATCATAATTATTAAGCCATCAAACTAGGGCAACGATCATTAATATTATAACAATCTAAGTTTAGGTACATATAGGCACATACCTACCACACAACCTAGCTAAACTTGCTACGAGACGGACGAATCAAAATGCCGTATCGTTAGCAATTTTGATTAGTATATTATAATTATCTACCAATACTAATCCTAAATCTATCTTTTCAAAAGCATATCTCATGACGTATGTATGTATTTCTTAAGTGTAAAATTCACGTACTTATCGGCGTCATTATTTAGCACAGGCGTAAAATGCACGCGTGTGCAACATTGTTATACAAAACAAAGTCGGTCAATCACCTTGCTCCAATTAAAGAACTGAATTCGCAGCCCAATATAAGCAACGCTAGTAAATAGATGGCACCATCGCATTCGTGTCTGTAGTACTGAATCGCGCTAATCTAAAGCTTATACATAATTCAGATTTCTGCTGATTTCCAAATTTTTAATAGATTGCAATGATGAGATCTAAAAAATGTTCATCCTAGCGCACGTATAAACAAAAGTTTGAGAAAATCTTAAGAGTTTAACTGAGATAGAAGACCATCGAATCTTAACCTGAATCAGTATTCATGAGCAATCCATCAACGGCTCACTACTGAGCGCAGGTCTTCTGTCAGAGAAGGGTTAAGTATAGGCCACAGTCCACATGCTGGCGTAATACAAATTGGCAGATTTCAGACACCTTTAAGATGATTACACTATGGAAAACTCTCAGGGGTGTACGTTTCCTCATGTTTTCCTTTACCATTGAAGCATGAGGATGAGCTGATATTAAATTACACATAAATAACTCCGAAAAGTCAGAGGTGCGTGCCCGGGATTGAACCCACGACTTCCCGAATAGGAGACCGCAATCCTAACCACTAGGCTATAGCACTGCTCTCAGTAGTAGATACATTTATTTATAGAAGAAATCGTGAAGATTGTTGTATGCACTCGAGATAATATTATTGTAGAGTGCAAGCAGAGTAGGAAGTCACGTAGCGTCCGTGACCAAGGTCCAACGAGTTTATCTTGTATCTGATGTACGTGCTATCCATACTCCATACTATTATAGATTATAGATGCGAAACTGACTCTGTCTGTCTGTCTGTCTGTTTGTTACGCTTTCACTCTTAAACCGCTGCATTAATTTTTATGAATTTTGGTATAGAGATAGATTGGACCTTGGGAAAGGACATACCTAGGCTTTTGTTGCAATAATAGAACACTTCATAGGTAACAGCAATAAGTCACTCACATAACATTTAAGATGACTTTCACATATTTATGAGTATCTTGACCTTAGCCATTGAAATCGGTTTTTTGAAAATAATTTAAACCTGAATAAGCGCGAAGAAAATCGCGGGTAACATATCAAGTACAAAATAATTCATAAGGAGAGGTCTACTAGCTACTTTTAGCGGCAGCGATCGGCGTTTTTATTTCGCATATGTTTCGTCGTTATGTTTTTTCTTTTTAGTCGCTTTTCGTAAGCTCGATTCCGCGTCTGAACGCCAACGTAACGGCAACGGCCGGCACACAATAAATGCCGACCTTCGCTTCTTTTAGCATCGTATTCTGAACGCTTCTGAGTCGCGAAAACGCGATGCAGTAGCAAAAACGCCGATCGCTACCGCTAAAAGTACTAGCCAGGTTGCCCTCATCTGCGGTGTCGTGAGTATTTAAATAAAACAGCGGTAAGTACCGCAACCGCTGCGGGCGAGAACCGCGCCGAGAAAACCCAGTCTAATCTATCTATAATATAATAAAACTGTAACAGGTCCAATTCTGTACATTGAAGATATTTTGAAAATTTTTGTTTGAGGGCACTCTATAATCGATACTAAAGCCAAAACAATGTTTTTTTAATTTTTTGTCTGTCTGTCTGTATCTTGGCCGCGCATCACGCCGAAACTACTGGACGGATTTAAATGAAACTTGGCTTGATTTAAGTTCATACTACGAGGTATATTATAGGATACTTTGTATCCCGAAATTCAGTACGGTTCCCGTGGGAGAGGAGATGAAAGTCAAAATGTGTATTTAGCTGTAATTCATTAAAGCATATTCCGATTTCATTCATTCTTTTTTTGTTAGAAAGCAGGTACTTTAGAGATTGTCCTGTGATTATTTCAAAGTCGTCAATTTAGTAGTTCAGAAATTATAGACATCACAATCTTCAGTATAAGGTCCAAATAACTTGAACCCCGGAATCTACAGGATACTTTGAATATACGGCTCACCTTAAGCTGGCAATCGTGCTTATATAGCCAACATGGATAGTCCTCAGCCCTGGCGTCAGATTTTGCCAAACGCTCATTATACCTACATACTACATAGTAGGATGGATGTAATACATCGTATGGACGTAATGTTACAGTGATTTCCTATGCAATTTAATATTCTAATCATACTAATATTATAAATGTGAAAGTGTGTTTGTTTGTTGGTTTGTCCTTCAATCACGCCACAACCGAGCCACGAATCGACGTGATTTTTTGCATGGGTACTATAGTTGAGGACGTAGAGTGACATAGGCTACTTTTTATCCCGGAAAATCAGTGTTCACGAGGGATTTTAAAAACTAAATCCACGCGGACGAAGTCGCGGGCATCATGTCTTCTATATGTAAAGTGTAAACTGTAGTAGTACCTAGTATACTACTAAACTAGGCATAATACTAGTAAGTATTCTTGGCGTATAGCGTTGTTCTTGTCCCACTTGATTTACGTAACATTATTTAAATATGGTAGGTACAGTCCAGGTATGTCATAAGTAATTATGTAAGGACCGCTAGCAGAGACGCCGGGTTAGGCTTAACCCAGGAATAAATTTGTAATTTTGACAGAAGCTCTATACGAAATCTGTCAAAGCATCAGGTAACTTTGGGTTAAAAGGATAACCCGGCGTTTCAGCAAGCGGACCTTAGTTATTCAATTAGATCGCTTGGATGAAATGTCGGAGTTGTGAGAGTTATCTATTATAATTATATGGTTGAATTAATACTGTGACTATGCTTTATTTTTTAATATAAAATTATGCAAAAATATATTTTCCCTCTAACTTCTTTAATATCTACAAGTAGATTACTATTTTTACTTTTAATAGCACAATGTTTCTTCGGATAGCAGTAGCTGTAAGAACTTATTTTTCAATCGATGAAAAAAAGAAGAAGGAGGTTCTCAAGTCATCATGTACTTACATTTTCTTTTTTACCCACAATTTTGACGACCGACAGCATGTCTGGTACATGATAACTAATCGAAAGTGATAAAGTTAGCAAAAAGGTATGGTATGTACCTGTATGAAGAATTGAACACGTATACAAAATATAACGTTGATGGTTGATACCGTCTCTCTATCTCTATGCTCACATTAACTCGCTACAAGGATAAAAGTCTAAAACCTGAATCCCGACTGCGGAGTAATAATTGTATGTAAAATCCGTCTTATTGAATACGAGTACTTTTGGATTTTCAAAAGATGCGTATAAAATGGATCGAAAAAGAATATTCACTATTGATTGTTGTTGAGCTAAAAGTTCCATTCAAAGATATTAATTTCATTCGGATGCCTATACATAGATTGAAAGGATATAAATATTACTATGAATGATTAATATTATGTATGGCTTCTACCAAATTCCTAGATAATATTACAAAACCTTAAAGCTAACCTAATCTAATTCCTATACAATTAATGCTCGCGCGGAATGGTGCCAAGAATACTGCAAACATTTCCGCGACAACCAGGCTGATCCTTTGCGCGAAAATGAGCATACCTATCTGTCGCCAGATAAGACATCAACCTTCTTACATATGCCCGCGATTTCGTACGCGTGGAGTAAAGTGGAGCCTTCTGTTTTTCGAGGTAAAAGGTAGCCTTTGTCACTCTCCAATTCCTCAACCATTCCCATGTAAAAAATCAAGTTGATCTGTTTCTCCGTTGCTGCGTGCATGAAGCATAAACCAAAAAACAAACACACTTTTTCATTTATCATAATATTATTAGATAAATCGGACAACTCACTATTATCAAAACTTTCTGATAAAGACAATCGATGATAACTTGTCAGGTATCTCAGAAACGGCCTGTAAATATAATTTATAGTAACTGTACCTACTTCACGAGTATAAAGTATTAACACTCATACCTACTTCTTTGTTATAAAAACTCTCCAATGCCCTTATTAATCAGGGTCTACTAAACTACACATTATAAAATATTTACATTATTATTTACTAGCTGATGCCCACGACTTCGCGCGGTTTAACGGGTTTGATTCCCACGGGAATTCTTTAATTTTTTGGGATAAAATTAAGCATAATAATATGTGCTATTCTGATGTGATTACATTATGAAGTTTCATCTAAATCCATCTAATAGTTTTTGCGTGAAAGAGTCACAAACATCCATCCTCACAAACTTTCTCAATCTACAATATTATTACGTAGTATATTTCAATGCTTAGGTACAGCCTCAATAAAACCAACGGTTAAAGGTGCTGGATGAAAATTGAAAACTGAAAGCTCGATGGTATCCCCACCCGTTGCACTATTGTAGTACCCAATCCCTAACACGAGCTTTACGCTTATTTGGAGGGGAAAGAGGGAATATTTTATCAAGTTTAGCAGGGCTAACACTCATTTCTGTCAAAAAATTGCACTTTCCGTATCCAAATAAATTTCGATATAAGTTCATTCTGAAAATTGCTTTTACAGTAAATCTCACTTGGACGCTTGAAATACTTAGGTATCTTTTTCTATATTGGCCGGGGCACATAGTTCTTCGTTTGGGGTCCCAAGGTGCACCGGAAAGCGTAGTGTTGGCAGACTCCCCCCTCCCTCACTCCCTCTAGGTGACCCGACGACATCAGACGAGTTGCAGGGAGCCACTGGATACAAGCGGTGCAAGACCAAGACCTGTGAGCCCATGTAAGAGACCTTCGTCGAGCCGTGGACGCCTATCGGATAAAAAAGAAGAAGAAGACTGAGTGCATTTTATATATACTCATCTTTTCATTTTGATAATTATGAAAAAAAATTAGTGGAATCAAATGTTTGGTTGCTGAAAATTGAGTTGAACCTTGGACGATATCAATAACCTTTGAGCAAGCAATAATCCACGCAAGCAGCAGGGGTATTCACTAAAATAAATTAGCAAGTTATGCGATAAATATTAAATAACCATGCGGTTTTTATTCACCTACACTCAAGGAACATATTTACTGAAGCCTACACTCATTAACTATGTCAAACTACAGCTCGTTATCAGCGCTATTCAGAATAATTTAATATAAAAAATTCTTCCGACCGATTTATTGTTGATTTTTTTTAAAACCGCTCGACCAATTTCGATGAAATTTAAATGGAAGTATACCCTTTCAAACAAAAAAGAATTTTCCAAATATGGTTCCGGCGTCTTCGAGTAATAGGTGAACATACATAAAAAAAAAGATTCCGACGAATTGAGAACCTCTTCCTTTTTTGAAGTCAGATAAAAATACAAACTCACTTAATCCAATTACGGAATTAGGTGAAGAAAAATAGAATTTGATGACACTCTTGCTAATACAAAATAGGAGCGAATGCCTATCCATTTTCTATTCTGTGTTATCTTATCTATCATCAGGAACCGACCAACGGCTCACTACTGAGCGCAGGTCTCCATAGTCTACCACGCTGGGCAGCTGGTCTAATGCAAATTTGCAGACTTCACACACCTTTGAGAAGGTTTCCTCACGATTTTCCTTTACCGTTAAAGCTTGTGATATTTAATTTCTTAAACGCACATAACTTAGACCGCCGCGCGCCGTCCGCCAATTCGCATTAGGTCAGCGTGGTGGACTATGGCCTATAACCTTTCTCTAAGATGAGACCTACGCTCAGTAGTGAGCCGTGGATGGGTTGCTAATGATGATGGTGATGACATAACTTAGAAAATCCAAAGGTGCGTCCGGAATCGAACCTGCGACCCCCCGAATAGGAGACCGCAGTACTAACCGCTAGGCTATCACTGCTTCTGTGTTACAATTAAGCCAAATTATTTATCCCTTATATTTTGACATAATTGACAAGTGAGTTCGCTTTCAAAGTGTTCACTTTTCATGCTGATCACCGTTATAATATTATGAGGTATATTACTAACTTTTGCCCGCGCCTTTGTCCGCATTGATTTAGTTTTCAAAAATCCCGCGAGAACTCTTTAACTTTGAGGGTTAAAAAGAAGCCTTTAACACTCTCCAGGTCTTCAACTACACCCATGCAAAAATTCATGCCGATCCAATACTCCGTTGCTGCGTAATTGAGGAACAAACCAACAAACAAAAACACTTTCGCACTTATAATATTAGTAAAGATATAAATAAGGATAGTAAGGATATCGGGGCACTTTTCGAGATATTTTTAATTTATAGTTCAACTAGCTGACCCGGCGAACTTCGTACCGCCAACTTATCGAAGTATATAAATAAAACAAATAAACTATCCTAATCGAAAAAAACTATCCTATCTTTCAAGTTGGACCAAATTACAGATAATTACGAAGTTTGATCAAAATCGGTTAAGTAGTTTAGGAGTCCATCGCGGACAAACAACGTGACACGTAATTTATATATATTAAGATTACGACCACACATGCTTAACAATTATTTAAAAAATTATATCGCCCATTATTTCACCAACCAAACAATTATCTGCCTGGTCCGGCCCCATTGGCAAAAGAAAAAGAGGAAGGCCACTGGAACTCTGGGTAGATGAGATTACAAAAATTGCAGGAAAAAACTAGATGAATAAAGCTCTAGATAGAGAGTTGTGGAAAAAATGGAGGAGGCCTACACTCATACAGAGGTCCTTAATAAGAAAAATAAAAAAGAATAAATCTAAATTTAATATTATTGAAATAGTTATTAAGGATAAATGGGCTATAATAATAATAATAATAATAATAAACCGACAAATAAACAAACACACTTTCGCATTTATAATACGAGTATATTGTATTAGTAAGGAAAAATTAATACTACGATAATAAAGGCGATCTAATTAAATTTTAGAACACAAAAGCTACTACTATTATTATGCTATATATTTCGACTCTCACACCCGCGTACAAAATAAATACATATTAAGCCAAAGTAGAAATATAATAAAAATAAATATATATACATATAATAAACTTACATATAGATTACATAAATAAATACTTGTAGCGGGCGGAGGATTACGCCCCGGCAGGGGAGACCAGACGGCCGGGGGTCAGGGCGACAGGCTGAGAAACCGACGGACTATCCTAGCCGAGTCTAGCAACACCGCTTTCTGCATCTTGGCCGCGAGCGAACTGCCACGGAACCACAGTCGCCTCAGATGGTGAGCGAGGCTGACTGGGATCAACCCATTCGCAGAAATGACGATTGGGATGGTTTCAGTGGACTCCACATGCCACATGCCAGTAACCTCGTGAGCCAGATCTAGATACTTTCGTTTTTTCTCTGTCTCCGCTCTCACGAGGCTCTCGTCATGTGGGATGGTGATGTCCACTAAAAACACCCTCGACTGTGCCCGGTCCATCAGCACGATGTCAGGCTTATTCGCCAGAATCGTCCTGTCCGTGATGATGGACCGGTCCCAATAGAGCCGTACTCCGTCACGCTCAAGTACCGGCACCGGTGTGTACCTATAGTACGGCACTCTCTCATCCAGGAGACCGTACTTCAGAGCAAGCTCTTGGTGAAGGATTTTGGCCGCTTGGTTGTGTCTGTGCAGATACTCAGTGTTAGCAAGAGCGGAACATCCCGAGAGCACATGCCTGAGTGACTCACCGGGATGGCGACACGCTCGACAGATGTCGTGAGTGCCATCCTTCAGGATGTACTTTCGGTAGTTCCGCGTCTTAACCACCTGATCTTGTATTGCACATACAAAACCTTCGGTTTCCCCAAAGAGGTCACCGAAGCGCAGCCATTGCACGGACGCTTTTTTATCTACGTGAGGCTCATTAAGAGCTTTAAAAAAGCGTCCATGCAACTCCCTCTCCTTCCATACGGTCTCCCGGTCAGAGGTGCTTAGTACCACCGGTTTCTGCCACTCGAGTTTGGCCAAAGATAGGGGAGTGAGTCCTTTATCACATTCTATGATGTCTCTATGCATTGGACACTCCCTCTTCGTCTCAAAGACGAAGAGGGAGTGTCCATTCGTCTCGGACCTTATTGGCGCCCGACAAATAGCTTTTACAAACTTTTGTCAGGTGGCCAAAAAAGACCTCGCAAACTGACTGTTTCACGTCCGCCTCCTTCACCCCCACGGATTGTGACATACCCAGATACCGGTATGACTCAGCTTCAGAGAGGGTCCTGATGTTGGATGGCTCGAGATTGATCTCGGCCGAATGAGTAACCTGTCCCCTCTCCACATGTAAGACCGCACACTTGTCTAGTCCAAGCTCCATCCTGATGGAGTTGCTGAACTCAGTGGTGATATTCAGCAACTCCCTCAGGCGGGTGGCATTGGGTGCTAGCAGCTTGAGGTCATCCATGTAGAGAAGGTGAGGCACTTTTGTCCCTCCTCTCCGAAACTGAAAGCCTGTCCCTGAACTCTCCAGCAAAGAGCTGAGAGGGTTCAGTGACAGACAAAACCATAATGGACTCAGACAATCGCCCTGGAAGATACCCCGCCGTATCTTGATCCGGTCACCCGCAGCAGCCAACCGCTCGCCATGGAGACAAAGGATCGTACTCCATTGCCCCATACACTCTCCGAGGAAGTCTCGAACTGTACTATCGACTTTGTACAGCTCAAGGACCCTCAAGAGCCATGAATGGGGCACCGAGTCGAATGCCTTTTTATAGTCAATCCAGGCGGCAGAGAAATTCCGGCGATTGCGTTTGACCAGTTGGCCCGCGACGGAGTCGATGAGAAGGAGCTCCTTAGTACCACGACCACCGCCCCGACATCCGTTCTGAACCCCAGACATGATGTTGTTCTCGTCTACGTGACGGGAAATCTTAAGGCTCAGAACGGATGTCAATGTCTTATAGATGGTAGTAAGACATGTGATGGGGCGGTACTTAGCTGGGTCAGCAGTATCGGTTGACTTAGGAGCTAAATGAGTGATCCCGGTGGTGAAAAGGCTCGGGAGTGCCCTTTGCTCGAGAGCATCTTGGAATTGTCGAGCCAAAGTAGCATGGCAGAGCGAAAAACCCTTCAACCAGTAGTGATGCAGCCCATCGGGTCCCGGACTTTTCCAGTTCAGGGCCCGGCGCACCGCACCAGCTACATCCTCCGAAGAGATGGCGACGGGGTTCATCGGCTCTATTGAGGCACATGCTTCCTCTACTGCCGCAATCCAAGGGCCCTCCTCATGCTCCACCTCTCTTGACCATATACTTCGCCAAAAGGCGACGAGGTCAGCCGGGCTCGGCCGCTGAGAGGTAGAACAGACTGCTGGGCACTCCAGTTTTTTATAGAACCTTTTCTGATCAGTCGAGAAGAGGCGATTTTGCTGAAAGCGCTCGACTCTTTCCGAGTATCGTCGAATGCGGTTCCCCCATGCAGCGATTTTCTGCTTCAGATCGTCGATGCGCTCCGTTAGTTTTTGGGCTATATCGGGCTGATCTAGCCGCACCCCGAGCCCATTAAAGGCTATTCTAACGGAGCGCACAATCCTTGGCCTAGTGTTGCCCGATCTGAAACTCTGCAGTCTGCCAATGAGAGCTCTGGCCAGGGTGATACGGTGTTCTATTCTCCTTTTCCAGGCTGGTTCCGTGCTGCGCCTTAGGGTAGCGCGTCCACGTTCCTGGGTCTTGACACCCATGAAACGGTGAACAGCTAAGGCCGCACCAAAGAGAATAGAAGCCGTATCATCCAGGTCAGTGCTGCGCTCAAGGTATTGAGGCAGCATTTGGTTTATGGCCTCAATGACATCCCGCGTCGCTACATTTAAGGTGAGTCGGGAGAGCCGCGGACGGTTCTCTAGAGGAGCACTGCGGATCTCAGAAATCGCCTCCTCTAAAATCCTTCCCATCCGCTCTATGTCAAGGGAAACTGTTTCCTCCGTGTCCTCCTCAACCACAGGCAAATCTTGCGCGTTAGCGTCGGTCTCTTCGCGGACAGGTTCCGCCAGAGAGACAATTTGCTCTGTGGTTGGGGTTGTCACCTCGGGAACAGCCTCACGTCGTAACCGTTCGAGCTCGGTAGCGCTAAAGATGTTCGAGCGCTGAATATACCGAGCCCGGTCTGCCAGGTTTTGTTCCGTGACAGTGAGATTCGGCTCAAGCAGCAAGAACTCGCGGTACATTGCCGCTCGGTAGCCAGTCCGTCCGGTTTCCCCTCCCGTCGCCCTGTAGTACGCACGCATGACATTTTCGTTCATTTGAGATGTCCATCTCATGCGGCGCACTCCACCAGCGGCGGGCCCCGAAGATTGGGTCCTTGAGGACCATGTCGGTGCCAAGCCCTCTGGTGGGGATGATGGATTGGCCGGCCGACGAGATGGTAGTGGCGGCCGGCTGGTGTGACTGGCGGTCCGCATGCTGTCACGTCCAGCGCCAGTCCCAGACGCGCCCTGGCGCCCCCCAGGCAGCGGCCCTGTTCGCGTATTCTTATTATTTTGGTCCATCATCATAAAGGGGGTGGGGGGGGGGGGGGTGAGTGGCAGTTACGTCACTCGGGGTCCACTCAGGTCCCCAAGGAGGCTGTTTTAGAGCCAGCTCGCTCGGTTTAGGGGAACCTAGATGTTATTTGGTTCCCCAGTTCCCTTAGTCGCCTCTTACGACACCCATGGGAAAGGAAGGGGTGGCAACATTCTATTCTGCCGGTGCCACACGGCTATTATTATTATTATGCTATAAATTTTGACTCTCACACCCGCGTACAAAATAAATACATATAAAACCAAAGAGAAATATAATAAACATAAATATATATACATATAATAAACTTACATATAGATTACATAAATAAATACTTGTAGCGGGCGGAGGATTACGCCCCGGCAGGGGAGACCAGACGGCCGGGGGTCAGGTCGACAGGCTGAGAAACCGACGGACTATCCTAGCCGAGTCTAGCAACACCGCTTTCTGCATCTTGGCCGCGAGCGAACTGCCACGGAACCCCAGTCGCCTCAGATGGTGAGCGAGGCTGACTGGGATCAACCCATTCGCAGAGACGACGATTGGGATGGTTTCAGTGGACTCCACATGCCACATGCCAGTAACCTCGTGAGCCAGATCTAGATACTTTCGTTTTTTCTCTGTCTCCGCTCTCACGAGGTTCTCGTCATGTGGGATGGTGATGTCCACTAAAAACACCCTCGACTGTGCCCGGTCCATCAGCACGATGTCAGGCTTATTCGCCAGAATCGTCCTGTCCGTGATGATGGACCGGTCCCAATAGAGCCGGACTCCGTCACGCTCAAGTACCGGCACCGGTGTGTACCTATAGTACGGCACTCTCTCATCCAGGAGACCGTACTTCAGAGCAAGCTCTTGGTGAAGGATTTTGGCCGCTTGGTTGTGTCTGTGCAGATACTCAGTGTTAGCAAGAGCCGAACATCCCGAGAGCACATGCCTGAGTGACTCACCGGGATGGCGACACGCTCGACAGATGTCGTGAGTGCCATCCTTCAGGATGTACTTTCGGTAGTTCCGCGTCTTAACCACCTGATCTTGTATTGCACACACAAAACCTTCAGTTTCCCCAAAGAGGTCACCGAAGCGCAGCCATTGCACGGACGCTTTTTTATCTACGTGAGGCTCATTAAGAGCTTTAAAAAAGCGTCCGTGCAACTCCTTCTCCTTCCATACGGTCTCCCGGTCAGAGGTGCTTAGTACCACCGGTTTCTGCCACTCGAGTTTGGCCAAAGATAGGGGAGTGAGTCCTTTGTCACATTCTATAACGTCTCTATGCATTGGACACTCCCTCTTCGTCTCAAAGTAGGTTCTGAGGCTGGATATCTCCCGATTATGCATGGTCTTGACGCTTAATACGCCTCGACCACCACATTTTCGGGGTATATACAACCTCATAACAGACGATTTGGGGTGGTGCATGCGGTAGAGAGTCATAGTCGTGCGGACTTTTCTGTCCAGTGCGTCTAGTTCTGTCTGAGTCCATCTGAGTACGCCAAAGGTGTACATGAGAACGGGCATGACCCAGCCGTTATATGCTCGGACCTTATTGGCGCCCGACAAATAGCTTTTACAAACTTTTGTCAGGCGGCCAAAAAAGACCTCGCAAACTGACTGTTTCAAGTCCGCCTCCTTTACTCCCACGGATTGTGACATACCCAGATACCGGTATGACTCAGCTTCAGAGAGGTTCCTGATGTTAGATGGCTCGAGATTGATCTCGGCCGAATGAGTAACCTGTCCCCTCTCCACATGTAAGACCGCACACTTGTCTAGCCCAAGCTCCATCCTGATGGAGTTACTGAACTCAGTGGTGATATTCAGCAACTCCCTCAGGCGGGTGGCATTAGGTGCTAGCAGCTTGAGGTCATCCATGTAGAGAAGGTGAGGTACTTTTGTCCCTCCTCTCCGAAACTGAAAGCCTGTCCCTGATCTCTCCAGCAAAGAGCTGAGAGGGTTCAGCGACAGACAACACCATAATGGACTCAGACAACCGCCCTGGAAGATACCCCGCCGTATCTTGATTCGGTCACCCGCAGCAGCCAACCGCTCGCCATGGAGACAAAGGATCGTACTCCATTGCCCCATACATTCTCCGAGGAAGTCTCGAACTGTACTATCGACTTTGTACAGCTCAAGGACCCTCAAGAGCCATGAATGGGGCACCGAGTCAAATGCCTTCTTATAGTCAATCCAAGCGGCAGAGAAATTCCGGCGATTGCGTTTGACCAGTTGGCCCGCGACGGAGTCGATGAGAAGGAGCTCCTTAGTACCACGACCACCGCCCCGACATCCGTTCTGAGCCCGAGACATGATGTTGTTCTCGTCTACGTGACGGGAAATCTTAAGGCTCAGAACGGATGTCAATGTCTTATAGATGGTAGTAAGACATGTGATGGGGCGGTACTTAGCTGGGTCAGCGGTATCGGTTGACTTAGGAGCTAAATGAGTGATCCCGGTGGTGAAAAGGCTCGGGAGTGCCCTTTGCTCGAGAGCATCTTGGAATTGTCGAGCCAAAGTAGCATGGCAGAGCGAAAAACCCTTCAACCAGTAGTGATGCAGCCCATCGGGTCCCGGACTTTTGCAGTTCGGGGCCCGGCGCACCGCACCAGCTACATCCTCCGAAGAGATGGCGACGGGGTTCATCGGCTCTATTGAGGCACATGCTTCCTCAACCG
This sequence comes from Oeneis ivallda, assembly GCA_029955525.1. Taxonomy (NCBI): domain Eukaryota; kingdom Metazoa; phylum Arthropoda; class Insecta; order Lepidoptera; family Nymphalidae; genus Oeneis; species Oeneis ivallda. The sequence continues at coordinate 21,371,165 of JARPMR010000002.1, read as the reverse complement.
CCGCAATCCAAGGGCCCTCCTCATGCTCCACCTCTCTTGACCATACATTTCGCCAAAAGGCGACGAGGTCAGCCGGGCTCGGCCGCTGAGAGGTAGAACAGACTGCTGGGCACTCCAGTTTTTTATAGAACCTTTTCTGATCACTCGAGAAGAGGCGATTTTGCTGAAAGCGCTCGACCCTTTCCGAGTATCGTCGAATGCGGTTCCCCCATGCAGCGATTTTCTGCTTCAGGTCGTCGATGCGCTCCGTTAGTTTTTGGGCTATATCGGGCTGATCTAGCCGCACCCCGAGCCCATTAAAGGCTATTCTAACGGAGCGCACAATCCTTGGCCTAGTGTTGCCCGACCTGAAACTCTGCAGTCTGCCAATGAGAGCTCTGGCCAGGGTGATACGGTGTTCTATTCTCCTTTTCCAGGCTGGCTCCGTGCTGCGCCTTAGAGTAGTGCGTCCACGTTCTTGGGTCTTGACACCCATGAAACGATGAACAGCTAAGGCCGCACCAAAGAGAATAGAAGCCGTATCATCCAGGCCAGTGCTGCGCTCAAGGTATTGAGGCAGCATTTGGTTTATGGCCTCAATGACATCCCGCGTCGCTACATTTAATGTGAGTCGAGAGAGCCGCGGACGATTCTCTAGAGGAGCACTCCGGATCTCCGGAATCGCCTCTTCTAAAATCCTTCCCATCCGCTCTATATCAAGGGAAACTGTTTCCTCCGTGTCTTCCTCCACAGGCAAATCTTGCGCGTTAGCGTCGGTCTCTTCGCGGACGGGTTCCGCCAGAGAGACAATTTGCTCTGTGGTTGGGGTTGTCACCTCGGGAACAGCCTCACGTCGTAACCGTTCGAGCTCGGTAGCGCTAAAGATGTTCGAGCGCTGAATATACCGAGCCCAGTCTGCCAGGTTTTGCTCCGTGACAGTTAAATTCGGCTCAAGCAGCAAGAACTCGCGGTACATTGCCGCTCGGTAGCCAGTCCGTCCGGTTTCCCCTCCCGTCGCCCTGTACTACGCACGCATGACATTCTCGTTCATTTGAGATGTCCATCTCATGCGGCGTACTCCACCAGCGGCGGGCTCCGAAGATTGGGTCCTTGAGGACCCTGTCGGTGCCAAGCCCTCTGGTGGGGATGATGGATTGGCCGGCCGCCGGGATGGTAGTGGCGGCCGGCTGGTGTGACTGGCGGTCCGCATGCTGTCACGTCCAGCGCCAGTCCCAGACGCGCCCTGGCGCCCCCCAGGCAGCGGCCCTGTTCGCGCATTCTCGTTAACTTTGTCCATCATCATTTATTATTATTATTATTATTATAGCCCATTTATCCTTAATAACTATTTCAATAATATTAAATTTAGATTTATTCTTTTTTATTTTTCTTATTAAGGACCTCTGTATGAGTGTAGGCCTCCTCCAGTTTTTCCACAACTCTCTATCTAGAGCTTTATTCATCTAGTTTTTTCCTGCAATTTTTGTAATCTCATCTACCCAGAGTTCCAGTGGCCTTCCTCTTTTTCTTTTGCCAATGGGGCCGGACCAGGCAGATAATTGTTTGGTTGGTGAAATAATGGGCGATATAATTTTTAAAATAATTGTTAAGCATGTGTGGTCGTAATCTTAATATATATAAATTACGTGTCACGTTGTTTGTCCGCGATGGATTTCACCACTTTGTCGGCGTGATTGATGTTTATACCCTTGTCAAATTACAGATTTCTAGTACCAATAGTCTCTGAGCTAAACCGCGGACGGACGGACGGACGGACAGACAGACAGACGGACGGACATGGCGAAACTATAAGGGTTCCTTGTTTGCTACGAAACCCTAAAAATGAAATAACATATACAGGGACTAGGGAGATGTGACAGCGACTGAAGTAGAATTCACTGTCGCAGTCACGTCGCTTAGCATAGTCCAATGGGACGGAAACCCGACACGAGCGACCGGAGAAAAATCTGCTGTGCGATTCTCTATGAATTATTGCTACAGTGTGACGATTGCAATCGCCTCTGATTGGCCGATACTTACTTGCTATTGGCTAAAATGCATTGTTTTTTTTTTTCGATGACAAGCTAGTCCTTGACTGCGATCTCACCTAATGGTAAGTGACGATGCAGTCTAAGATAGTAGCGGGCTAACTTGGACGGGGTATGGCAGTGAACATTCAACCCATACCCCTAATTGGTTTCTACACGCCATCGTGCCGGAACGCTAAATCGCTTGGCGGCACGTCTTTGAAGGTTAGGGTGGTAACTAGCCACGGCCAAAGCCTCCCACCAGAAAAATTGCTGTTGTTGCAAAAAGAACGCGATTTAGCCAATGACCACAATTAATTGAGACTGTAGCAATGACAGCTTTTACAGAAGAACATCATGCTGTGTGTACAATGATGGACGAAAAGACGTGCAACGTACTCACAGATACTTCGTCATCACAAGCATGTAATGTGTGCAAGGCAACACCCAAGGATCTCAACAATCTTGACTTACTTTTGCAGAAACAATATCCTACTACAAGTTCATTTAAGTTTGGGATATCTGTACTGCACTCATACCTTAGATGTTATGAATACTTGTTACATATTTACTTATATCATATAAACTAGAATTAAGGCAATGGCAAGCGAGGGGCACAGAAGCGAAAGAAAATGTAAAAAAGAGAAAAGAAGAGATAACCACTAAGTTTCACCAGCAAATGGGATTAGTGGTAGACCAACCGAAGCAGGGTGGGGGCAACTCAAACGATGGGAATACAGCAAGGAAGTTTTTTGCTGAGCCTACAAAATCTGCGGCTATCACAGGCTTAGACCCTGAAATTATAGAAAAATTTGCCAACATTCTGAGTGTTCTATCATGTGGATTTAGCGTGAACTACGATAGTTTTAAAAACTACTGCATCGAAACAGCAAAAAAATGCTTAGAACGCTATAACTGGTACAAAATGAGTGCATCTGTGCACAAATTACTGATACATGGTGCAGACATAATAAAGGAGCTACCTTTGCCTGTGGGTTTGTTTTCAGAAGATGTGCTGGAAACTAGTCAAAAAGAATATAAAGGTTTACGACTTTTCCATGCTAGAAAAACCTCCAGAATCCACACTAATACAGACATTGTGCACTGGATGCTAATAGCTTCTGATCCAATTATTGCATCCAAGAGGAGGAGTCATAATAAAAAAGAAAACCGTTTTCTAAAGAGGTACTGGAAATGTTGAACGTGCCACTTGTAGAAACGATCGAAAACAAGGATGGAAATGACGAAGAAAGAATGGATGATCATGATGACATGACAGTGATAGTAATTAATTATCTATCTGTTTACAACACAATTGATATATGATTGATATAAATAAGTGTATTTCAAGTAAAATATACTACACTAGCGGCACGCTATGATGGCCGGTTTGACACATTACAATAGTGATGTGGAATGTCAATTTATTCTCGAACAAAAAACAATTAAGTTTTGTTTTTGTACCTGATTAAATAGGTTTAATAAAACAAAAATGTATATGTTTATTTAATTTATTTGAACGAACTGAATATTTGAATGAAAATGAATATACATACTTTATATGCACACAAGAAACATATGAATACAAAAGATACCAAAAAAGGTGCCACAAAAGGCCATAATTAATCAGATTCGTCCATACTACTATTTTCACTGTCGTCACTGCTATCATCACCTACATTAATAATTATATGTTCGTTTTCTATAATATTATCTATTTTCACATCTCTTTCATAATCTTCCCTTATTAATTTAACAGTTCTATTCACAACCTTTTCCCAGTCTCCTTTAGTCACATGTTCACAAGCTTCTTCTAATAATTTTAGCATTTTTTTTGTGGTAAATGGGGGTTCTGTATTGTGTCTTGCAGCATATCCCTTAATTTGAGCCCACACCAACTCAATCGCATTATACTCACAATGGTAAGGCGGTAACCGTATAACTCTGTGCCCATGTTCTAATGCTATTTCGTCAATGACGTGTCGGATCTTGGTTGGTTTGTTTTCTTTTAAAAGACGTACTAATTCCGCTTTTAACATATTCATGTTTGCATCTACGCCATTTTTACGAAGCCATGCGACGATATCAGCTTTCTTTTGGGATTGGGCAGGTGGCTTGTCAATTTGCATCGAGTGGTATGGGGCGTTGTCCATAATTATAATAGATGGTTCAGGGAGGCTACACAACATTGAGGTAAACCATTCAGTAAACTTTTCTCCATTCATGTCTTCATGATAGTCTCCAGTGGTTTTTGACGCAAAAGCCATGAGAGAACCTTCGACAAACCCGTTGATGGTTCCGGCGTGACAAATTATAAGTCGCGATCCTTTTCCTACAGGAACTTTGGAAGTAGATGCTGCTGTGTCATCGTTCCAAGAACGGCCTACAGTATGGTTAGCATTAAGCCATGTTTCATCCAAGAACACAACATTTTGCCAATTTTTGATTTCTTTCACTTGCCGTAAAAAAGTATACCTTGCCATCGCTATATCAAATCTTTCCATCAATATTTTGCGTTTGTTACATTTTTTGTATCGAAATCCAATGGTCTTCAAAATCTTCGTTAAAGAACTTTCCCCACCGAAGAATAATCCAGCTTCCTTCAGTGAATGCACCAACTTTTTTCTTGTTGGATACTCCTTCTGTAAATAGTAGCCGTAAACATGTCTTCGGATAGCATCGGCATCAAAGCTATCGATGCCTACGACTGGTTTTGCTCGTTTTCTCTTTTTTGGTGTGTGAAGTTTATTTTCTTCTGTGCCAGTCTCGCCATATTTTTTTTTAGTTATCCGTCTAACAGTTCGTTGTCCAATATTAAGCGCATCAGCTACGCGTTCAACCACTGACGTTATAGGTAAAATTGGCCCTCCATTTTGAGCTTCACGATCGAAATAGTTACGAAGGCGTATTACGAACTCACGTGTCTGACTATTTAGAACAGTTCTCTGCGTACGTTCGGTCATATCGACGAAATCCACAACAAAGGGCTTGAACAGAGTCCAAATTAACGAGCAAGGGTCAACAGTAATGCAGTATCAATATTTGAAATCCAAAGCCAGGTCAAAACTATATCACAATCGCATTGCACTGACAGTTTATACTTTTCGAAGCAACGTCAATTCGAAACTGCTTTGTTTTGCATTGAGCATTGACGCGAGTTTGCCGGAGGTAGTAGTTGTGCTAGCCAGCGATCCTATGTGACGATCGTATTAGATTCCATTTTTAAAAATTTTCAATTTAGAAAACCAAATGCCGAGTTGTGGTATATATCATATAAAAATAAAAATTTTACCTTTTGTATGAAACAGCTGATATTTTTTTGCGATTTCAGAGGTTTGTCCACATAGTGAAAATTGTTCATATTCACAAGTACATTCACCCCTTAAATGGTGCAAACTGATTTTTCTACACTTGTATACATTTTAGAAATCAATTTAATAAATAAATTTTGAGTCCTAAACCTAAAACTACATTCGATAAAATTTATGAATCTCTGCACATCACTATCGTCAATAAAGTAATACAATTATTTCCTTCAAAGTCGTTATCAATTAATACGGAACTTCATGAGCGGACAAACGTCAAACCGGCCATCATAGCGTGCCGCTAGTTTAGACTTTTATTTACAATACTATTTTATTTCTAGCTATAAATACCTTTTAAGTAGGTAGGCACTTATAATTCTTCTCAAGCCTCAACATAAACTAATATTTATAGGTGAGAACATTTCTAAGCATAAATAAACATATTATTTCACATCTTTGATTTTTGACCCCCTAAAGTGGTCATTTTGCCGTATGTGAGGCGCAGGACCCAGGCTACGGGCGATGGCACTTCGAGGCACGGGGTCGACACACCACTGCCAACGCCTAACGCCGGCTAGGCTAGTATTGAGAATATCTTGACGGAAAAACGGAATAACTCCCGAAATCGAATCTATAGTAGGTACCCAATCATCAAATTCAAATTCAAATTCATTTATTTGCAAGATTGGGTAGGAAAAGGATCTTTTCATTACTCATACACGGAAAGTAGGTCTGAAGTTGCCTGAGAAGCGGGTTGAAAGTAATACTTTTCAGCCCTAGGGAGAATCGTTTTCAACTGACAGCTGTCAAATAATTAAAAAAAACTAGTTGTCACATTTTTATTGGAGTTCAAATGAAACACGACATACCCGAGTGCATCCATAGACAAGAAGAAAGATAGACTTTATTCATAAAGTAAAGACAACTGATTCATAGACATTCATAGACAATACTTGACTATTAAAAAGCTAAATGCATAGCCCGCTGGCTAGGCCAAAGAAAAAAAAAAGGCGGGAAAGTGGCAAGCGGCAATCCGATCTTCATTTGTTTTTCGAGTTGTAGAGTTTTGTTTAGGCTTCTGTTTAACAGTGATTTTTATTGACACAATGAGTTCATCTGATTCAGATATGGATTTAACGCCTGATTTTGTGAGAGAAGAGGCTCAAGCAGTAGTGGAAAACCTTTTACCACCTAAATCAAAACAAAGATACCTAAAATCATACGACGATTTTATGAAATGGCGCGCTGAGAAAAAAGTGAAATCGTTATCAGAAAACGTTTTGCTAATATATTTCAACGAATTATCAAAGACTTATAAACCTTCAACATTATGGAGCGTGTATTCTATGTTAAAGACAACATTAAGTACTAAACACAACGTCCATTTAAAGGATTTTGAGAGACTCACATCATTTCTCAAAAGACAGTCTGATGGGTTTAAATCGAAAAAATCCAAAGTTTTCACTTCTCAAGAGGTAGAAACCTTCTTAAACAAAGCGCCTGATGAAATATACCTAGTAATGAAGGTAAGTTAATCTTTTTATTGTTTACGCACATAAGTAATTTGTATCAAATTGTAACTTTCTATACATATTTTATTTATCTCGTCTCAACCCCTTTTTATGTCCCACTGCTGGGCACGGGTCGACTCCTCTCAGAATGAGAGGGATTTGGCCATAGCCCTCCACGCTGGCCAAGTGCGGGTTGGTGGGCTTCGCACACCCTTAAGAACACTTATGTGAACTCTCAGGCATGCAGGTTTCCTCACGATGTTTTCCTTCACCGCTAAGCAAGTAATATTTGAGTTTTCGAAAACGCACATAACTTCGAAAAGTCAGAGGTGCGTGCCCGGGATTCGAACCCGTGACCTCCTGATGAGAGGCAGAGGACTGAACCACTAGGCTATCACTGCTCTCATATATTTATACATCTATTAGAGAAATATTTTTTTTTGCAGGTAGTGTTAATATTGGCAATAAGTGGCGCTTGCAGAAGTATCGAGCTAGTAAATATGAAGGTTGATGACATTGAAAAACAAGGTGATATAATATTGGTGAATTTACGTGGCACTAAAACCAAAGTTGACCGAACCTTCGTCATTAAAAAAGAATTTGTAAATATAATAGAAAAATACCAAAAGTTACGACCAAGTGGTATAGAAACGAACCGTTTTTTCATAAACTATCATAAAGGTAAGTGTCTTCGGCAAGTAATTGGCAAAAACAAGATGTCGAGTATTCCTAAAGAGATAGCCACATACCTTAATTTGCCAAACTCACATCTATATTCGGGTCACTGTTTTCGCAGAACATCGGCAACTTTGCTAGCCGATTCTGGTGCCGATTTAACTGTCATTAAAAGACATGGAGGTTGGAAGTCGAGTAAAGTAGCTGAAGGCTACATAGAAGAGTCAGTGGAAAATAAAACTAAGATATCACACATAGTAACAAAAATGATAAATCTGCACTCCACTGATACCCCACAGCCGAGCACTTCAAAAGATTATCAGGTGGAATCCAACAATATAACTGTAACAGCTGAAGAAAAGACACCAATACCAATGTCGCCAACATTCACCCAAGAATCCCTGGATACTGTAGAAACTCAATTTTCCCAGAAAATATCAAATATCAATATACCCGGCAAAAACCTTTCACTAACTATTACTAATTGTTCTAATTTTAACATAAACTTTAAATAAATATCTCACCAAAGTTGTTGATTTATGTAAAATAAAGTTCACTCAATTTTCTTTAGCTAATTTCTATTTTTATTTTGACTTTCCTTATATTCGTAATGAAAAGCACAGTGTTTACCTCGGGATAAAGACTTATTTAGTCCCTCGAACTATAGGCCCCCTCGCTACGCTCGGGCGCCAAACCCCGTCTCGGGACTAAATAAGTTACTTTCATCCCTAAGGTAACAATGTACTATTTACCACACCTTCGTTACTCTGTGCTTTTACAGTGTTCTGTGCTCCAAACTGCCACAGAGTAGCATCCGCAGTCTAACAAGCTGAACAACGAGGAAAGATACAAAAAACAGACCAATTTATTCAAACGCAAATTTGTTCATTTAGTGATACAGTGTGAGTGCTTTAGAGATCCACTATGATTGGAGGTCATAGTGCCGATGCCACCTCACTAATGAGTAGGAATAAATAATATTTCTGTAAACAAATTATATTGGTTTTATTTCGCGTCCAGTTCCTTAGTCTATATAATAATTAAGTATGTAAGTATAGTATATAGTAATTAAGTATGAATACCCATGATTAACGCACAAGAATGTGAACGGACTTGACCTAATTAATTAATGTATCGACTCATAAAGGGCACTAGTATACAAGCAATATAAAAATTTTGATAAATCATTATCACTCATCAACAGAGCAAACGTTTAGATACCAACCTAATGAAGTAGCCTTTGATGTAGGCATTAATATTTAGGTGCTATTACAATTTCTGAAATTAGCATATTTTTTACAAGGAATGAGTTATTCCGACTCGAAGCAAACAATCCCCACGGGCTGAATCCCCATATTAGACCTGACAGAAGTTTTCCAAACTGACAGTGGCAGACTAAGGGAATAACGGAGGTCCAGTCTTAAGGAATCTTCCTTAGTTGAATCCCAAATCAATGCTGCACAAGAAAATCATCAAAATATTATATTCATCATCATCATCATCATTAGCAACCCATCAACGGCTCACTTCTGAGCGCAGGTTTCCTCTCAGAGAAGGGTTATAGGCCATAGTCCACCACGCTGGCCCAATGCGAATTGGCGTACTTTACACACCTTCGAGAACATTATGAAGAACTCTCAGATGTGCAGGTTTCCTCACGATGTTTTCCTTCACCGTTGAAGCAAGTGATATTTACTTAATTGCTTAAACGCACTTGACTCCGTAAAGTCAGAGGTGCGTGCCCGGGATCGAATTATATTATATTCAGTAAGAGCCAAATACACAAAGTTACTGAAAGTGTGAGGGTGGAAACTAATATTTAATAATTAATCATATTTATAATTAATTACACCACCAGGCGATGAAGCTTCAATAGCCGACGATTAACAGTTATTCGCTATACCTCTTGAAAATAATCTCTCTGTACACACTTCACGTTTCCACCCCATAATGTGTCATATAACATTGATGAAGAAGAAGAGAAGACGGACTCTTTTTATAAAGAAAATAGATTTTCTTTTAGGGTTCCTTCCAAAATGTTAGAAAATATTATGTATAAAATTACTGTGAAAATCGCTTCAGTCATTTCGGAGGCTAGCCCAGGACAAACAGACAGACAGAATATTTTTAAATACCTGTGTTTTTATTATGCTGACCTCAAAGGTCCGTCTTTCCAGTATAATCAGGAATTGCAAATCGGTTCGTCCCAAAGGAGTAGTAAGCTGGAAATTGACTCTACAAAATGCGTTTCACGGGAAAACACTTATAACTAAGCGGTCCAGGGAGTAAGTCGGGACAAACCCGGCGTGAGTCATCTTGATACGTATACATGACGTATTAGCACGTAGCTTCATTGTCATTCCACGATAATCATATTGGCTCAAATTCAATGCTTAAGCCCACAATACGATGAGTCGCAAACGCCTGAGAATTCTTTGTTTCAATATTCTATGTTTCAGCGTTTGAGTTCGAAATATAATACGGGATTACCGTTAGTGATTTTTTTTTGTGCTATCTTTATAACTTGCTAAGTATGCAAATCATAATAATTATCTAGGTAGTCAAAGTATTCGAATTATTTTTTTTAATAATTTAAATAATGCTAAGTAAATTATAGCTAAGTACCTATAGGAAGGATGTTTTTAAGATCCATAGCAAAGGTCCCATCATTCTTCCAGTCTTTATTTCTCATAGCCAAGGTAAGTTATAAGAGATTATACTGAATAGATTATATTTATTACTATGATGAAATCAGTTGAATTTTATAGACGCGAATTGCGGCAAATGTGGCTTTTCAGGCAAGTCAGGCATTCAAGTTTGATTTCCATCAAAAAATTCATGGTGTTTATCTAGGTGCTTAAGTAGGTATTTACATATAAAATTAAAGAATTTTTTAGTGGTGAAAATACGATTCTTGTTTGTGTACAAAAGTATGTCATAATACCTAGTTAATTAGCATGAGTCATTAGCATTCGCATAGTTCCTACGCTCTGTAGGTACATGTGTAGTAGTAAATAGTTAGGTACGTGTCCTTTATTCAACAGATGCACGTAGGCATATAACCAGATTTCCTTTTCAGTACACTATAACCATATGATTGGACAAAGGAAGGCGATAATTAGTTGTGGACAAAAATAGTGTGCAGCCGGGCCCTGGGCCAGGTGACGTCAGCGCGCCAGGGCCGCCGCGGGGCAAGACGGGCCCCGCGCCAGTGTCGCGCGCGCCGTCAGTGTGGCCGCACGCCGTCTCGCTGCCCGTGTCCGCCTCGCGCTGCTGCCGCCGCCTGCCGCCACAGCGCACCACCACTCACCCTCCGCTCCCGACGCACCCGGCACCACCCGTGAGTACTGACGCCCTTTTAACCCTACGCTGATGTACTCGACTGAAAAACACTTTCGAATCGATGCAGCCTGGCAACCTCCGATGCAGGTTTCACTTCTGCCGCTTCGACTGAACCATGGATACCTCGATCGCTGATCGATGCTCTCTCTTCCTTTACCCTTCGCCTGAAACCTGCTACCTACCTGCATATGCAATGTATTACGAGGCTTAGATTTCTTGTGTTGGTATCGAAGAGCGTGGCAACCT